>WHVE01000040.1:0-362748 GCA_015178995.1 Trichophaea hybrida | reverse complement strand
GAAGTTCAAGCGTTTTTAGGATTCGCCAATTTCTATCGAAGATTTATCAGAAATTACAGCAGGGTGGTCCAACCATTAACAAAGCTAACGAAAAAGCTGGTACCATTTCACTGGGGATCCGATCAGAAACGAGCCTTTGCGGAGCTAAAAGAAGCGTTTACAACAGCACCAGTTCTAGCACACTTCGACTATGAGAAAGAAATCGTTTTGGAAACGGATGCCTCGAGCTATGTGTCTGCAGGAGTGTTATCCCAGTACGATGATCAAGGAATCCTTCATCCGGTAGCGTTCTTTTCGAAGAAACACACACCGGCAGAAGAAAATTACGAGATTTACGATCAAGAGCTGGGAGCCATAGTTGAAAGTCTGGAACAGTGGAGACCAGAATGCGAAGGGTCAGTACATCCTATTAAGATACTGACGAACCACAAGAATCTCGAATACTTCATGACGTCAAAGCTACTCAATAGAAGACAAACCAGATGGTCCGAATTCCTGTCGAGATTCAAATTTAAGATTATATACCGCCCAGGAAAGCAAGGTCAAAAGCCCGATGCACTCACCAGAATGCCAGGAGACATTCCTCCGAAGGGGGGGGCAGAAAAAACCCAACAAATCGTGCTCAAAACGGAGAATCTCGACAAACGAATACAACAAGGACTGGTGATAGCATTCGCAGAAGTGGTGAATCAGGACGAAACCGATCCAAAGGAATTGTGGAACTGGATTCAAAATGTATGCAAGGACTGCCCATTCGATAGCAGCGAAGGACTGTGCCTCAACGCAATGGACGTCAAAAATTATTCGGACAAACTACAACTGATACAGGACCATCATGATACACCGGCAGCAGGACATCCAGGACGAGCAAAAACCCTCGAACTTCTGAAAAGATGTAATCAATGGCCAGGTATGAGGAAGGACGTGGACAGGTACGTACGAAACTGTCACGTATGTCAACGCAGCAAAGCAACTCACCAGAAGATCCACGGATGGCTCAAACCACTGGAAATACCGCAACAACCATGGAAGGATTTGAGTATGGATTTCGTGGTGGGACTACCGGAAAGCGAGGGGTACAACGCCATATGGGTAGTGGTTGACAGGTTGTCAAAAATGAAACATTTGGTGCCATGTCGGGACGATACAGACGGCAAGAAGCTGGGCGAGATGTTTATACGAGAAGTGTTCAAGTTACATGGTTTACCGGATACCATAGTATCAGACAGAGAACCCCAATTCGCGTCAGAATTCTGGAGACACGTTTGTGAAAGACATGGGATCGAACGAAGACTGTCAACCGCGTTTCACCCACAGACAGATGGACAAACGGAACGAATGAACGCCGTTATGGAACAGTATCTCAGGGCCTTCGTCAATTATCAACAGAACGATTGGACACAGTGGCTACCAATGGCAGAATTTGCGTCGAACAATCACGCCTCGGAAACAACAGGATGCTCACCGTTCTTCGGTAATTACGGATTCCATCCAAGAATGACCTTTAGCCAACATCCGGTTCAGAATGGGAACGATATCAGGGAAGTAAACGCAAATACCCTCTCCCAGAAAATGAACGATATCTTTCAACAGATGAAGGCTGAAATGACTCGAGCACAAGATATTCAAGCGGAACAAGCAGACAAGCATCGACGAGAGGGAGTGCAGATGGAGGTTGGGAATCGAGTTTGGATGGACGGCAGGAATATTACAACACAACGATCCAGCAAGAAGCTTGACTGGAAACGCCTGGGACCATACGATATTATGGAAGTTATCAGCCCGTGGGCTTATCGATTACAATTACCAAAGGACCTCCACATTCATCCAGTACAACCAATCTCCCGCCTAACCAAAGTATCGGAAGATCCCTTGCCAGGACAAATCGAATCGGCACCACCTGCAGTTGTCGTGGACTGAGAAGAAGAATACGAAGTGGAACGTATCGACGACTCGAGGATGTTTCGACGACAATTGCAGTATTTGGTCAAGTGGAAAGGCTATGATGAACAAAGCTGGGAACCGGCGGTTAATGTGGATGGGCTTCAAGCAATCGATGTTTTTCATGCGGAACAACCTGGCAAGCCCGGGTCAACAGCTTCGTAGGAACTTAGCATGTGGGAGGGGGAGCTACTGTCACGGTTGTGTCGAGTGAGGATCGAAGAAGGAATAAGGATCGATGAAGGGGAAAGGGAATACGAAGGAAAACAGGTTTCGATAGAAGGAATCAGGTTTTGTTGATTGGAATCAGGTTTTGTTGGAAGGAATCAGGTTTTGTTGGTTGCGTTGTAAATATGGCGTGATGGTTATGGCGTAGGCCGCGGGTTGAAAGGGTTGCGTACATAGTTGGGTGGAGTTAGGATGTATTTTGGAACGAGTGAGTAAAGGTGACGACGGTCGCGTTAACTGTATATAAGGATGCTGGATTTGCGGAGGATAGGTTTGTTCTTCACTCGTTCTCTAGTCTACAAAACATTCAATAGCTTCGGCACCAAACTTTGTTCACTTCTGTGATTCCGGATTTTGAGTCTCTTGCTTGTTACGCAGTACCCGCGATCACTGCACCACCGTACAATACCTCTGTCTTAGTTTGGTTTTTATAACCCCTGGAACTCCGAGCCTTGAACCCTTGACAAGTGAGCTTCACCGGAGATCTGGAGTTGCAGAAATGAGGGTCTTGCATGGGTTGATGAATCGCCCCGATATAACCATCGATATGATATACCGGATGGTCAAGGAACGTGAGAGGCACACCGAACGGCTTACCCAGGGACGAGGAGATGGTGATAATTTGTAGGTTAGGAAAAACTTTGGAATTCTCATGTAGGTATATCCCATTGTTATTTTTTATAGTCCCACTAACTTATTCATTCGGGAAGGTATGGCACTTTTTTTTCTGTTGCAATGATGTCATTTTTATAGAGGCACTTGTGGAAGTTTCTGGAGTTCATGGTTGTTTTGTAGACGTACTTGGGGGCAGAAGTTTCTGGAGTTCAGGGTTGATTATAGATGCACTTGTAGCAGAAGTTTCTGGAGTTCACGGTTGTTTTATTTTAAGATCTTATTGTTAGTCAAAATGTTTAGTGTTCATGGGATTTTTGTAGCAGTCCACTTGAGACGGAATTCAATCGCCAATGGTATTGTCAATTGTATCGGAAGATTCAACCTTGATCCTGAATATTCGACTCTACATTGTATCGGAAGATTCAACCTTGATCCTGAATATTCGACTCTACATTGTCAATTGTATCGGAAGATTCAACCTTGATCCTGAATATTCGACTCTACATTGTCAATTGTATCGAAGATTCAACCTTGATCCTGAATATTTGACTCTACATTGTCGATAGTATCGGAAGATTCAACCTCGCCAATAAGAGAGTCTTGATGAAAATTTGCCCACCAGCTCGGACACAAAGGGTGTCTCGTATACCAGAACTAATAGAAATGTGCGGTGCACCTAACCTTACTAACCACCTTAAAAGTTGACCAGCGTGATACGGGTGTTGCCGTCAATTCGCTGATTAGAGAATCCGCAGACATCTCATTCCCAGCTCATAAATCTCTCTCAAGAACATCTCACTCAGTTCATGCATTTCTCACCGGAGTACCTCTCTGGATCAGTTATATTTTAGATCAAGATTATGGCGGTTTGAACGTAGAGTTAGTGTATTCTAGGTTTAGCTCTAGCATTTTGAACCGTGTTCTCGCGTCTTTAATCTATTTTTGACTCTCTCGTGTTGTATGCTGCAAGCATTGATTGTCTCAAGGTATCCATTCACCCAACCATATGTTGTCTGCGATCAGGGCACCGGCAAAATCCACACCACTCACATATTTTCATGAGCACCTGAGTAAATTTTGAGACCTTCTCGGTGCGCCTGAACATGAATGATTATGAGCTAATAAATTTGATTTCCCAATGAGGAAACGGTTCCTTCATAACTTTGTCACTATGTTTGATTCTTAACCTAATATGTATTAGTCGTAGCGAACATTTAAGACTTATACTGAATTTAGACTCAACTCCGTATGTTCGGTCCACCGAGAGATTGACATGGTACTACTCTAGCAAGCGACACATGAGCTGAGTATGATTGAGCTGAGTACGAGGTACTCGGATGAGAGAGATGCATGAGTTGGATGAGGGGGAGAGAGTCTGAGGATTTCCCGGCGCACCGGTCATCAATTGACGGCAACACCCGTCGCTTGTCAACTTTTAAGGTTAAGTGTTGCTCACCTGCTAATTTCTTATACTTCCCCCATCTTAATTAATTAAAGTTCATGAACGACATCATACACCAAAATTTTTGAACATAGGCTTTATTGACTTTGCACAAATAGCATTATTATATAGACCAGGCAATTGACGCATCAGACGCTGCATAATGTATCAAGAGTCAAGTGTCAATCTAAAAGAAATCGTGTGGAATAATAGTTTTAGTGATTGGAGAGAGCACACATGACCTGACTTATCGTTGCCATCTTGGCATTGTAGGGCCAAACACCTTTGTTTCCTCCCTCTAGATTTTCTTCTAGGTCAACAACTCTCTCTCGTCCTATCTGAAATATCTTCAACTGCTTATATATGCTCTCTCATCATTCCGTATCCTGAGTGCAATGCTATATACCCGACAATTGCCACGGCTAGATGGGGTCTTGTGGGAGGAGTGTCAGAACTTGAGGTCATCCCCATGAGATCGTGTTTGCCCCTTTCTGACCTTATCACCAACCACACAGACCACAACGGCATACTATATTCAAGAAAACTGCGAGTCCTTCCGAAGAATCTCTCTCCATTCCGCATCGAATTACACACGGAATGATATCCAAAGGTAATAGCTGCTACTTTGGCAGATTTAACGTTAGATCCTGAAACTTATCCACTATGACTTGCGACGGCGCATCAACTCACTCTACTGGTAAACCGCACCAGACATCGCCAACAACTTTCCCGGCGCGTCCTCTAATGCACGATCATTGCACACACCTCACCACTTTTATCGCTAGTTTTACGGCTGATGTACTTATGGGAAGTCTTAGACGGCAGCCCGTGCAAGTTGTAATGTAAGGTCTTGTCCTGAACTGCTTTTCAAAATGCTTTTCAAAATTCAGTAGCGTGCATACTTCAGCGGTCTGTTGATGGTATCCGAAAACTTGTATATGTCCGGCAATGAGGCATTCGGATGTGCTAATGGTTTGCGTAGTTAGCTTGCAAACCGGTCTCCTGCCGGCACGCCTGGAAGTTGGTATACAGTTGTAAGTTATGCTTCACCCTAGCCTCCTCAACAGTCTATCAGTTACGGGGGCATTCGTATGTGCTGATGGTTGTGTAGTTAGCTTGCAAATCGCTCTGCCGGCGGCACGCCTGGAAGTTGGTATACTGTTGTACAGTTATACTTCACCCTAGCCTCCTCAACAGGCTGTCAGGTACGGGGCATTCGTATGTTCTCATGGACTGTGCAGGTTGCTTGCAAACTGCTCTCCTGCCGGTGCGCCTGGAAGTTCGTATACAGTTGTAAGTGATACTTCACCCTAGCGCCTCCTCAACCGTCTATCAGGTACGAGCGGGCATTCGTGTGTGCTCCTGGTATGTGCTGGCTGCTTGCATACAGGTCTCCTGCCTGAGTGCCTGGAAGTTGGTATAGGCCGTAAGTTCTGCTTCACCCTAGCTTCCTTCACAGTCTGCAACAAACTAATTTTAGGTGTTAGGGTCTCTAACAGTCAGTTCAAGTTATCCACGAATTTCGTCCGTCCGGCGTGCCGGGGAGCAGCTACAGTTGTATAAATATCGAACAAGTTCAAACCTCTCTCAATTAACAATCAAGTTTCAGGTTCACCACGAGTTGATCTACACCATCTCTACACTATCCAGCCATTCATTGTTTTTTTCCACTTCCCGCTTTCTATATCACTTCCTGTTATTTGTCAGTTAAATGGAACACTCCACACAAGACATCCTGAGCCACTATTCGCAAAAGAATCAGGAGGTGTACCTTGAACGGGCAGCAGCCAGGGCAAAGCAGATGGAGGAGTACCCGGAACAGTTTGAAGAAGTTTGTCCTTTTTTCACTCCCTTTTATCTAAATATTCATTAAGAGGATAATTATTGATATGGTTTCTTAATTGTATGCAGGAGGATTATCCCGGAGATGATGAGCATGACAACGAATATCTTGACCCCGACCTTACACACTCAGATGATTCTTCTGACGGTGAAGATGATCTTGGTAAGCCTGAGCCACCGGTCCGCCGGAGCAAGGGCGTACCGCATAAAACTGTTGTTCCAGCACAGAAGAAAAGGAGCCGAGCAGATACTACAGTTTTACCCCGACTAGGACTTCGCTCAACATCTGCTGTACCGAAACCTCCGACGATGCGTACCAAGTCCAACACAAATCTGCGGGTGTCTCTACAGCCTGGTACTACAAGTGAATCAGTACCAGTTGTTGCCACCACAAGAACAAAAGACCAAAGCGTTCCAGAAAACAACAAGAAAACGTTCGAGCTGGCGAAAGACTTCCTTGCCACTCTTCTCTTTACCAAAAACCCATGGCCGTTAACGAAGGAAGAAAAATATGAGCTTATCGCAGAGAGCTGGAAGCTATCAATTGAGGCTCAGGATTGTCAGAGGCGGGTCGCCGGTGCACCGGAAAACAGTCCATCGGTATGTCAGCAGACTGGTGGCCCCTCAAAAGACATAGATTTTCAGACTCGAGAGGCTGTAAGTTTCGTCTGCCGCACGAGGAATGGTGATTTGTATTAACAACATATATAGCTGTATAGCAAAATTAGTAGCTTGCGTGGGCGACTGGCTGAGGCTGCTCGGCGCACCGTTGTGGGAAGCTACCACCTTGATATTCGCTCGCAAGAAGACCTAAAATACCAAATAGCGCATCTGCTAGCTGAAGACTCATACATGATGAAAATTGTCGGTGATAAAAAAGCCTGGTTTACCAGGTTTGAGATCTTAGATCTCATATATCATATCTTCTTCTTTACGGTGAACAGCTTAGGACGGCTCCCACATACAGCTAAATACTTTGATCCGGTATCTCCATGGACGTTAGCAATTGCGGCGGCCGCCATCCACTGTGCCCTATCAGACTATGCGCAGGGCACAAAAGTCACCACAGACTTTACCCAGGATGATTATCAAAGTAATTATTATCTTTTTCATATCCATTTCATCTACACCGATCTCTTTTGGGCGCGCCTGGTTTGCCGTTTCAAGCTTCTCCCTATTTGATTAGACTCTGGTTACGCTTATTTATACACATGGGTACCTGAATGACTAACCAAATTTCGATTGCAGACGTTACTCTGAGACCCTATAATCATTGGCGTTCCATCCATCCGACCAGGCAAAATGCAATCATCAATAAGTGCAGAGAACGCATCACTCATCTATGTAAAGAAGATGCCAATGAAATAGTAGCTTTCCTTGGAGCGGACGAAATGGGTGACGGCGTTGGTGATATTGATAATATGTTTGATTGATCGAGTTGGACAGGTGTTAGTTGCTGTGCTTTATGTTCCTCACACTCTCTTTTGCTTCAATCATTATGTTATTTTCCTTGCCATGCTTTCTAAGTTGCTCTCTATTTTAATGCCTACTTCCGTATAATTATTTCAAACTGTTTCATTTTGAATATGAATAGATATAACAATGCGCAGTCATTCGAACATAAAGTAATCAAAGAGATGAATCATTCAAGAATGGGGAAAATATACAGAATATTTATCCGAATGATTCCACATCATCCAATGCTCCGGGAGACTCCTAGATCTCGTACCGGCCGCTCCCGGAGGCTTCAGAACCTTACACCGGCGCTCCCGGAGGCTCCAGAATCGTATACTGGCGCTCCCGGAGGCATCAGAACCTTGCACCGGCCCTCCCGGAGGCTCCAGAACCTTACACCGGCGCTCCCGGAGGCTCCAGAACCTTGCAACGGCGCTCCCAGATGCTCCCGAACCTTGCACCGGCGCTCCCAGAGGCTCCAGAACCTTACACCGGCGCTCCCGGAGGCTCCAGAACCTTGCACCGGCGCTCCCGGAGGCTCCCGAACCTTGCACCGGTGCTCCCGGAGGTTCCGGAACCTTTCACCAGCGCTCCCGGAGACTCCCGGAAGCTCCAGGAGAGCCCTCCCATGCTCCAGGAGCCTCCGAAACCTTGCACTTACTCAGAACTGCTCCGAACTGCTCTGACAACTCCGGGAGCCTCCGGGAGCCTCCCGGAGCAAGAATTACATTTTGCTGATGTACTGATGTTGATAAGTCGGAGGTTACCTGGCTCAATGATAATCCCTACATTATAAATCCTCCGTTGCCGGGAACAATTTCTCTGCCAAAGAAAAAGTAGGTCGTTTGTCTCAACGAGTGGATTACACGTTGGGAACTATTTCTGACTGGTCTGAATGACAGTGGTAGCGATAACGAATAAGATGGAGTTTTTGGTCGCGTTTTTGGTCGCGTTTTTAGTTTTGTTCTTTGTCCTGTTATTGCTTTTGTGTCAGTTGGTATTTCTTGTCAGGATTAATGGTTCCTTCAGTTCAATGCGGGAATTCTGTAATTACACGGTGTTTTTAATCTTTTGATGCTCATGCTATTTTTTATGCAATTGATGGAGATTCGCATCATTTGGAGGTTTTGATATTAACCTATTTTTATCCATGCCCTTAACTGGCCGTCCATGTCTTGGCTGGAAGTAAGCAACCTGATTGGTCAGCTAGGTAAGTGCAAATGTTAAATAGTTTTCGTACAAGTGCAATAGCACGGCAGTGAATATACCTACACAATATTTTTGCTATCTCAATGTAGAAGTTCTTCGCTGCGACGAGCGTATTCTTGGACTTATCAAAGACATCATACCTACCAAATGCTAAGCCATTCCTCATTGGGGAATGCAACTACACAATGATTTGCGGCTGACCGAGTGGTTTCGGCGTTGGTGGACCGATATCGTCTAATCAACCAATGGATACCATGCACTATATTCTGGTTGCCGGAGCTCCACGTCAACCGGCTCACCGACTACCAATTTAGTACTAAGCGATAATATCATTTCGAATATATTCTTGGCAAGTCTAGAGGGAAATAAGATTACAAAAGCCGCCGTTTGGACAAGAGTATTCTGCAGCGCAACGAGCGAGTTCTTCGTTCTTTTAGTATATGCCTTTACCCCTAATCTATCACTTTATCCTTGCACTTGCCTCACCCCTTATTCATGCTCTCTTATAATGGCTGAGAACTTCACCGCTTCATCACAGCGAGTGGAACCTGCACAAAGACGAAGATACTCAGGACGACCATCCTCTCCTCACCCCCGTCGTCGCTCCAGGAGAATCCATCACGATGACGACGAGTACGAATTCCTCGAATATTCAACCGAAGTCGATCTTCCACCTTCTCCTCCGCCTCCTCCTCCACCATCAACCAGACGTCGGAGAGTAGAGATCCCCGATCCATACGAAGAATCGCCGCGTCGCAATGAAGAGAGCCTGCGCATCGTCCCATATTTGGCACCTTCAACATCATCTCTAGGGAAACGACCTTCACAGGAGCATCTGACTCCACCCGCACAGGTGCCAAATCGTGCCAATGTACTAATAGTTACAGACGAAGTGGAGGAGGGAGCTCTCACAAGGGCAACTAGCAAGCGCAAAGTAATCGACACCTGTCCGAACGAGTAATTTACTTGACATGATGCTGATGTTCTTCACTTAGAAGCGCTCTCCTGCCGAGTATAGTAAGCTTGCACGCCAGGCGGCTAAGTCGCTCAGAGAAGTCATGACATACGAACCTATGATTGACGAAATCACAGGGATTGTTGCAGGCTCTGAATTCACCGACCAATCGAGCATCCTCGGCATCCCAGGCAGGATTCTTGACGTGATGAAGAATACAATCATCCACTTCACTGTGTTCAAGGACCCATTCGCTGGGCCAGCAACACGAACAGCACAGCTACATGTCTGGTGGCACGAAGGCTTGAAGAGCATTAGCCCAAGGGATGTTGGGATGGAGCCTATGCAACAATGGTTGGCAAGAGTAAGTGCTTCATTCAAACGCGTTGGTTCTTTACTGACAAACAGTGCTTGGCCAAAATCACTACGGTTCGTAGTACATTGGCCCATAGGGCGAAACAGAGTATTCAGTCACTTTATGAGCTGAATAATAAGCCGGAGACGGAGGTGTCGAGGAAAGTGGGCTGGCTTTTGGAGAAGGATAGGTTCACCTGTCCCCGTGCGGGTCGCGATGCATGTTGCCCTTGATTTGACGCATAATTTACTCTACTGATGGCTGATATTTCATTAGGACTTTCGCTTCCGATTCGCCGCTCCTGAAATAACGGAGCTTATCTACAGCACCTACTTCGGTGGGACTAGACAACTTGGAAATACCGATAGGCAGATGATCAGAATGATCAACCCGACCTTTGGTATCCTCGCTGCGACGGCGCTCTGGCATGCTCTGTCGGCCTATAAGACTGGAACCTACATACCTCCTCGAGACTTCTCACCTACTTCCCCGGCTGCTTGTATGTATCATTTCAATTGTACGAGCGAGTCTAACACGCGTTTGGCAGTGGCTTTCAAACGTCTGGAAGATGACTTCCTGTCTTCATCGGCAGAAGTGCAAGCGAAAAAGATCTCCAATATACAAGTGGCAATTCGCACGAAGTGGAAAGAGTGCGGGCGCGGAGACGACATCCCAATCATCGGCTGGAACGACCAGGCCGATCACGACGAGGATTTCCTCACTTGGATCCCCGAGGACCTTGCTGCCACTGACGAGGAATTCGCACGCATACACGAGCACACGGTGCTGGCTGAGCATTTACTCTTTCAGCAGTCAGAGACCACTCCGAATACAAGTTTCGCTGACGTCAATGCAAGTGACACTGATACTGTGGTGAACGATGAGAATACCCCTCCGGACGATCAGGCTACGCTTCCGGAGAACAACATTGATCCTTCACTTGCCGATGACCAGGTTTGATAGCTGCTGTTGCTGTTGCTGTTGCTGTTGCTGTTGCTGTTGCTGTTGCTGTTGCTGTTGCTGTTGCTGTTGCTGTTGCTGTTGCTGTTGCTGTTGCTGTTGCTGGTGTTGGTGCTGAATTTCTCTTGTTATTGTCGTTCCTGCTCGTATCGGCGCGTAATCTGCTTGTTATTTTGCTGTCGCCGCTGCTGTTGGTGCTGCTGTTGCTGTTGCTGCTGTTGCTGGTGCTGCTGTTGCTGGTGCTGAATTTCTCTTATTGTCGTTCCTGCTCGTGTCGACGCATAATCTGCTTGTTTTTATCGTTGATGCTGCTGCTGTTGATGTTGATGCTGCTGTTGCTGGTGCTGAATTTCTCTTGTTATTGCTCATGTTGACACGTAATCTGCTTGTTATTTTGCTGTCGCTGCCGCTGCTGTTTCTCTTGTTATTGCCGTTCCTGCTCGTATCGACGCGTAGTCTGCTTGTTATTGTGGCTACTGTTCTCGGAGGATTTTAATGGGGTTAAATTGAATCGAAGCATTTGGATTTTGGCAATCTTGAGAATTATCGTATCGTGAGAAACTAAGGCTTCAATAGAGCAGATGCTACGCGTCACAACGAGGAGCACAAGCATTTCAAGAGCTATAAGCTTGGTATTCACATTCGTATTACCGAGCTTGTAAAGCGTGACAATATTATTATCACGGTTGAGACTGGCATGAATGGAGAGATTATGTGTTAAACGTGAACTTCGGAATTACAACCCCAATTGCAAGAGGTTAACAGCGTTGGCGATGGTTGGTGAATGCTTCGTGACGAGTAACCGAAGCTTTTGCATCAGTAGAATCTTCAATGAGCAATAGACAAGGATGGTTGTGTTATTGGAGATATTTGGCGTTGATGATGAGTTGGTGAATGCTTCATGAAGAGTAGGCGAAGATCGCGACAATGGAACCAGGTTCATGAAGACGTGGTGAATTCGTTATGAATGCTTGACAACGCGTGCGATCGAGCGCGTTGCTTGCCCAGAGTTTTTGAAACTCAAATTCAAACATTTCGTTGTCAAGCTCGACAACGTCAGAGAGCTCGGCAACGTACTTTTCGTTTTTCCTGATGTGTCGACTTTGCCGATCAATTCTTCGATCTTCTCTTTCTGTCCGTGATTGGACTGGTCTTCCCACTGATTATGCCAATTGGGGCCTGCTCTCGGCTTGCGTGGCATGGTGGGAAACCTTATTGGTTGTCTTGGCTTGACACTTGCCTTTCTCTCATAGGCTAGCGTGGTTGGTGACTTCATTTCTTCGTCACTTTTGCTCTCGTCGCTTTCGTTATCCCAATCGTCACCCTCCATGTTCCGATTTTTCAGGGTCAAATCCATTCCCCCCTCCAGCTGGGTTTCCACCACTTTGCTGGAGGGTGAGGCTTGCTGCAAAAATTTTTGTGCCAGGGCGCCCCTAGCTTGCTCCGGGTGGGCTCCGAGGTTTCCCATCGGAGTGCCAGGGATGATTTCGAGACGAGGCTTCTGCCTGGGAGTGCTTTCGATGGAGGAGAGAGGAGAGAGGTTGGTCTCTAACTCTGACATTTCCTGATCGTCAACTTTTTCAACCTCTGCCGCCATCCTCACCGTGGATGGTTCTAGGTGGATTTCCGCGTATTCCATGTAGGAACTTGGCATCGTTCCTGGCATGCTGGGCGTGTCGTAGATGTGTCTCGTATCTCCAAGTGCGCTGTCTTGGGACGGATTTTCGTAATTGTTGATCCGGCTATCCTGAGAGGGCATGCTTGCACTGACATGGTGTACGTTGGGGAGAGGAAGTGGGAAATTTATAACTTCATCTCCATCGTAGGGTTGGTAGGTGGGAACTTGAGTAGGAAAGGACCCGTAGTCGGTAGACGCTTGCGAGGCCTGGGAGGCATTAAGATTCCCAGGAAAAGACATATTTTCTGGCCCTTCTAAAGACTATTCTAGCAGAATAGCTGAACTCCGAAGCCTAAGAGTTCTGAAGATAATCGATTTGATTGGATGAAAGGTGGCTTGGCAAAACCAAGCGGAGGTGTGGGTGGTTAGTCACCTCTTAAGAGAGTGAAATACGGTATTCAACATACAGACTTGGAAATACGCAAATGAAAAGGCCGTCAAAAGTAACTCAGATCAATTCTAACCAATTATGCAACCTTAGAACTGTCGAATCCCATTCGGTAAACAACCATCGGTCATAAAAAAAGTTCTCATTCGTATGCCTGTGAAAACACCTAAATCCGTACCAATCAGTTGTCGATATATTGGTGTTGCGATTTCGACTCACCTCGAGATTCCTCTGAAGCAGGCAAATGACATTCTCGTGAACATCATTCTTAAAGTCCTCATTATCGAGAAATGTCTTGATGGGCTTTCCCTTGACGGCGCGTCCTCTAAGGCCGTTAATGCAGTGCGACACAGCAAGCCCATAGTCTTCACCCGCATGGCTAAAGAGATACCCGATGCGTTGCTGGGCCGTTTCGAAGTCAGCATCGTCGCCATCAGATTGACTCTGATCAATTTGGAGGCCCTTTATTGGCTTCTCAAACCAGAGTTCTATCAGAACAATGCCTAGAGAGAAGAGGCTTTTGTCGTACTCCATGAGCTCTGGCGCTTGTTCACTCTGTAACGAACAAGGCTCCTGCGATGAGCCAAGCATTCGCCGTACAAATGGCATCGCGAGCTCCGGTTCGGAAATTGTGACGATCTCACCGGATTTTGCTCGTCGTGATTTGTTTTTTTGTAAGAAGAAGATGTCCTTCGTCCCCCAACTTTCGCTGAGCCACTCAGTGGCATGCAGCTGCATCACCGCTGATGCAATCTTTACTCCCAACTCCAGTCGATTATGCTCTTCAATGCTTCCGGGGAAAAGGAGGGCGTCAAGCGACACAGGCTCCGGATCATAGCGGGAAAGCGGTGATGCTGCGGGTGGCCAAATGTGGTGCCAAAGCCCTTTCGGCTGGTCCTCCAGTATTCCTATGCAACAGTTTTTATGTAAAGCAGTTGCTTCCTTGATTGCAATGCACAAGTCTTTGATTCTCCGCAATGTATCGGGGACTTTAGGAAATGGCTCCTCTTGGATCTTTTTTTGACTGTGTTGAGTAGGCTCATTAAAGCTGACGACCTTTCTTGGCTTTTTGGTACCCCTGAATTTGATAATTTATTAGATCGTGTATTTATGCGAGGCGATTTCTTTCAATTACCTTACGTTCTCCTTGATCAACTCAAAGCCTTCTTCCAATCTTACCCGCACAACCCGGAGTCCCTTTTTGGGCGCGGCGCTCTGCTCCGGGGAGCGACATATTGTCTCTTCGTCGTTTTTTTTTTGGCCGCCTTCCACTTCGGGAGTGTCGGGTGTGGATATATTCTCCGGAACGTCGATTGGCAGTGGCTGGAACTCCAATGCGCGCCATTTCCGTGGTGAAGTGGTCTCTACAGCAGGAACATATGCGAAGTTGAAAAGGACCTTGAATCTAAGATTGTCGTGGTCCATACAATTCTCAAGCTGAAGGCTCGCGCCGTGGTTGCAGCGACATGGCGCGTCTTGGAACCTCTCTTTCAAGACTCCATGGAGGCTTTTTGCTTGACTCCGTATAAGGTTATATTTTTCAGCCGCATGCGACTGTAGAAGCGGCTTCTGGAGGGGAGTCCGGGTTCGTTGCATCGTTAGACGTTCAAGGTCGGCGTTTATACGCCTAATTTCTTCGAGCGATTCTTTGTAGCTTTCCTGGTCCAGAACGAGCTTAAGCTTCTCCCATTGTGTTCGTTGTAACCTCTTGTCTTGCAATAAAAGCTATACGTCGCAGAATTAATATCCATTGATTTTAGTCCACAGAAACGTACCTTCTGATCTTCATCAAATCCGAGATCCTTCCCTAGTTCCTGAAGAGATTCCGTTAAAGCTTCCACGGCTGCAATAAAAGCGTCCGCTGCGTTCTCTCGTAGACGTCCTAGGAGGACACACTGAAACTCTGGCCTATTCCAACCGACTCCAGAAACTAAATCCTCCATCTCTTTAGCAGAGACCATTCCCCCGAGGAAGAATTCGCATGTGTTCTGGAACTTAATCTTCTCCATTTCAAAATTGCGGATCAGTCGCTTTAGCACCCCCCTATAATTCTTTGCTTGCTTGATCTTGCGAATACCATCTAGATAGCAACCGAGACCATTGACGACAAGGGGAAATATCGCTAAGGCTAGTCCTGCCGCTTCTACGCCGGTAACCATCGTATAGTATATCGAGAACGGGAAAACGGCCGGGTTTCGATGTTGGAGTTATCTCGCACAGACGGTGGTGTTTAAGGAAGTTGTGCGGTGAAGAACCACGTCAGCCGCATTCAGGAGTTAGGCGGGGTGCTTTGATGCTGATTGGGTACGTTGCCTGCACTGCACAGCAAGCAGGACAGGTTAATTTGTGAACTTCCACATAATTGAAAGAACTTTGGCTATATTTTAATGAATATGCTGTACTAACGGTATATCGACTCATTAATTGCAAATAATTGACATGTTTGTGTTGGCATGGATGCGGGGAAGGGGCTCTGCTGCTCACAGGAAAAGGAGGGGTGTTACTTGACTTTGGGACGGATCGGCGCCAAAGTACAACCCCGCCAGCCTTAATGAGATCGACAACAACCGCTATAGCGCTATACGAAGCTTTCTGGATTGTTGACTCACAGATATATTCACAATGCTCACGGGCGTTGCTGGCTCAGAAGTACCGATATTCTTGCTCTACACTGACTGCATCTTGTCTTTCCGCAAGCTCCTCGAGCTCCAGCCTAAATACAATAGCGAGTATGAGACATTCTCTTGTGAGTTCCGCAAACAGTTCGGCAGGTTCCAGTAGGTATCCCTAGTGCGAGTTTTGACAAATCCACTCACTTCAGTAGGGTTTGGGCGGAAAATGCTGGAGCTCATCGACGTAATCGGGTCTCTCTGGACTACCGCCTCCGCGAAGCGTCAAGAGTAAAGGGAATGGTCGTAAAGCTCTTGAGAGACCTCAACAGCGATTTACATGATGGTAGCTTCACTTAACTTTACATTTAGGAAAGAAATGAATAACTTGTCGTAGCCATTGATGTATTTTCAGACACGGCGGACTCCGATGATGAGACTAGTTCATTGTGTTCATCCGTATTTTCAGTCCGGGGAGCTGCCATAGAAACTCCAGAAGGTGAATATCGGGAGAAGGAATCGGCAGCGAGCCCAGCGACACAGCCGGATTACTCCGACCTGGAAGAGTCCTTGGCCGATGTCACTCATGTCATTACCTGTCTGTACGAATTTTCCGTCGCTATCCGAAACCCTGCTCCAAGAGACCGTCTTCAAAAGTGCTCCTCTATCAATGTTTCCCACTTCGAATTCTACGATGTCCAGCATATTTCCAACAAGTTCATAGGCGCCCCGCAATACCTCCAGGAACGATTGGGAAAAGCTAATGTTAGACGCCGCCAACTTCTTCTATACTACCGGATGCATTGTGACAAGATTGCTGGTCGCTATAGTGAACATGCGCAGCCAAAGGATGTCCCGCAGAACGTACCACGAATGAACGCTGAGGGTGAGACCAAAGATGAGCCAGATGCAATAGTAGATATGGAAACCTCAAAGGAGAAGGACAAGGGCGGCCACGAAACTCTCGCTCCAGAGGCTGCTGGCACCATCGCAACGAGAAAAACGCAAGTTACAGAAACTACCATCTCATTATATATTCCTAAAAATGACAAGTTCGATATCGATGAGGGCTCAGACACTAACCAGTCTCGAACTTCATACTCATCGTCTATTGGTAGCGCCGGGATGTACGCTCTCCGTGTACCACCTCTGCCGGAAAGTGCATCCGACAACAGTCCCTTTCAGTGTCCCATATGTTATACCATTATAGCAGTTAACAACCAAAAATCTTGGAAGTATGTCCCAGTCTACTTACTAAAGCTATATCCTTCTAAACCTTTGAATCGATTTCCCACTCGTGAATGCTGAGTTGTGTGGTAACAATTGCTGACTCCTCACCAGGAGGCATGTATTCCAGGACCTCCGGCCCTACGTCTGCACATTTGAAGGGTGTGCAAAGTCCGATCATCTCTTCGACAGTCAACATGAATGGTTCGAGCATGAGACTGAGCTTCACCGTCGGTCGTGGCACTGTAACAGATGTGATGAAGAATTCTCTACTTCAAAGGCTTTCGAAAAACATTTGCAAGAACGCCACTCCAACTCATATACAGAACGATACCTTCAAACAATAGTCAAGAGGTGCGAGCGACCCAAGGAATCCGATCAACAGTGCCCGTTGTGCGGGGAAATACAATCTTTTTTCCGCTTGCAGAAACACTTAGCCAGTCACATGCAACAGGTTGCTTTGTTCGTACTCAAGCCAAGCGAGGTGGAGGAGAAAGATGAATCGATATCTAGGGTTGCGCAGGGCGATTCGGACGAGGATAGCCGAGAGCTTGGGGAAAGTGATCTGGACTTTGAAGGAAATCTTGGACCATCAACGGAGGGGGTGGAAGAAGAGGTGGTCGGCACCACCGAAGCAGCGCCGAAGGTTACAGTAAATTTACGGGATCCTACGGGAAGGGAATTTTCGTTCCCGTTTGAATCGTGTCGAACATGGGCTGTAAGAACCCCATTTTCACTATGTGTTCCTTTAATCTGACGTTTATATGTACGTATAGGGTATTAGAGAATTGATCAAACAAGAGTTCTTGGATGATGACGACGGCATTGGTCCTCGCATTGTCGAAGGACATTACGATCTTCACGGACCTGAGGGTAATATTTCGCCGGAGGAATGGGAATCGTTCATTGAGCCAGGACTGTTCATCACCATGCACATGCAGCCAAAGGTGAAACGTTCTCCACCAGCACCAACACTTCCTCCCCCCGAGCCAGAACCCGCTCCACCCGCACCAACACCTCCTCCCCCGGAGCCAGACCCAGCCCCATCTACACCAACCCCTCCTCCACCAGAGCCAGAGCCAGCTTCCACAGAATCTTCATCATCGGGACCGGCGGAAGACATCTCACAAATCCAGACACCGGATCCGGATGGCGTGACCCAGCTACAGGGTAGGGTGTTCAAATTTTCCCCGTATAGCACGCCAACTGAAATATATGACTACAGATGAAACTATTTCAGACTCTCCCCTACCGGCAATGCCGGACCAACAAGTGGGGGACGCGCAGCCCGATGACAGTACACCTACCGCCGAAGATCCGGCTCACTACGAACTGTTATGTTCTGCGGCAAAGAACGGAGACTTGAAAACATGCGAGGCGCTACTTGCCTCCGTACTCGACGTCAATGTTCTGGGTGCTGGTGGAGAGTCGCCGCTGCACTTCGCAGCCAAGAAAGGACATAAGGATGTGGTAAAACTTCTGTTGGAGCGGAGCGATGTCGATGTCAACTTTCAGAGCAAAAGTGGCGAATCACCACTCGTATGGGCTGCATACTTTGGTCATGAAGGTGTGGTGAAACTCCTACTGGAGCGGGAGGATGTCAATGTCAACTTGAAAGACAAATATGGTGGGACGCCACTCTGGTGGGCGGTTCATCGAGATCATGAAGGTGTGGTAAAACTTATGTTGGAGCGGAGTGATGTCGATGTCTGGCAGGGCAAAAATGGCAAGACACCATTCCCCTATGCGGCAGAGAAAGGACAATTAGAAGTGGTGAAGCTTCTGTTAGAGCGCGGTGCCATTTTCGACTCGCAGGACAGCAATGGCCGGACACCATTCTCCTATGCGGCAGAGAAAGGACAATTAGAAGTGGTGAAGCTTCTGTTAGAGCGCGGTGCCATTTTCGACTCGCAGGACAGCAATGGCCGGACACCATTCTCCTATGCGGCAGAGAAAGGACAATTAGAAGTGGTGAAGCTTCTGTTAGAGCGCGGTGCCATTTTCGACTCGCAGGACAGCAATGGCCGGACACTATTCTCCTATGCGGCAGAGAAAGGACAATTAGACGTGGTGAGGCTTCTGTTAGAGCGCGGTGCCATTTTCGACTCGCAGGACAGCAATGGCCGGACACCATTCTCCTATGCGGCAGAGAAAGGACGATTAGACGTGGTGAGGCTTCTGTTAGAGCGCGGTGCCATTTTCGACTCGCAGGACAGCAATGGCCGGACACCATTCTCCTATGCGGCAGAGAAAGGACAATTAGACGTGGTGAAGCTTCTGTTGGAGCGTGGTGCCGATATCAACTCGCAAGACAAAAATGGTCAAACACCGCTCTTTTATGCAGCAGATATTGGCCATAGAGAAACAGTGAAGTTTCTGTTGGACAATGAAAGTGTAGTGAAACATCTGTTGGAACGCGATGTCAACTCGCAGTTCGACAATGGCCGGACAACATTCTCGTATGTGGCAGAAAAAGGACATTTAGAGGCGGTGAAACTTCTGTTGGAGCGTGGTGCTAATATCAACTCGCAAGACAAAGATGGCCAGACACCTTTCTCGTATGCAGCAGAGGGCGGTCATGAAAGTGTGGTGAAGCTTCTGTTGGAGCACAGTGCCGATTTCAACTCCCAAGACAAATATGGCCGGACACCTTTTTCGTATGCGGCACGGGGCGGTCATGAAAGTGTGGTGAAGCTTCTGCTGGAGCGTGGTGCCGATTTCAACTCCCAAGACAAAGATGGCCGGACACCTTTCTGGTATGCGGCAGGGGGCGATCATGAAAATGTGGTGAAGTTTCTGTTGGAGCAGAATGATGTTGATGTCAATTCACAAACCAATATTGGCGAGACACCACTCTCGTGGGCTGCATACTGTGGCCATGAAAGTGTAGTGAAGCTTCTGTTGGAACGAGTAGATATTGATGTCAACTTGCCAGAGAACGGCGGTCAGACACCATTCTATTGGGCGATGTCTAGAGGCTATGAAGGTGTAGTAAAACTTCTGTTGGAGCGAAATGATCTCGATGTCAATTCGCGCAGCAGTAGTGGAAACACACCACTCATCTGTGCTATCAAAAACAAACACAGACATGTTGTCAAGCAATTTCTTAATCTTAGAACCGACATATATTCCGAGGATTCGAACCAAAAGTCGCCACTTCACCACGCAATCGAAGTGAAAGACTTGGACATATTTAAACTCCTACTCAATGTCGTGGACGACCCTGTAGTTCGGAACGTATTACCTCTATTGAATAGAACCTACAGTCATTGGAAGATTGCAAAGCTGCTACGAGATTTCGTCTTGACCGAAAAACGGCTAGGAAGCGACCACGCAAAGACGATCAAGACCGCCAGTAAGATAGCCGACGCCCTCAAGGACGAAAAGCATTCTGGTGCCGCCCGAGACTGGTATCGTCGAGTACTTCAGTGGCAAGAAAGGGAGCTTGGGAAAGAGCATTCGGATACGCTACAGACAGCGAGGAGGATTTCGGAATTGGATGAAGTTATAGGGGGTTGAAGGGGGATTTTTTGGCTACTGCTACTTTTCTGTATTGGGTCTCATATTGCTGTTGCTGGATGATATCATGGTTCTAATGTTGTCATTGATTCTTCTTTCGTCGGGTTATTTTTGGACATTTCATTTGGATGGTGGAATATGGATTTTGAGACGAGTCTGAACTCTTGTTTTTTTTTGCATGTGTAGATGGCCTTTCTCTTTGCTGTTGGAAACTATATATCTAATGTTCTTCTGAAATACTTTTATGCCACCAGGGATTCGCAGTCACTAGCACTCGCACATTTTTCGAAGCAAGAGGTGTCAGAGAACTGTGTCTGTTTCCTGCATATTAGTAACTAGGAGTTTTATTTCACTTCGGGTGCAGACGCGGCAACCCCACTTGATTTTACTGAGTATGGGCCGAATGGCTTACGCGACACAAGTTTCGGCACAGAATTGCATTATGCATCCAACCTATCCACCTCACCCGTATCAAGCTCGGCACGCTCACCTTCACCCTGTCAATCAACCTGCTGCGTTTCAACTCCGGGCTGCTGCTGCGGTTGACACCCCTCTTACTGCTTCTGCAACTCTGCAGCCACCATCTTCTTCGCGTATCTTCTCGTCACAAAAATTAAAAGCCCTCCAGCCACAGCCAACCCCACTCCACCAACACGCTTATAGCAGCTCCAACCACCACACCCACGCTAACTTTGCCACTCCCCCCTCCACCACCTGCAGACCCAATCGTGGTTGGCGCTCCCTAGCTCGCGCCGGAAGCCGTCTCAATCACCACCTACGTACCCCGAGTCGGGTATGCAACACTCCCACCCGACGTAAAACTCATACTCGACGTAGCACTCGCTCCCAAGGCCCTGGAAAGTCTTATTCCCAATACCCTTCTGAACCGAGGCGACCTCGTTCCCCAACGGGTTCCCGATATCCTTTAGGAGGCATAAGTTGATATTCTGTCGGATTCCGGGACACTCTTCTTGCACCTTGTCGCAGCACCAACTGACTAGAGTCCGGTTTAGAGTGCAAAGTATTTCCGGGTGGATGGATACCTGCTACCACCGTTTTGACACCGCACAGTGCTATCTGTACAGTTTGAATACCACCCCCAGCACCCTGCTAGTTGGTCGTCGGGAATGCAGCAGTAGAGTCGGTCTGTCGAAGGGTTGAACATGCACCCGCCCTAGGTGGCACCTCCCGTATCGCTACCTGGTGCTGGAGAAGAAGAGATTTTTAGATGACGTCATGACGGACATTTCATTGACCGCGCGTCAAGCCAGCAAAGGTCGTCTATTCAGGCTGTACCTAGAATGGGATGTTCTGCACCGGGGCGAGGGATAGTAAGGTGGCGGCGGCATAGATGGTAAAGACGGTGTATATGTTGAGCAAAGATGAAGGAGGTTAGAAGTGAGGCTCGGTGTTGGAACTGTACATGCAGGTGATGAGTTCGATGTATGGCGGTATTTTTGCTTTTTCGCCATGCAATGTGGTGGCGAATAGGAGACGGAACGTGAGGCAGTGCATATTCAGTGCTGAGGATCCTTGATTCCTGTTGTTTGGAATTGCGTCCTGCGAAATCGATTATCAGACTCCATTGGGTAGAGATGATGGAGAGATATGTACTTTATCTAAAAATCCACTATCCATAGCCTTTGGTCGACCTTCTTCAGCTGCTAGGTTTTTGTTTATATCTGTAGACTAGGTCATCATCTACGGTAGCCCAACGGAGGTAGTTGTAGGATGGAGTGAAATTCGACTGGTTGTGTGGGATAGGTGATGCATTCGCGGAGACCGGAGATGAGAGAGGGACCCTCCATGTTAAGCCCACGCCATAGCAGCTGCCATATACCTTTCCCCGTCTCAAGACGACAAAAAAAACAGATCTACATTTAGTGAATTAAAATCAAAGCATGCCATGCTTAATGCCTTAACTATACTAAACTACAATACACACAGAAACCCAAAACAACCACAGAACCTAAAGAGTGTAAGAAGAAACCAACGCCTCCGTATGTATGCTACCCATGACGGCCAAAAACTCCAGAACCAGAATATCCGCTTCCAATATGAAATGTCCACAAGCAAGCTGTTTGTTATACACAGTTAATCCACCTCCATGACCGGCGCCTGCTCCATCAGAGTATCCTGGGTGGCACTGCTTTCTGCCTGTATTACCATCTCCCCTCCCTGCATCGCCTCCAAAGCCTTCTTCTGCTTCTCCCTTTCCCTCACCGCCGCCCTCGCCTGTGCTCTCCCCGCGCTCGTAGCCGCAAACCGGCCCGTCCCGTCTCTTGCCCTCGGCGGCCTCCCCCCATTCCCAGGTTTCCCCCTCGTAACCACCTTCTCCACGTTCTCCCCGCCCTCCTCACCCGCCCCCTCCCCCTCCTCCTTGTCATAATCCCCCGCCACCACCCTCTTCAACGTCTTGATCCCAATCTCTGGCGCCACCTCCCTCTGCAGCTTCGCCCAGCTCCACCCAGTATCCCGCGCCGCAGCCTGGATCCTCCGCCGATCCTCTTTCCCGACCTTTGGTGGCCGCCCCTCCGCCTTCGCATTCGCGTGTGTATTCCGCTCCTTCCACCGCTGCACAAAAGATTGAATCGTGGTATAGGAGCGGCGTTTTCCGCCGTACGCGAGAAGGCGCTCTTGGATCTTTGGGATGTGGTGGTACTCTTCCCACAGCGCTGCAATCTGGCCCTTCTCGAAGTCGGTGAGACGTGTCATTTTCATGCGCTCTTGCGATTCGGCGGCGTTGGTGGGGCTCGTGGTGGTGGCTGGTGGTGACGGAAACGAGGTGGGCGAGGGGAGGTTGTGGGATTGTGGGAGCGTCGAGGAGTGGTAGGCTATTGGTGTGAGGGATTCGGGGGTGGGCGCGGGGAGTAGCGGGCGAAGCTGGGTGTTTTGAGGTGCAATGGGTTGTGGAGGTGCTGCGATGAGTTGTGGGGGTGCTGCGATGGGTTGTGGAGGTGCTGTGATGGGCTGCGGAGGAGCTGTGATGGGTTGTGGAGGAGCTGCGATGGGTTGCGGAGGTGGCATGGGGTTGCTAGGGGTCTCGGAGGTGGGAAAGGGTGAGGGAGAGGCGCTTGGGATCAGCGCATCGTGCGCTGTCTCGTTAGAGGTGCTTTCGGGCGCATTGAGAGGCGGGACTGGGGTATCCACCTCGGATCGCGTCGGCGGAATGGCGGGTGGTACCGCGGCGTCCATGGTGTTGCTTTGGATGTCCAGATGAGCTGCGAGCCGAGCAATGATGCCGTGCAGTTCTGCCAAGTCGCTAAGGGTTGGGGTTTCAGGCCGAATACGAATGCGGTTAGTGCCCGACCAACCACAAGTTTCTCCACAACCCCTAAAGATGAATTGACACTTCCGACAACTGCACTAAGTATGAGCTTGTCGTCCTAGCTTGATCTATTAAACCGGTTTACTGATTCCTCTTAGATCCAATTACACCAATTCCCACGACTACCTCAATGTCACTCCTCTCCCTCCCTAACGAGACAATCATCCATATCTTCCACTACCTCCCCTTATTCGGACAGCGCAGCTCGCTCCTACAGACAAACCGACGGTTATACACCACTCTGGTTCGCGACCAATACAAACAAGCCTTCCTCTATCTGAAGCCATTCATCACCAGCAGCATCGGAGTCCCCGTTCTCGCACGATGTCTCAATTTCGGCTTCGACGTCAACGGCAGCCGTTTCAACGATAGCCATTTCACAAAGTTTGCCTTGGCTATAAAACAACCAATCGAACCCGGCGTACGCAGGTTTCTTGGAAAAGCCCCGGACTTGTACCCCGTGCCCACCGGGCCAATGTCAATACTTTGTCTGGCTGTGTGGAGAGGCAACGTAGTGGGAACGCAGCTGTTGCTGAAGGCGGGGGCGCAGGTAGAAACGCATATGGTCTGGAATGCATTGAGTACGGCGAATTATAGGATTATGGAGTTTTATCTGGAGTATGGGGTGGATCCGAATGTGAAAGTTACGAGCCATTCGACGCCATTGCAGGTGGTCGATGCGTTTGAGGATCGAGAAGTGGCGGAGAGGTTTAGGTGTTTGCTCGTGAAGTATGGTGCTAGATAGGTACTGTGTTTGTTTTCGTTCGCGTTAGCATCTTTAGAAGGACTGCAGGAGTTTGTTTCAGGCATCCCAAAGGGAACCCATGAGAATAATTTAATTTTAGAAGCCATTTAATTAATGATTAGAAGAGGAATTTGGAATGCGGTGCTCTTGTTACTAGTGTTGCCCTCGCTCAGGGCCAGTTCTTCTGTCAGACGTTCGCTCTAGCAGGCTGCGAGATCTCGGATTTATCTTATCTTATCGGAGTCATTTAATCAATGACAAGGATAACTACTTAGTATCTGGAGACTTGAAATTCTGACGAGTAAGACTTGCGAACGATGACAAATTTGATTATCATCTACTAGGAGAAAATAAATCATTCGCTGGTCTAGATAAGTTACCCACAAGCCAGATCAGTTAGATCAAAGCCTTCTACCCAGCGATACAATTAGATGTCAGTGGTGTTGAAGTAGACGTCATGGCATATGGAATGTTAATTTGATCACATGCAACCCGAAAAAGTCACCGTTTTCGATAATATGTTATTATTAGCCCAGTGTCTTCGCAGTTTTCCTGATATATCATCAATAATACATTGACGTTATAATATGGCCACCCTAATTGTACCTAGGTAGCCGGTAATGAGAGGTTTAGCGCGAGGGCAATATGAATTGTTATGAATCCGGAAAAACACCATTCTCGCCTAAATAAGCGACTTTGCATTGGGAGTGTTGGGAGCATACGTAGGTGGTCGCCAAGGGTAGAAGCTCTACTTAAGCACATCATAGTTTTGTTTACCTGAAAGTTCTAAACTAAAACTTCTAAGTAATGGGTAAAAAGTGTGGAGAGTGTGTAGACATAACTAAAATTATTGTATTGAGTAGCTAGAATATCTCATAATATCTCAGGTGCTTTCTCACCATGTATTCATAATTGATCTTTGGAATCTCAGAGAAACCACCTCCTGTTATAGTGCAAAGCAACGATTATATTAGTAATATTTCTTTCCACCGGCTTTTATAACCCTCCGCAACCTCTGCTCCAGCTACGTACTCAGTATTGTTCTAACAGTGGCCAGGTAACTGCCGAGTATATAGTTACTTCGTACAAGTGAAATTGTCCTCGAGTGATTGTAAAGGCAGGTATGTGTGAATATAGCTCCGTATGAGTATGGCATCTAAATTTTGTCAAAATTGACTTTGCGCTGCACTGCACAAAAATCCCAAATTCGAACATTCAGGCTGCACAATATTTGACAGCAGATTTTTGTACACAACAGCACAACACAGTGCAAACTTACACGGCGCTGTGCACAACATCTAAAATTCAGACTCCTAACTGCACTCGACTCCTAGCTGCGCTCAACTCCCAGCTGCACATGATGCCAGTTGCACTTGAATCCAAGCTGTGCTCGAGTCCCAGGGCGCTTAACCCTGAGCTGTAATTAATGCCTTGCTTGCAACTGCCTTCTATTCCGGCTTTTCACTTAGGGTCTTCGGTATTCAGGGCGATGCGGGCCTTAAGGCCTTGACTGGAACACCGATGTCCCAGGAGAGAAGGCATAGCCCTATTCATTAATAGATGATTAGGTCATCCAGGCATTGGCAATACACTGCCGTGCTCTTTCTCCTATCGTTCTGATGTGTATAGTGGAGTCCTATCTTCCTTTGCGAGGCTCACTCTTCCGGCGGTCATCACGCACTAGTTTAACATCTCTTGAACCGGCTGCATGCATATGGTAGCACCTCGTTCATTCCCCGTTTGTAAGGAATTTACTACTGCCATATCAATACTTGAACGAACTTGGTCATTACTCCGAGAAGGCATCATTTTGTGTCGCAATGTATCGTTGAGCATCTTCACCATTTAATCTCAGGTGATCTGTGGTTTTTTCGATTTCCTGCAGCTGTTTGCTGCTCCCCCCCGCCCCCCGCTATCGTCTTAAACGGCGATTATAGCCCAGTAATCCGACATCAGTCAATTCAAGTCTGGAGCCCTTTAATACTGGTCGACTGAACCTATCTTCCCCGCAACTGTCAGTTTGTTGACGACTGGGTTTGTCTCGACTTGTGTTAATAAACAGTATCGAGCATCCGTCATGTCCATGTTATTGCAGCTCGCGGTCTCGCCTCGACTTCAGAGATTAGTTGTCGACCAGCACGGGGGCAGAATACTGAAATACTGAATGCACCAGCCAAAATGTCGCTGCACCTGTTCAACCGCGTCACGCTAAACCATATAACCTGCTTCATGAATGATAACTCGCATAATGATTAACATTCTGGTATTAGAAGATCAGAGTGTAACAAGGCAAAAAGTACTTCATATTCTAACATCTGGCAACTTGATCACCATCTACACAGGCCGCCATCTTCTTCTCCTGCGTGTTTGACTGCGTGGTAGTGCTGCACAGACAATATTTTCTAGTCTGGCTTCCAATAGCTTCATTCCTAAGACGAGTACAAAACTCCCTCTATCGATTCAACTATTGACACGGTTTCTCTCTCTGCCTGTATCTCGTGCCTTACATATTACCTGGTAAGACTGCAGGCTCAGCTGTAAACAGATCTCTGGCACGAGAAAATTTTGTGCTATATCTCTGTTAACCCTTCGCTTAAATGTATCCCAATTTCAACAACCTACAACAAGCCGAAATTGGCCTTGGGCTACTTTGTGCCTACCACTCCTCTATAGCCAGTATCTCATCCTGCGTGTGACTCTAACGAACTGGGCGGGTATCTCGGGTGCCAACTATCACGGCCGTCATAAACTATGTGTAATAGGGAGGGCTCTAGGAGTAGGCTCCAGGAGGTGCGCGCAAGACAAGGGTGCTAGAGGTACAGCAGAGTGATGGAAACTCTACTGCAGAGGCGTTCAAGGCCAAATCACATAGAAGCGACTAGACTAGAGGCATCAGCTTGTACTGATAGAGGTACAAAAGTTGTTCGATGCATTCTACAACCACCGCGAGTATGATGTTGAAAGACTAGGAGAACTGGAGAGAATTGACCACATTGAAGGCATGCAGGGGGGTGTTAGATCATACTCAATTTCCGAGTTCTTGTCCTAGTAGGTGTAATTATAAAGTTCTGCGACAACTTCAAATCTAGGAGACTATAGTGAATCCGCGAAACATGACCTCGCCAACTGATCCCAGTTTCTCTGAGATATCACCAACGCCCCAACGCTCACCACGTGGCGGGGTATACAAAATAATACACGGCTCTGTTCGGCGTTCGGCTCGTTCAGCTCGTTGGGTGTTCCAACGCTAGTAGCGCATTGGAACGCGGCCGGGATTGTAATGATGAACCTATAAACCGTGTAAACTTCCACCCTCTCAAATCTCCGAAAGATGCGTGCTGTCGGGCGGTTCCCAAAGACGAATAACCGGCCGCCGATTTAGAACTCCTTAGCAAATCAAAGATGCGACGTGGCGTTTGGACGGTTTGCGGGTTCCCAAACCCATCTCAACGTTTAATATCCCCGGTGCGGTTCGCAGATGCGGCACGCCTGTTGTATACCGAAGGCGCCGAAAATTCTTGGGCGTTCTGGGCGAGATTTGACGTGCGGGCTTTGGTTTGGAAGTGATGATGGCTGTGGAGGTACCAACGACGAGAAGCAGGTATTGGTGAGGTAGCTACGGCACGAAAGCGAAGGTGGGGGACGTGAGCACAGAAGTTGCACGATCGGTGGTCGCAGAAACATGGCTGGGGTGCGAGGAATCTGAATGTGGTTATGAAGTGTGGGACATGGCCATGAGCTACTCTAGGTATCTAAAAGGCTCTCGGCCCTTCGCACCTTCTTTTTCCGACCTGGAGAGATTACACTGCACGTCAAGTCATTGAGGTCTGTCACAATTTCTTCCTTTGCACTTAATATTCAGTATACTGACACTGATGAGAATACAGAGCAATCATAACATTAGAGTAAGAATAAGGAACATTCCACCACCAAAAATACACCATAAACCATAGCTTGAGCCTTATGTAACACTATATCCTGAAAGTAAATTGATAATCATACGTTGGTGTCTCATAACCAACCCAACAGTCCACACGTTTCGAGAACTACCATCTCATAACCGATAAAAAAGCCCATGTCGAATTAATAGCTTGTTTGTTCCACACCATAATATCATATACTAGTTGCGGAGGCGGCTTCGCCGCCTTAAATTATATTTTTCATATATATAGCACCTAGTACATGGATTTCTGAGCTTGTACTCCAATATTGATATCTCTAATACCTGTGGATCTATTGCTGTGTATTCACCACTGTGTATCTGCCACTGGATCTGCCACTGGGTATCTGAAATTTTCAAGTTTTCTGTCAAGTCCATGAGTTTAACTCTGATAAAGTAATGTATATATAAAATACACGCAATAAGTTCCTCTTTTTACCTCCTGGTCTCTAATATATAATATCTTTAATATTAATGAAGTGGTTGTGGTAAAACATCAATTTTTCGTGTATTTTGACTATTCTAAAGCCACTCTTTCAATATTAAAGATATTGTGATTTGGAGACCAGGAGGTGAAAGGGGGGCTTGTTTTGCATATTTCACATATACACTACTTTGTGATTGGAGTGAAACTTGCAAAATTAATTGAGCTTGAATGTTTGGATTTGACACTTGAGTAGGTACTTAAGTATGTACCATCTGTCAACCAATGAGAGTGCTTCGTGAGGACAGGCTTGGCGGAGAATCATGTCTATATTTAATTGATTGATGTCTCTTAACCGATCCAAAAGTCCATGTTGAATTGATAGATGTGGAGCCGGGGTTCCCATGGTTGGTAGCTATAGCCGTTCTGTGGGGGTAGCACTCATTTCGCCTCTGTCCGTTTTAATCGCCTCGTTTGAACTCCCGGTTGAGGGGGGCGCTTACAACTCTCTTGCCTTGGACAGAACTCTTCCGACCTTGCACCGACAGGAAGTTCTTGCATTCAGGGCCAGGAGTAATGTCGATAGATGCTCGCCTAACCTCTCCAGGTAGTAGAAACCCCCCTTTAAAAACGGCATGCCTCGGCAAAGATATCCCCTTAATTCTCAGCGGTGATTCGTAATTTTGGAAAACAACGGCACTGGCTGTTGATTGCGTCTTCCTACCTAAGCAGAGAACGCTGCCGGAGTAACTTTGCGATGTGTCCGGGTCGTAGCTCGTCCGCCATAGCAATGATATGTTGCGAGACTGCTCTGCAAATCCATGTGTACTCAGTCCCAGCCACTATCGCCTATTGCTCCCTCTCTGAAACTTGCTGTCCTGACATGTCCCGCCATACCCCGGTGTTAGCGTTCAGTCTTGTCATAGATAACGGGGCTCCATCAAGGACATCTGTATAGAATGCCCATTCAGTAATAAGCCAAAATCCAACCGGTGGAGCTAAAATCGGTAGATCGTGAGAAGTGATAAGCGATAGATCATGCGTGAATGCGTGCGGAAATGGCAGTGTCTCAGAAGGGGAGTGGTCATAAGTGATTGTAATCGTACCCACCTGTTTATTTACCTGTTAGCGAACTCACACACTAAGGATCCCATGACATACTCGATTCTCAGTCCCAGCCAACCACAGTCTTTCCGAGAGAGGTATTCGTCCGTGTTGGTCGTCCGACAAACTCCCCCACGGCAGAAACCTGAAGAGGAACGGGACGTTGTTGCATCAGACTTTCTTTCAATTTGATATACATGTCGGTCAGTCTTAGGATAGTTTTGCTTTGAGAGGGTAGTCTTAGCCTGACATAGGCGTGGGTAACGGTAGATATAACGGTCTCGCCGGTTGGTAGTTGTAACCTCAATCCAAGGCAGCAGTGGTTGCACGAGCGTGGGGCATTTCCCATTGTGTGACCATAACCGGCGGTTACGATTGTGGGCTCGTATGTTGGGATACCAAATACCACCCTGAGCATACCAAATGTAGCGGGAGTACCCGTTTGCCAGCATTTTTGCAGGTTATGGGTGTTGTCGAATAGAACCACAAGGAATCCACAACCTGGAAATGTTGATTGTATCAACATTCGGTCAAATAGAGTGAGCACCCTCCGAGCGTTGATCCTACGCCGCACAGGGTCTTCGACGATCTTGTGTCCTACATAATGCGGCGGCATGGAGAACTCAGGCAGAACGTGGATTTCCACTCCACCGGCGTGGGTATCCTGTGGCCACATGGAGCAATCTGCCAGCAAAACGAGCCATATTTGGTTTGCGTTTTCAGTATCTATGAAATATACCAGTTTGCAGGGCGAGAGGGAGCGGTGAAACGAGCGAATTAGTTTGTAGTTATGGTCGTTCAGGGAGCTTTCGAAGAGTGGCAGCCTTAACAGATCCCCATTCGCCAGGTGCGACGACTGTAGAGATGTTAGCATGGATAGAAACAAAGGATTTCGTACCTTCAACGATACGCATACTCGGCAGATCTTCGCTTAACCTTATTATAGGGTCATAGCAGTCATAAAGGACATCGGAATACGGGTCGCCAGGACAAAATGGCTTCTTGTTCCTGCCAGAAGCACCAATTAGCACCCCAAATCATCCATGTAGGTTAGGCTGGTTGTATCTTACAGAAGGGGCTCGACAGATTCTGTTGGCAATCCTTCCTCCCTGGGGCGTTTGTACATGATGGCGAGCTACATAACTGCACGCGTGGGAGTGGACGCGGTAACACCACGAATTGCGTGACAGAGAGGGCTTGATTTTCCAGGAGGTGCTTAATGTTGATGCTGCCGGCTAACCGTCAGAGTAGAACTTGTTGTGGTCAAACCCGACGGGTTTGTTTGTGGGCCCTTTGAGCGGTAGATCCGGCTTCTAATGCAGCAAGTTCGCGACAGTGTTGATAGTCTCGATGCTGGCAGGGAGCAGGGCAACGACTGGATGCAACAAACGATTGAACGGCTTGGTCTGCTCGGCGTGTTCCTGCTAAAGTCGGGACGGATGATGCCATCGAGAGTTGGTTATTCGTTGTCGATGGGGGGCTGTAGAGAAGAAAGGTGGAGGGGTTCGGACGTGGGGTCTGCTCGTCTATTTTTTTAAAGCACCAAGCTGGCCGTCAACCCTAACCCATAACTAGTATTCGGCCCCAAGGATGGCATACTTAGCAAGCTGAGAGTGGTCGTAAGTAAATTGAAGCCAATATGCCCCGACCTCCACTCTGCGCTAGCGCTGTGAAAGTCTAGAATAGAACATCTCCGCTGCAAGGTGTAGTTCTCCGTAGGGGCAGGATGAAGTGAGATCGAGCTCTCAACCATCTAACCAGATGAAGAAAGAGCCGCTATTTAATCTAATCTAATCTAATCTAATCTAATCTAATCTTTATACGGTCATGTTGCTTCGCCCGCTGATGCCGAAGCGAATGACCTTCAGTCTAGGCTTACAAATGGGGCGCCTGTACAAGAGTAGACAAGGCTTCTTCTCCAACACTAAGAAGGAGATTGTTTCTCAAGTTCTCTGATTGCTGCATACATGTTGGGGATGGATGTAGTTGCAGGAATACAAGCATTGGAGATGGTTTCAGATTGAAGCAATTGTTTCGGATAACTTATCTCTGTAGTGACTGCTCTATCTCAAGAAACCTAGATTGGGGATTACGCATAAAAACTAAGAACCATGTGTGTTTCGGAAGGGAGATCCTGTTGAACAGCATATATATGGCTGTCTGTACGATACAGTATAGCAATCCATCAGTGTTCCGAAGCGGTAGATCGACCCATTGTTTTGTGGACCGGTAACTCTCAGCCACAGACCACATCAGCTGCAGAGCAGCCCTTGGTATATATAGCCCGTCATTCCAGGAGGTGCGGAATTGCAGGTATACAAAGTCTCGGAGTGGTAGTTTTACCAAACGCTGACTGACACAGCCCTTCCACGCGTCTTTCCCGACCAGAATAAAATCCGACCAGATTACATTGGCTGCTTTGGGGTTTGTCCATTTCATGTAGATGTAGCCGGACTGGGATCGACGCTGAACTGGGGCGTAAGTGATGTGTATTTTTATTTCTTTTACAATAATGCTTTGATCGATGGATGGTAGAACGCGCGACCTGACATGAGATAGTCAGCTTTCGTTCGCCAAATGACATTGACCATCCCTAACCCATGCATCAATCCCGAAACAGCAAGAAATAACGTCTTCGAATCCTCCCATCGCCAACGTTAACACTCCCTATTCTACCACGCCACCATAACCACCGCTTCCACAATGCCACCAAAGCTCTCACTCTCCTCCACCATCCGCCTCGCGAGTGGTTACTCAATGCCGCTCCTCGGCTTCGGCGTCTACCAAACGTTTCTCCCCTCCACCTCTTCCCTCCTTCCCCGCTTATACCCCCCAGTCCAGCATCAATCTGCCAATCCGTTGTCTCAACCGCCCTCACCACCGGCTACCGCCACATCGACTCCGCCACCGCATACCACAATGAACGCGCTTGCGCCCTCGCCATCGCCGCTTCCCCGCTCCCACGCTCCTCAATTTTCTTCACCACCAAGCTCCCGCCAAAACGACGGGGGTACGACCGCACAGTAGCTTCCATCGACAGGGTACTGCGCGAAAACCCAGAGCTCGAGGGATACATCGATTTATATCTTATCCACGCGCCGTACGGCAGCTCTGCAGACCGCCTCGGGCAGTGGCGCGCAATGGTTGAGGCGCAAAAGGCCGGGAAGATCCGGAGTATTGGCGTGTCGAATTATGGTGTGCAACATCTTGAGGAGCTGAAGAAATGGCAGAGTGAACAGGAGGACGGTGGAGTGTTGAGTGTGGGCCAGTGGGAGCTGCATCCGTGGCTACAGAGACGGGATATTGTCGATTGGTGTAGAAGGGAGGGTGTGGTGGTGCAGGCTTATTCACCGATTGTGAGAGCGACTAGACAGGAGGATCCGTTATTGGTGCCGCTGGTGGAGAAATATAGGAAGACTCCTGCGCAAGTGCTCATTAGGTGGAGCTTGCAGATGGGGTTTGTGCCGTTGCCGAAGAGTGTTAATGAGGATAGGATTAGGGAGAATGCTGATGTGTTTGATTTTGAATTGACGGAGGAGGAGGTGAAGGCGTTGGATACTGGGAAGTATGAGCCGTGTTGTTGGGATCCCACGAAGGAGAAGATATAGAATAAAGGTTTTCTTTAGAGGCCATATCACACATTGTGTTTCGTTTGCCATATTTTAGTCTTGAATTGAATGGCCCGGGCTCGTTGGATTATGGGAGCAGTGATACTTAGCTAACTCCTATTGTATGGGGCTTTCAGGGGCCTGGTTTTGGGCAGTATATTAAACCGAGATAAGAACATTAAAATCTTGAAGGAATGTAGCCGACGAGATTTATTTCTGGAGCTACCGGTCTCATGCCCAGGCTCACCATCGCTGCAGCACAGCAAAACCAGCAACAAACCAAGTACCTACACCCAATAAGATTTGCCGTTAAAGCGAGGATATCACTAGAAACTTACCTAAGACAACCTTCTAATATGAAAAATTTCGCCAATCAGAAGACTTGACGGATTGGATAATTTGAGTGAGATTCCATGAATGATTTGGTCTTAGTAGTTACCGGCTGGCGGTTCATGGGGCGCACTCATCACTGGTCCTGCAAACTGGGCGTCCGTCCAGTGGTATTTCTTCCAGGGCTCTGAACTACGCGTTCGCACATTACAGCCGGCTGAGATGACCGTACTTGAATATCCGGCAGTGGGAAAATGCGCATGTGTGGAACTATTCTGAAGATAGCTATAGTGCACCGTTTCCAGATCCAAGAGATATACCTAAGAATAAGTGCCCCAAGCCTCGCACCTGAACATTTATCATCAACAGAGAGTTGAAGTTGGTTAATGGTCACCGTTGTTTCTATACACAATTCGATCAATGGTCAGTTTTCTCATTGTTCGGACGAGCGCTTCATATCATAAGGCAGCGTATTACACGCTGAGAATTAGGACTCGAAATAATGCCGCATACGTCTCAAACCATTTGGAGATAGCACTTACTTTTCGCAACGTATCTATTCGAGCTACCTAAGTAAGCATGAGCAACTCAGAGACCACCATTTTACAAAGAAGATCTAAAGAAAGAACCACAATACTAGAAGCGCACAGCCACAATCCACCCAAAAATCTACTCCCAGGCTCAAGGTCAATCGCTCGATTTCCCGCCCTGGGTACCCGTTTCAACCATCTTCTACCCGTATTGTCGTGGTATTGGCTGACCTCCGGCTCAAATAGGTATCCCACAAAAGTATCCCCTTCTCTGCCTCAACACTAGCAGCAAGTAATTGTGGATCCTGTTTCACATCGATCTCGTTCAAAAAAGCCTCACAAAAGGAGTCATACCACACGGCCTTCAGGAATGTATGCCCTCGATTTCACCTGAAGATATGATATCGTCGATGATCGATTGAGTAATACTTGTGCTGGATGTTGATGAAGACGGCGTTGAAGCCCAAGTTCGCGTTTTAGAAGATCAAAGCTAAATATAGACGGGCTGTACAGTCTATTATGTGAAGCAGACAGTGGCGATGCACACTCGCGCAAAACTGGTACGCATGCGCAATTAAGCCGACTATAGCTTGGTCACCCTATCATCAATGGGATGATTGATCGATGTTGAGCGAGAGGAGCGGTCATATGTTTCGATGACGTGAATGTATGGTCGCATCCAAACTCCCATCATTGTGGAAAGAAGTTCATTTTGCAGAGATATACAGCCTTCAGATTTTCTTAGCATATGAGATCGTATGAGGCAGACTACTGTAGAATTCCTCAAATAAGGCGCATTCGCGAATAAGGCGGACTTAGAGTTCGGCAGTTACTTTTTGTCGAGTTAAGAAGCCTTAATTGGCCTGGGCTCTCTGGCGGATAGAATCTCTTCGTTCGGCCGTCTTATGGATGGCGTCCCGCAGTTGACATATATTAAAATAAGGCTGGCGCCTTGTTTTGGGATTCCATGGTACGTTTGAACCGAGTCAATTGTTTATCACTTGGCCTATCAAAAAGCTCGCAGAAAGTACGCAGTTGCAAAAGAACCACTATCGTCCAAAGATAATGAAATCATAGCGGGTTGGTGCTGGAAAGTTCGACAACTTTGAGTCGGATATAGCCTAGCCAGTTCATATTCAGCTTCCCTGTTTGATTGCTTACATTTCAAGAGGCCATTTCTATCAATGGGAGGGATATCAAGAAGGCATAATCGGTAGTGTAATTACCCATAGGATTTGTTTATGATGATTCTTTGATTCATCGATCTGTTAGCGGATTCCAGAAAGCACTTTTGGTACATGCTGCGATCTACATGCATTGAATACAGCTATTGAAGGGGATCATGTGTGGATGGCGGTGTAACAAGTCTGCGAAATCAATGGTGTGATAGGTATTGTCGTCTTTGACTGGTGAAATAATTGGAATCCGGACTGCTGCAAGGAATTCGACATGACACCACAGGGAACGACGGACTGTGCTCGAGGGCTCAAGTTGTCGTCAAGGAGTTTCCGCTTCCATCCGCAATTCAACTAACTGTGTGGTTCAGTTTCCCGCATTTCGGACTCAGCCAATATAAGTTTTCTTCAACAGAGTTTGTTTTATTAAAATTCAGGTATTGTTTATTTTTATTTATTCTTCCCGAGACCTTTGATACATTTATTTGCGAGGCAGATGAATTCTGTCTGTATCTGGCGCGTCGCGTTCCAGAGACGCCAGCCAAAGCGGCCAAACGTCACTTCCTCTACTCTTTCCATCTTCCCGCCACCCCATCTTCACACAAACCTCTCACAGCCCACCAACTATCATAGCCTACTCGCACTCTCTTCTCACTTATCGCGACATCGCTGCTACTCGGAGACGCGATCATCAGGAGTTTCTTCTCTGATCCGTCGACGGGTTCCCCTTTTCGCGACCGATAACTTTCTCGTTCAAATCGACGTCGCAACATAACAATCGCCACAACCACAAACACGCTCCACCGATCGAACACCGTACACCACCACAGACGGAACTTACAAAGCCAACTCAAGTACAATGCCCACTCAATATAGAGTCGGTAAGTCTACACATTGCTTTATCGCACTTTCTGAATGAACTTCGGTTGGGTTTCAAACGGTTCGGTTAACCATAACCACTGCAGAAAACGCCAAATCTGGCCGAGCCAAATGCAAGGCTTCTACCTGCGACCACGCAGTCATCAAGAAGGATGAACTTCGCCAAGGTACTTGGCTGGAGATAGGCGGTAATCCGGGCGGGTTTACTTGGAAGCACTGGTATGTTTTTGTGCGCTTCGGTTGATTTTTTAATCGGCTCTTTCTAACTCGGTTTTAGGGGTTGTGTCACTGCCAAAGTCCTTGGCAACATGATAAATTCCATCAAGAAACCAGATGGCGAGCTCGACTTTAACATGTGTGATGGTTTCAGCGAATTGAAGGATGACGCGAGCAGGGAGATGGTCAAGGCCGCTTTCGAGCGCGGATACGTTTCTGATGAAGCTTGGCTCGGAGTGAGTCTCGCGCTTGTGTTTACGATTGAAATGTGCTGATTATGTGGCTAGTCCCCTGGTGGAAACCGTCCTAACCCTCCAAAAAGCCCCCGAAAGAAGAAGACTGGAGACGATGAAAACGAAGGAAGTGATACGGAGGCTGAGGCTCCTGCGTGAGCATTCCAATTTCTCACTCCGGATTTCGGGTGTTTGCTAACCCTCACTACAGAGAGAAGCCTAAGCGTGGACGTAAGAAGGCGGCTCCGAAAGAAGGTGCTGACGGAGAAGAGTATGATCCCTGCTTCATGGTATCCCATTTCCGATTGCTAAAAATGAGTAGGGAAGCTCCAGCCGCGAAAAAAGCCGCTCCTCGTGGTCGTGGTAAGAAGGCCGCCAAGGACGATGCTGAGCCCTCCGAAGACCAAGGACCTGAAGCGGAGGCTCCCAAGAAGAAAGGCGGTCGTCCAAAGAAGGCTGCTGCCGCAAAGGATGCCGAAGACGGCGGGGAAGCCGAACTTGAAGCCGAACCTGAAGCCGAACCTGAAGCCGAAGCAGAAGTCGAGGCTCCCAAGAAAACTACGGCCGCCAAAAAGAAAGCACCCGCCAAGAGCGCGGCTACTCCTACCCGCACCAGCACTCGTGCGCGTGTTACTAAGGCTTCTTATGCCGAACATGACGAAGCCGATGATGACGACGATGATGATGATGAGCCGGCTGAGAAGAAGGCTCCAGCAAAGCGCGGTCGAAAGCCCAAAGCTAAAAAAGATGCTACGGCTGCCGAGGCAGAGGGAGGAGAGAAACCTAAAAAGGCACCTGCTAAGCGCGGCCGTAAGCCCAAGGCCCAGAAGGAGCAGGAAGCTGCCGACGAAGCTGCCCCTGAAGCTGCCCCTGCCGTACAGGAAGCTGCCCCTGCCGTAAAGGACGGGGGGGATTCCGAACAAGCAGCCGTTCAGCTGGGAGAACCCGACAAGATGGACACAGATGCTCCTGAGGAGGAGGAAAAGCCCAAGCGTGGAAGAAAGCCCTCTGTCGCTAAGAAAGCTGCCGGACCGTCTGGTGAGAAGTCTGTCACGGTTAACCGCAAGAGGAAGACTTCCCAAAAGGATGAGTCCAATGAAGATCCTGCCCAGGAAGCACAGGCTGGCGCTGCTGACGATGAGTAAGTTTTACCCTTAATTAATTGCAACAAGTTTCCGTGCTAATAAACCATCAGAGAGCCCAAGAAGAAGCGAGGCCGTCCCGCCACAAAGAAGGCTAGCGATAAGTAAGTTGTCACTTGCTTGCTTATCCCTTGCTTTGCTGTGTCTATTTGTCGGTACACCGGAATGATGATGGTGCATCTAATATCTTGTCTATGGAATATCGGGATACCTGTCTTTCTCTTTTTGTCCTCCCACCTTTCTTGTGATTTACCATCATGATATCATTACGCGCGGTGGGAATGGCTTGTACACTGTTTCTGTTTCCTTTCTTTTTGCTCGTTTGTCCAGTTCGGATGCGAGTCTGGTCTGCCTGTGTATCTGTGTATACCTAGCTCAGAATGGTGTGCATTGAAAATTACCTATCGCTACATACCACTTGCCTTCATGCGTGCGCATCATCATAACACTTGTACTAACATGGCATTCCTTAGAACCGCCGCCAAAGCCGCCGCTAAGACGGTCGCGGCAGGAAACAAGAAGGCCGCTGCGGGGAAAAAGGCCGAGAGATTTTCCCCCGATGTTGCCGGACCCGCCGAAAAGGATCCGTTTGCCATTGATGAAGCGCCAAGGAGCAACAGGGTTAGCATCTTTGGAGGAGATGAGGAGTAAACGCGAGGGATATAAGAACAAAGTCTATAGTCGATGTTGCCGTGCGGCATGATGGGAAGGATGTCATCTGGTAGAATAAGTATGGCGGGTCTGTTTTTTTCACTTCTATCACCAGTCTTAAGCGTTTTGTTGTTGGGAGGAATTCTACTGCAAGTTAATCGAAGCTATTTGTTTTATTTACCCTAGTCCGACTCATCCTGCCACCCTCGCCGCCGTCAGCGCGAGTCTTTTACTAATAAGCGAAGCGGCGAGTGGCGAACTCTACTCCGACGTCGTATGGTTGCTTGGGCTACAGAATGCTTGATGTTGCTTGCCGAAAATGCAGGTGGCTGGGTTCTGGGTTGCACAGGTTACACATCGTGCTATGCCGTAAATAGAAACTGCGAGTGATATTGAAAAGCTGCATGTGCCACACGTTCGAGAGAACGCTAAGTTTAGAACACAATAAGCGGAGGGCGATTGGGCGGGGAAAATCGTACCGGCACGTCCACCAGCTGCATTTTCAGAAATTTGCTGCTCAAGCTCTCCGCCACTGCATTCCGGATGATCTTAGGGCAATGCAAGGAGTCGGAATATAAAGGTTACTAGTACATATGCTGTTTCACTGCGCATCAGATCATCTGAGATTCTAAAAACAGGATGTATACTTTAATTTCCATTGGAATTGATGTACGTACTCTATGCAATGCGGGTACCAAGTAGCTGATCAGTAAGGCTGCAAGGAAGTTGGAAGGCCGCAATACACCGAGGGCGGCTATGATCCCTCGAGCCTGGCTGAATATTTTTTAGGCGAACCACTTTGAGATCAAGGCACCCGGACATGTGGTGGTGGTGATGGATGTTTTTCGGTGTGGTGATGGATTTCTCGTCTGGGCGTGCAATTGATTGGGTGGCCAGACGAGTGAAATAAATGAGTGGACACGTTTTGTATGAGAAAATGTATGAAGCAACCGACCTCACCACTTTTAATAAATTCCACACCAAGAACAAATGGAACCACAATTACTAAAACTTCAGAACCCCTTCCCCAGATACTTATTGATTTTGTATAAATTTCTTGTAATTATTTGGAAGTATTTGGGTAGTGTTCCCAAGACCTGAAAACGGCCATTTTTGGTGTATTTTGGCTGACGTCCACTCACTTATTTCACTCGTCTGGTGGCCTAGGATTGGCACCCACAACCGAACGCGGATTTGGTGATGGTCATTACTGTTTTCGTGTACCAGACTTTCGCTCCTGCGGGGTTTAAAGAGAAAAGCAACGCAGGGTCTGGCAGGCGAGATCAGGTCATTACCAGAGTTCTCGATGCGTGCATGGATACAATTTCTATTTGAAGAACCCTGTCAATCCGATACTCTTGCCTCACACTCGAGCTGACTGTTCATGACTCCCTTTTTCCTAGATACAAACGATTCTTATCCTCGACAGCTTTAAACTATTACGCAAGTGAATGGCAGAGACACTACCAACAATCCGGCCTCCATTTCACCACGCATAGCCTGGCAGCACCACCACAACAAGGAAGCGGGGAATACTGGCGTATGAGCTGCGGCTGAAGCTTTCCAACATCTCTCCACTCACAATCGCAATCGGATTTGCACCACGACACCGCCCCTTCCAACCACCTCTACGTCCTTGATCTCCAGCGAGGTCTCCGACGAAGTAAGTTTCGAAAAGCCATGACCACACCTTGCGCCAAATCTTACAGACATAGGAGAACAGCGCATAGGCGGCTATGTCCACATCCTCAAAAGCGCGAATCGATTCTATCGTCACTGAACCCTTCGATCCGGTCTACGGCCACTGGGTCGACGACGAGGATGACCACCACACCTCCGATAATGCCGCGCAGAATCCTCACGAACCCGGATTCGATCCATCGTACCCATTCTCGCCGTTTGAGATTTCACCGGCGATAGGCACTTCGGCGGCACCCGGATGGGACGCTCCTCCTTCAGAAAGGGTTTTTGGGCGCCCGGAACATTCCCCGCAGTTACGAGCTACTGCACTCGCACCGAGTTTTGAGTATCCACATGATATGGTATCGCCACTATCTCCGCCTGCAACGTTTTCCCCCTCCACCCGTAGCCATGCGAATCCGGAAACGCAGCCTTTAAAACAGCAATCTAGGGGCTTTCCAGAGGTCGCGTTTGCAGTTTCTCCGGCATATGACTCGCCGCATCATGCAGAGTCTAAAAGCAAGGCGTACATACTTCCTGAAGCCCCGCCACCGCCGTCGCCGATGGTTGATCTCACGAATTATGAGATGAGGCGAATGGAGGCGTTAGGGGGGGACACGGTGGCACAGCAGAATCGGCAAACTCTCGGGGTGAGGCGGAATAGAAGTATAGCGCAACGGTTGGGGGATAAATTTGTGGGTACTGTGAAAAGGAATCGAACTTCTGCTGGACGGTGGAGTACGGTGGGGAGAAGAAGTCACATTGGGGATTCCGCCGCCGCGGAGGGTGAACCGGATTATATCCAACTGGATGATAGAGATGAAGCGATTGGGTTTGATATTTCGACTTTTGGCCCGGAGTTTGCGGCCCCGCTGCCTTCAGCTGCTGTGAGGGCGATGGAGCAACATGGGTTTGACGATGAGATGGCGTATACTGGTAGGCGCTGCAATTGCCATAGCTATAGGATTCCACTGACAGACGTGTGTAGGGACGGGAGAGGCAATAGATTTATCGAATTTAACCGGGTTTAATGATGAGAGCCAGGACTGTAAGTTATGATTCTGGTGGTCAGGTGAGACTGAATGCTAATTGGAGCTTACAGCGGACACCTTTTCATTAAACCGAGCTGGGACAGTGGAGAATTCCAACAAACAGAGTTTCTATTTCTCACCAGGTAAGCTCTTACGGAGAGTGATATGAATTCTCCAATTGACCGTTTAACAGGGCGGCATGTTCCGAACTGGAAGCCGGTGGTGCTACAGACCTGGTACCTCGTCTTTCTCATCCTCCTCTCAATCGGTATGATGATCGCAGTCGAATATCTATATTACTTGTCAGATAAACACATATTACGCAAAGGTCCAGGGCAGGATAGAGGTGGACTGTTTGCCTACACCGACATCCAGAAGCTCAGCGTTCTAGACTTTGCTAGTTGGAAATACTTTCCGACTCTTATCGGGGTGCTTTACGGTATCCTTTGGAAGGTGACGGACGAAGAACTGAAACGGTCAGAACCATACTACCAGCTCTCCAAAGGATCCACCGGAGCGCTGGCAGCGGAATCCCTCAATGTCGAATACAACACAGTCTGGTCCCCCATGGTTCCCTACGCTGCCATAAAGTACCACCAGTTTATTATCGCAGCCGGCAGCATCGCTTCATTCCTTGCCTCTGCTGCAGTGCCTGTGTTTCTCTCCGTATTCATCCGTGTTGACCCCTCACAGAAAGAACGACAGAAGATGAAAAACGGCGGAAAACACGTCGTCAAGCGCCTCGTCGTCGACGCACTCTGGACACGCCTTCTTGAAGTAACATTGGGAGTGATCATCATCAGCGCCATCTACATGGTCTGGAAACTTACCCACCGCCGCTCTGGACTCCTCGGAGACCCCTCTGGAATCGCCGGCGTCGCCGCAATGGCAAACAAATCCCACATCCTCGTCGACTTCTGTGACCTCGACCTAGCAACCGAAGCCGAAATCCATAAACAACTCAACAAACGCACCTACGTCCTCCACAAAGGTGCCCTCTGGCAAGCACAAGCCCTCCACGAAGGCGAACGAGACTACATATCTACCCCCAAAGCCATGAACCCCCACCCATTACTCCTCCGCGTCAAGGGAATGGGCCCATTCATCATCTTCTGCTTCTTCATGGTTATCCTCCTCCCCATCATCGTCTTCCACCCAAAAGCAAATATCATTATCGATAAAACACCCTGGATCATAACCGGCATCTCCATTTTCATTAAATTCGTCTGGGAACTCGTGGAAAAAGAAATGCGTCTCCTAGAACCCTTCTGGATCCTATTCAATCGTAACGCTCACTCCTCAGTCCTAACACTAGATTACTCCTCCACCATCCCAGGCTTCATCGTCTTCAAAGCTCTCTCAAAAGGCCACCTCCTCCTTGCCTGGGTCACCTTCGTAACAATCCTTATCGAGGTCCTTACCGTCGTCCTCGGCTCCCTAGACTCCCAAGGCGGAGAAGAATCAAACCTTTCCTCCCGCCTTTCCTTCATCCTCGCTATGCTAATCCTCGTCATCGTCTTGTTCACCGGCGCCCTCGTGTTATATAAACGTCACACGCCCTTCCTTCCCCGTCAACCCGGTACCATCAGCAGCATTCTGGCATTCATACACCAGAGTAGGATGTTGATGGATTTTGAGGGAACGGAACAGAAGTCGACCCTGGCGAGGAAGAGGAAATTGGCGAAGATCGGGAGGAGGTATGGGTTTGGATGGTATTTGGGGAGAGATGGGAAGAGGCATTTAGGGATTGATTTTGAGCCGTTGTTGGAAGGGTATACGTTTGGACATGATCCGAGGAATGCGGTGGTGGATATGCCGGTTGGATGGGATACATATGATCCTGCAGCTTAAGGGGGGAAGGGAGGGAGGGAGGGAGATACATATGTACGCATTGATATACCTCCCGGCTTTGTGGTTGTATTGCAGAGCGTTCGATTCGGTGTTTAGATTCGCTTTCTTTATTCCTTTTCGGATGTGTTTTATAGGGATAATGTCGGATATGCGGGATGGAAATGTATCATGAATTCCCTTTAATTTTTTATGTTGGGGATGATGGGATTATGAGATGATAACTGGGACAGTGAAGGGGGACAGGGCGTACATATATGTGGGTTTGGTTTATAACAATGGATGGTACGTTATGTATACTTTTAGAATTGATGTTCTGGTTGCAATCGATTTTTGTAGTTTGCCCTGCAGCGGTGAACGGCGGTGAGTGACATGAAGTTTACTTCATGGATACTTACAATAACCGATCCATTTTGGGATGTTATTTCCTTTTCGGGAAAGGTCAAATCTCGAAGTTTTTACTTTTTTACTCAAATTTATTCTTGCCCAAGCTAAGTACATGCCACAGTCACCTAGCCACTCACTCTCATGGGTATCCATCCAACATGATGATGGGTTTATAATTAGCATTGCAGATTATGTGGGTACCATTGAATTATATTGAGATTGGGAGTGGACGGAGGTAAGAAAAGTTAGGGTTACTGATCTCCACATATAAAGGACGATGAGTACATGCTGCCAAGTCTTTTCAGTGCTTCATGGCCTTTTGTGATGCGTAGCGAAGCCCCGGTGAGGGGGAGAGGACGTTGCGGAAAATACTTCCCCATCATGTAATATGTCGTTCCCAGAGGTTTTTCGTTGCCTGCACAGCTTAGTTTAAGGGATCAGTTCTTATATATGCTGAATTGTATAAGACTTGAGATGGGATCCCGGAAAAGGATGAATAGCGGGTTTTGTACCCGTTGTCTTACGTTTTGGCTATGGGTGTTATGATGTTTCAAACCCGTCCCCTGACATTTACGTTTAGAGAGGGTTTGAACCTTGGTGTTTACTGTACCCGTCACCGAGGAAAGTACGTCAGCTGTGTACTAAACAATTTTTATTGCAAATTTAGTCTACTCTTCGGCATTCGAAGACTGAAAAAAACCGTCAGTACAATAAAGTGTACTATCCTCGGTGACGGGTACAATAGCACCGATTGAGCCAAGCGATTAGATCTTGTTTATACAACGGCTTCCACCATCTTGTGCAAGACTGAAGCTGGGGTCGTTGAGAAAATGATAAGCGGGTTTTGATCCTATTGTCTTGCGTTTCGGGCGCCGTGAGGTTTCGAACCCTGATGTTTAGAGCGATGCAAGGTTTTGAACCCTGATCATGGTGTTTATTGCACCGACCGATCGAAGCGACCAGTTGTATAGGCGACGCACCAGCTTGTATAAGACTTAGATGGGGGATTTTGAGGGGAAAGGATGAATAGGTTTTCGAGCATTTTGAGGTTTTGGGCATTGTGAGGTTTTGAACCCTGATCATAGTGTTTCTAGCATTGATTGAAATAAGAGATTTGTCCTTGTTTATGTTATGGTCTTGTATAAGACGCGGGCTGGAATTTCCGAGGAAAAAGCTGAATGGGTGGTTTTAATCGTGTTTTGCGTTTCGAGCGCCAGGTCTCGACGTTTAGGTTTTGAACCTTGGTGTTTATAGAGCCTGGCCGCGGTGTTTGTAGCACTGACTGAGCTAAGGTATTGGTTCTTGTTTATGCGATGGTTTCCGTCGCCTGTTTGTTTGTTTGTAATCATATTGAATTCGGCCGCTTGCGGCCATGGCATATCTATACCTATTCCCCAGTACATCTCCAGTGTGAGCCTCAGGTGTCCCCTTGACCCTCTTGGATCCAAGTTGTACCCTCCCAATCTCCTTTCCCTAGTCCGCCAACAAAAGAAAATATTTTAACTACATTATTTTCCACCCTCCTCTACCCTTCTTCTTTGCCCCCTTCCCTTACCCCCAAAACTCTTCCAATATCCATTTCCCTGAGAAACTTCAGTATCACTTTAACAGCCTCATCTGTATCAAAAACCTGTGACATAGGAATCTTCATCCTCTCCTTCCACTTGCACTTCTTTTCTATCTCCTTCTACAAATCATCCTGCTGTCACTTCCACTTTTTACACCACTTAAACAAGTGCTCTCTTGTTTGCCACCTGTGCTCACACCACCAGCACTCTTGGCTCTCATTTTTCTTAATACATTCTAGGTATAGCCCAGTGAAAGTGTGCCCCACCTTTAACTGAAAGTATCTTCCCACAATCTTCTTGGCTTTCCCCAACAGTACATTTATTCCTCTCTTTTTGTTTAACCTATATACTGTCTTCTTGCTATTGAATTTTGCCTTCCACCATTTGCCGAGTGGTGTGACGAGAAAGATGTAAGTCCCATTAGTTCCTGCAGTGAGCTTCAGCCTTGTGCTCCCATGAGGATGACTTATCGCAGCGCTAGCGCTGGAAACGAAAAGTATTTTGCTGAAGTGGTTGCATAGCTATAGATGGTTGAGCGAATACCAGAGTTTACCCAACGCATACTGGGCGAGACTCGGAGCTGATTATAACTCTGATCTGGGCTGCTGCTTGAATCCTCTATCGAATCTGATGCTAGGAGGGCAGACAAGCAAGTGTCTTGCCTGGCCTAACGTTCCAGACCTCCAAGTACTGTATTACCGGCCAATCAATATGGAGGGTTTATCTCCTTCCCCCCGCATCTGGAGTGGATCTTGGAAGTTGGACATCTATCACAGTGCTTGCTTAAACCAGTCGAGTGATGACTCATTAAACATGGAACGATCGGGTAATAGTTCGTGAGTTAATGATGTTTTGATAACCAAGGTAGTTGCATTGCTCTGAGCACCTTTGATTGAGAAACCGAAGGTAACACAAGTATCCATGCATTTACTCTAGAGATGACCCGTTCATTGTCACTAAATCATTGAGTGATAGGGGGTGACTAATAGTTTTGTACGCGATGCTAAGCCATGGAGTCGGTGGCCGGGTGTTGAATAGCTTTGTCTGCACCACACATGAATGAAATGGTTTAATTGCACAGCTCGATGTGAATTTCGGGGATCCGGATGTCTCCATCAGTCTCGCTCTCCTGTTAGGATAATATGCTTTCAGATGTTTCGAGACTACGTATACCAGCTGCAGGCTGCGATCACTACGTTTTCAGGAATTCGCCAAGGAACGCCATTGGATGGGCCTTGGGAATGTTATGCGACTCACAGATACCGGAATTAGGGAGAACAAATATGTCACGATTCGTGGTTTCACAACATACATTGCCTGCCTGTATAGTCACCGGTTACTTTCCCCGCTCTGTTACGTTGTTATCCTCCACGACCCAAATGCCATCTTTCTTGATCCAAGAATCCTCAAACATCACCATGGCGCAGAAGAAGAAATCGAAGAAACAGAAATCGGAGGAGTCGCTTGACTGTAACCTCTGCAAAATCACCTTTCTCGATGAAGTAGCGTTGGATAACCATACATGGGACTTTCATGACAACGAACGTTTCAAAGCAGATGTGCATAGAGTTAGAGAATCAACAGAGCAACCCACCACCAGCTATGCTGCGTCTAATGGGCCTGGCATATCTGATATGGCCTCGAGTACGGGTAAATACATATTCCACAAGATCTTACAGACACTAATTCGGGTGTGGGGTCCAGTGCAGAATGTGAATACTTCTCAAATTGGAAGTGTACATGTTCGCTGTAAGAGGTGTCTCTTGATATTTCGAACGAAGGAAGAAGCTCAAACGAATCACACATATTTTCAAGCTCATTTGTTCGAACCCGATGCCGGGTTCCACCAGGCCCAATCGACGATAATTCCGGCACGCGAGACGCCACCCGCTTCTATCCAGATTAATGATGTCACAACACGTGCAGAAGGAGTTTCAAATCCAGAACCTACAGCACCAGCCACCTCAGCCGTTCCACCGACACTTGTGAAGACTGTTGTGTGTAGCATCTGTGACTTGGAGGTTGAAAGCAAGCGAGCGCTACGTCTGCACTTTCGGAATTCTCATTGGAAACCCCCAGTCAGTCAAAACCCCGACCCCACGCCTACGGACACAACCAGCTCACATCAGTCGTATTGCTCAGGCTGCAACGTGGAGGTTGGAATCAACGACATTCGAGAACATGAACAGTCAGTAAACCACTTTTGGAATTGTCGACGGAAGGGCATTTTTTGTGATGCTTGCAAACAACCGTTCTTTACGAGGGCAGAATTTAGCATCCATTTACAGAAGGACTTACCCCATCTGATTTCCCGCGTTTCGGGCCCAGACTCGACCGTGCCTACGACATTAACGAACATCACGGAACCTTCGTCCACGCACTGTTTTGCCTGTCGTACCGAAGTGCACCTCAACATGCTTGAGGAACACACAACCCAACCCTCCCATGTTCTACAATGCAAAACTCACGGTCTCTATTGCGATTTATGCGAATGTTCCTTCTTCACCACTGGAGAGCGATTCCGACATGAACGTGACCATGAAGACGGTATTATACAACGTGCACCGGCAAGTCCGGTAATTACCTCCACGGTACGATCTGAGCCTTCTGAGCTAGCTGCTGGCCCAGTACCTACATATCGAGCCCCTATCATGAAGTATAAGTGTGACGTATACGACTTAAGGTTCAGAAAAAAGAAAGAAAAGCGCAAGCATGTTGAAGAATCCGACTTTCACAGACGCCACTTTGGCTGCGACCAGTGTAACAAGGCATTTCCCAACCAAGAGTGTCTAGAAAGCCACAATCAAGCCAAACACGCGCGTTTGCCGCCATGGCCACATCCACCTTCGCAAAATGCCTCTGAAGGAGTGGGTCCAGCGCCGATGTCGATCAGTTATATATCTATCAGATGCGAGCCCTGCGGTTTATATTTTGATAGCTTCCTAGAACGAGAGATACATGAGACTTCGGAGTTCCACAGACGGATCCTTAGCAGCCAGGAGTATAGCAAAGGCTTTTCCAACCACGCCGAACGATTAACTCATTTCGAGGTACAGTATGGCTCACCATGCAAGAACCACACCATTTGCTCGAAGTCCGCAATATTGATACATCATGTATACTGCTCAAAATGCAAAATGTTCTTTCACGGCAGGCATTTCAATAGCACATGCGTCCAAACATTCGACCGACAAACACCGCCAATTCCATCTCTTCCCCGGGGCTACAGCCTTGTTGGAGCAAAGGCTGATCAGTTCGTGCGACCTGGATATATGGCCCTGGGGAATAAGGTCGGTCTGCCAGCCTACTGCGAAGTATGCAAAATTTCTATTTTCCCATCATTGATCGACGAGCATGCAAATTTACCCATCCACGTCAGAAGATGCAAAGCAGCTGGGCTTTTCTGTGGGGAATGTCATCGAGCCTTCTTTAGCATCACTGATATGAAATCACATATTGCTGGTTGTATACAAGGCAAGAAGGAACAGGTTCATCAACAAGATCCGCTGCTGGACTGCAAGGAATATGATGACAAAGCCGATCAGAACATACGGCAGCAAGGACATGACGAGAACCACACCACCACAAACCAAGACGAAAGTCCCGGGCTTTCTTTCCGCAAGCCGCAGCAACCAATCTTTTTCGGGGCACTACCATATGTCTTCAGGCCGGGTTCCAGATCGTATAAGAATGACAGTCTAGAGTTCAGATGCTGTGACTGCGACATCCAGCTTTCAACTGCGAACAAACTAAAGAGGCATCTGAAGATTTGCACATCAGTGCCCAGAGGAACATTCAGTTGTGAGCCATGCGATGTAAAATACCATCAGCGGAGCCAACTTATTCACCATCTCCTCTCGAGCGACCACAAACCAGTGAAGTGTCTCGGAAGCAGTGCGTGTCCCAGGAGATTCAAGAATTTTGCGGGAATGATAATGCACCTTGAAAGTGGCGTTTGTGTCTCTAAGATTAACAGACAGGCAATCGATGGCTTAATACGGTTGCACGATACAAAAAATGCCGTCACTATCAAAGACGCACCGTACTATCCTAATACTCTGTCCGGCACCGACAAAACTAAGTTTTTGACACCCCATATGGCAACTGTGGAGGAAATAGATGGAAAAAATGACGATGAAGGAAGCGATCGTATCATTTATACTCCCACGGATTCATCGCCAAATCCCACAGGCGTGCTCACCCCATCTAGTAAGTCCGCACCTACCTATATCTTTTCTATAGTTATCTTTTTTCTTATCCTTCGAGAGCCTAACATAAACCAGCCACTACAGACAGCCCGGGCACAGCCACGGACCTCATTTTCCAACTCGCCAACCCATGCACCTGCATCGTCTGTCTAAAAGTCTTCTCATCCACAACTGGTCTTACACAACATGTCGCCTCGCCAGTCCACGCACCTCCCATCTATCACTGTCCTAACGACTTTTTCCTTGAAATTGGTATCAAACCGGATTCAAGGGGGGGACATATTGAAAGAGAGTTCAAGACATTGAGCGCGTTGGTTCAACATGTAGAATTGGGGGTTTGTAAAGGCGGAGGTGAGGGTTGGAAGAAGGCGATGACGTTTTTGGAGGGGAAGTTGGCGGGTTTGGGGTTTGGTGGTGTGAAGTTGTTGGGTGGTTGAAGCTGAGGTGGTGGACTCTCTCGTTTTCGTATTCGGTTCAACCGATATTAAAATACTTTCGGATTATAAAGTACTTTCGCTCCAGATTAGGTTAGTGGTTAAAATATTACCGTATATGGTAATAAATTAGAAATTAAAATACCACATACACACCACGCTAACCAATACTGTGTAGTATGAGTTGTTTGCCTGTTCTGGTCGCAGTCTGGCCATCCAAAAACCCTCTTTTTCAAAATGATTATTTCTCTACAAACACAGGGAATACGTTTGTTTCACTCCAGACTGACGAAAGGGACACACCTCCGACAACCGAGCTCACCACCACTTAGTTTTGCCAAGCCCCCCTTTATCCAATCAGAACGATTATCCTTAGAAATCTTAGACTTCGGATTTCAGCTATTCTGCAAGAATAGTCCCTAGAAGTGCTTTAAAAATGTTCCCATCCAGACCTTTTCAGTCAGGACTTCCTTCCAAACGAATCGACAAACAAGCCTTTCTCGAGAAGCTTCAAAAAGCTAAGGACAACATGGAAATCGGCAATACCGAAAGCTCCGAGCAACAGGTCGATTCCCAAACCACCACCGACTACGGTTCACTCCCTACCGGAGTGTTAGGGGGATACTGCAGCTAGATGTGACTTATCGATATTGTTGTACCGACTTCTGGTAAAGGCGTATCTTGATTTTAATAATCCAACTAAAGATATGAAGTTCGATTGTGACGCGTTTACGTCGGTGTACCGTATGAATGAATACGGGCATCTATTGCAGTATGGCCCTGTTTAAAAGTCGTAACTGTCTTGGAGGTAATCTTCCGAAGATTCGTCAAAGGAGACTTGAGAAGGAAGTTCACCGGTATGGAAATAGTGGTAATATTCTTCCCAAAGGTTATTGCGAAGAAGGTACCTTGCCAGGTGTTCGTATTTGGCTCGAGTGTTTGCTTGGGCGTGCAAGAGGCGAGCGTAGAGAATCTTCTGGTCGTCTGTAATAGACATAAAAAGTTTATTGGTGAATATTCTTAAGGTAATTAACTTAATAATATTTCAGGTGGTTTTTCCGCTGTTGTGTTCTGACTGTGGTTTGTTCGACTGTTGCTTGAATCGTTGTGTTTAAACTCGTGGGTTTAAGGTGGTCTTTTATAGGTGAGTATTTCCGCATCAAACCATCCTGCTAAGGGGTGACGGTACTTCTCTGTAATCTATGATGTGTGTGTATAGTACTATCTCAATAACACTCAGTCCACTGTAGTGGGTGTTCACATAACATCCGATCGTTGCTTCAGAGCCGATCTCGGTAGTTAGCTGTGGAGAGTTCTGTTTGACAACGTGTGGTTGCGTAAGCTCCCACCAGGAGTTCCCAAAGGTTATCCTGCATGTTATGACGTTGCTGACATACATATCGGACCATTACTTCGTATTAGTTATCTTTCTTCGTATTGAGTGGAATAGTGATCAATGATTTAATGAGCTGCCAACCCATACATTGCCACGTACCTAGTGTCATCGGGTCTTATCCGTGTTCCCCGTAGGGGGTGCCCTCTATCAGTTATCGTGTTGTAAACACGGCAGAGCTGGGGTTCGACAGTCTAGATCCAAGCACTTATCTTTTAGGTAGAGTCAACTACCGGGGCGCAGTTAGCTTATCTCCTTTGCTTATTCTAGCTCTAGAGATAGCAAAGTCCCGCATACTAAGATAATATCGCTTGTCCAACCAAATCCATGAAGCTAAGCACGGGTATGGTTTGTCCAGTATTAGCATGATAACGAAGATAACACTGGTCAAATCCGTAACGCACAGCTGATCCGAAGACCCCTGCTTGGCAGTTACATTGCTTCGGCAGTATGGTTGGTGTGTCCCATGCCTTGGCCAGTATATGGGTTTTTACCCCCAAGATTACTGTCTGATCGAGTGTGCGTACTGTCTCCACACTGGGTAGCTATTCCCTATGCTGAGACGTAGTATTGTAGCATAGACTATTATGGGGATTTCACCCGGCTATGTTGAGCCGTCTGCTAACTCATCAGTAGACATCCTCAGGGGTGTGTTCTTAACCGCTGATTCATCTTTGAATAACGGTAAGCCTGGGAGACTAAGCCTGATGTACTTCATACGCATGCTAAGGGGAAACCCCTAACATTACCTCCCTCTCTAGCTCTGGTGACCTCAACAGAGTACTCCAACATAAGAAGTGATTCTTTTGCAATAGTTACCACTCAGACAGCGTATACTATAGGTATAGCTAATCTTTTGGATAAAACAAAAATAAAAAAAGAGTAAAAAATAAAGGTGACCTCCGCTTACATAAAATCAAATGCGGTGTGAGTTTTAACAAAAGAAATCTATTTATTCCTTCTCTTTTTCTTTTGTGTTCTCTTGTTTTGTTTCCACCTTTTATCTTTTTCCATTTCTGGTTTTTGTTCGTAGAACTTATCAATTAGTTCAGGTGCTATTTCTGCTAGATGTTCGTAGGATTCCCAAGTATTTTCTTCGTGCGTAAATCCTTCCCATTTGACCAAATATACGTGCTTCCGATGATCCTCGTCTGTCGGTCCACTGGCTATAATAGCTTCGGGTATCCATCCTTCATTGTCTGCTTCTATTGGTGGAATATCTTTTTCTTTAACTTCTCCCCGATACTGTTCTAGCAGAGCAACATTGAATGTAGGATGTATTTTCCACGACGCTGGTAGATCTAACCGACACCAACGTTTGTTGCTTCCGACTTTACTGATCTTGAAAGGTCCGTATAGTTTGTCGTCAAGTTTCCTGCATTGCCTCTTGGTTCGAATGTTTCTTCCATCTAGCATTACCCAATCATTGATTTTAAACTCTGGTGCTGGCTTTCTTTTTCGATCGTAGTATGTTGCCATTTTTTCACGACTGCTTTCGAGTTGTGTTTCGAGCTTGCGATAGACGTCTACCATGTAGTGAGCGTATAATTCCGAGCTTGGGTTTTTGAATTCCACTTCGGTGGGCCAATTGGTGCGTGGTTCATATCCGTAGTTCGCGTAGAAAGGTGTCATTTTGGTTGCCGCATGTTTGGAGTTGTTATATGCGTATTGGCCATTGGTAACATTTCTGTCCAATTGTCTTGTTCGTAGTTGCAGTATGTTCGTAGGTAATGTTCAATCGTCTGGTTCATCCGTTCTGTTTGACCGTCCGTTTGAGGGTGGAACACTGTTGACATTGAACGTTTGATTCCTAGAAATTGGTATAAGTCTGCAATGAAATGTCCGGTAAACACCCCGTCTCTGTCCGATACTATATCTGTAGGTAGTCCGTGATATTTCCACACATTGTCTAGGAACAGTTTGGCTACTACTGACGATTCCCTTTGGCTGTTGGTATGAAGTGAGCCATTTTCGTGAAGCGATCGATTACTACCATGATGTTTTTGCATCCATCTGATTCTGGTAGGTCTGTGATGAAATCCACTGATATGAATGACCAGGTGACGATGGTAATTCCAATGGATGTAGTAATCCATGTTTCGCATGTCGGGGGCTTTTCGTTCTTTGACACGAGTCGCATTTGTTGCAATAGTCTCGAACTTCTTCTTCTAACTTGGGCCAGTAGAAGTTTCTGGTGATAAGTTCCATGGTACGTTCTCTTCCGAAATGTCCTGCCACCTTGGAGTCGTGTTCTCGTTTGAGTATTTCTCTTCTAAACCCCGTTGGTGCGTATAGCCTTCCTTTCCATACCAACATCCCTTCTGTATCTATTCCAAATCTTTCGTCAACGTTCTTTTCCTTGTTGCTAACTTTTCTTAATATCTCCTTATATTCTTCATCTTTTTCTACTTCATTAATCCATCGTTCTTTCATTCCGGGTGTTAATTTTTTAACTGAGAATCCGGCGAATGAGATTTCTCCTATTTCCTCATCGTCAATATCCATTGCTCCGATGTTCATCCAAAGTTCTGGTCCTAATAAAGCTTTCTTTTCTGTACTTTGCGTACCTCCCTCTCTAGAGATGAACTCCGGACATCTTGATAAGGCATCTGTTTTCCATTTGCTGAACCTTTTCTGTATACAATTTTGAAATTATATTCTTGTAGTACTTCTGCCCATCTGGCTTGCCTTCGATGAGTTGATTGGTTTCTTTAAAGTACTGTAGATTCATATGGTCAGAGAAGACGATAGTCGTATGTGTAGCTCCTTGGAGGTAGCATCGCCATGTTTTGAAAGCGTATACTATGGCAAGCATTTCCTTGTCGTATATTTGATAGTTGACTTCGGCGGGTGAAAATTTCTTGGAGATAAAGGCGACAGGGTGCATTTTAGCGTCTTCAAATTTTTGCGATAGAATTGCTCCCATGGCGAAGTCTGAGGCGTCAGTCTCGACTATTGCTGGTCGATCTTCTTCATAATGTCGAAGAATTGGGGTATTCTCTGCTGCAAACAATATGCATACTTTGTAGTAGGCCGCTTTTTGTGGGTCTCCGAACATGAAATTCTTTCCATCCCTTTCAATGTATCTGTTATTGGTGCTACGATTCCAGCGTATCCTTTTATAAATCTTCGATAGAAGTTCCATAATTCTAAAATGATTTGAACCTCTTTCTGCGTTTTCGGTATTGGCCATTTGGTTATTGCTTCGCTTCTGCTTGGGGCCATTTTCAATCCTTTTCCACTAACAGAAATCCCAGGAATTCAACTTCTTGTTTATCGAATTCGCATTTGTCGATTTCCACCACTAACTCGTTATCTTGAAGGACCTGAAATATTTTTCCTACATACTCATGGTGTTCTTCTCGAGTTCCTTTGGTTGCTATTATAACGTCGTCGATGTAGCATACTGTGACATTATCGTGGTGACCTAGAAAAGGTTGTAGGATTCCGTTCATCCATCTTTGAAAAGTAGCAGGTGCGTTTGTTAACCCAAATGGCATTACCATATATTCGTAGGATCCAAACTTGGTTCTGAAAGCTGTTTTCCATTCGTGTCCTTTTGCCATTCTTACCAGGTGATATCCGGATTTCATATCCAACTTCGTGATCCACTTAGCTCCTTTCATTCGATTTTGTAATTCGTCCATTAAGGGTAGTGCAGTTTTGTCTTTGACCGTAAGATCATTTAACCGTCTGTAATCTACACAAAGACGTAATCCTCGGCCGTTAGGTTTTGGTACGAATAAAATCGGGCTTCCTGCTTGTCCCTGCGATGGTTGAATTTTTCCTTCTCTTATCATTTTATCGATGTATTCTCGCAGTAGTTTTTCTTCTTCTCTTGATAACTGGTATATTGGTCCGACTTTAACCTGATCATCCGATGTTTTGAGGTTGATTTCGTGATCGTGAGGGCCATGATTTGGTAATTTCTTGGATTCATGGGGATCAAACAGTAATAACCATTTATGGTATTGAGGTGGTAGTTTCTCTGCTAATTGAGTTGTATTACTGAATATGACTGATCCGATATTTATCACATCGCTTCGAAAAACTATTCGATCATCGTACGTGATGTTCCAGTCTGGGTTTTTCTTTCCATGATTGTAACATTTGCTTCCACACTCTGTGAAATGTAGGTGACCGTATGATGTTCCTTGTGCTTTATGTTTCTCCAAATACCACGCTGGTATTAATACATCGTATTCTTTTTGCATTGGTGCTACTTCGAATGTTTCGAGTGATCGATGGTTTCCAAAGGCTAAACCTAGCGGAATGGTATACATACCCGGTAGTTTTACCTTGTTTCCTCCAAAGTCATTTGCTCTGACTGAGTTTTTCCTTTTGACCACTGGTACTTTAAACACTTTTGCACATTGTGGTGATATTGTAAAGGATGTAGATCCTAGATCTAACATTGCTCGTACTGGGAATTGTTTGCTGTTTCCAGTTCCGTCATCGTAATCTATAAAGAACTTATAGATTGGTCTTTTTCCTATGCGTGTTTGTGGAATTTTGTGTAGTTTTTTGACTTCGTAAAACACAAAGTCGTCTGATGTGTTTTGTCGCTTGATTGAGTTTTCTTCCTCCGCGGGAGGTTGTTTGCGTTTTGTAGCCATCCTTTCGTCAATGACTGGGCCGTAGCAGGTCCTTTCAATCTTTTTTAGTTAGTTTGAGGGGTATACATACTTATTGCGCAACTACCGTCCAGCGGTTTCATCCCTTCCGGAATCCTCAAGGTTGCGACCGGTATCTATATAAAGGCTTTCTCCCGCCTAATCGCCAAAATCCTTCACGTAAAAACCGTTCTATTATCTCCTTACTCCGAGATGTCTTCAGTTTGGTTCCACCAATCATTCGCAATATCTTCACTGCTATCCTCTGTTATCTCGTCTCCCTCGGATGTTTGTACTTGCCCTTCTTTTTCCTCATCACTCTCAATTTCGTATTCGTCGACTGGCGTATCCTCCAATTGGTCGAAACCTCCTACTTTCAATTTTTGATATCCTTTGGGAAAGTCCGCCGTTCCGCTGGTGACTTTTACTGATTGGAAGTACTTCATTGTTCCGTGTGCTCCTTTTCGCCCCGAAGGCCATGCACAACGTATGCATTCCTTTGCCGCTCTTCTTCTTTTTTCTTCTTCTGGTGGGACTCCTTGAATCATTTGTGCGTATGTTTTTCCATCTGTGCTTTTAAACGCTCGAGGTACTGATCCTTTTTGATTCGCTGGTGTGTATGTTGTTTGTTTCTTGAAACGAGAGTTTTTTCTGAAGGGTGTTTTTTGGACTGACCCTGCTTCCGAGACTCGTCCTGATGCTTTGGGCGTCTTTTTAATCATTCCGAAATTTTTTGCCGTGGCTTGCCATATTTCCACATTCTTTCCAGCATTGAGGATAATTTCCCTCAATTCCGCGTCTGTTTTATCCGCCGGATTCATTGTTGCTAGTTGTTTGAATACTTGTACTGGAAGTTGTGACATTAGCATGGTTCGATAGGCCACGCCAGTTATTCTGGCTTTCACGTTCAGAGTGTCGTATTCCGTAATCATGTCCTGGATGTTTCCTTCGTATCTTACTTCCATAATTGCTTTGTACGCTGCTTCCTGTTGAAACTGATTATGGAATCTGGCGTATATTGCGGCTCGGTAATCCATCCAGCTTCTTTCATGTTTCCCGGTAGACGCTTCTGTTTCCCATTGCATGTGCCACGCTAGGGCGTGTCCTTCTAGGCGTCCTCTACAGTATTGCATTTTTATTCCTGGTCTAGGGAATAAGTAGGGTTGGTCTGCGATATATGTTTCCATGGTCATCCACCAGGTGTCAAAATCCTCGGAACTTTTTCCTGCGAACTTGGGTGGATCTGTTATTTTGATTCTTGAATCCCTTGGCCTGTTGTTATGCCTTGTTCTGGACCGTGATCTGGACCTCCTTGTTCTAGATCGTCTGGTTGGGGATCTGGTCCTTCTGGATCTAGGTCGTTCGGATGGCCCTGGTGGAGATGGAGGTGGTGGCGGATCTCCTCCTGTTCCTCTGTTTCCGCTTGGTCCTGGTTCAGGTTCAGGTTCTGATTCTGGTTCAGGATCAGGCATTCCAGCGTCGGTACCAGATCCTCCCCGAAGGCCAGGTATTGGGGCTATATCTGAATCGGTTATTGGAGAAATGCTTCTGTTTCTTTCCTCCGTCCTGTGTCTCCATTCCTGGACTTGTTCGGTTCTTCCTCGTCTTCCTGGTGTTGTATTAGACACTTTTGCTCTTTCCACCGCTTCCGTTAGGCCTGTGGTTTGCTCTTTCCACCGCTTCCGTTAGGCCTGTGGTTTGCTCTGCAACCTCCTCGATTCTGTCCGCGATTTTCCGTAAATCGTGGTAGTCGGGTACATTTTTCTTTGTATGAGCTTCTAGGTCTGTTATCCTTTTATGGATTGCGGTGTAGGATACTGATAGCGAGGCTTGCTTAACCCTCAGTTGGGCTTGTTCTTTTTCGCAACTTTCTATTCTTCTTTCGAGTCTTCTGAACTCGTCTGTTGCTCCGGCAATGATTTGATGTGATTGGTCCTGGATGACATCGATTCCAGTTCTTGTTTCTTTCAGTACATACTCAAGTATCCTGATTTGCTGCTCGTGTCCTTCCAGTGCTTGAGTTCCCAGGACTCTGTTGGTTTCCACTTGCTGAGCGAAGATTTCGCAGTCTTTTCAAACATCGTCGAATTCGACTTCTATCACTACTCTCTCGCTGTTGCAGCATTTGATTAGATTCTTCATTTCTAGATCGAGTCGTGATACTCGTGCTTGTACGCTGTCGGTCATTTCGGTGTCCTCGTCCTGCACTATCTGCTGGTACTTCTGTCGCGACTGTTGATAGTGCTCTTGTAGTTTCTTGACCCATTCTGGCAGAGGTTTGGGTGCTGCCGAGGTTGGTTTGGAGATTGCTGTGGACACTGGTGCTAACCGGTCCGCTCCAAAGGTGAGTCTGCGCCTGGGTGTCGACATTTTGAGTATTCGAGGATGTTGTGATGCTTGCTCTAGCTAGCGCGTAAAGAGCTATTCGTTGGACGTGACGGCAACGTAAACACTGATTGTTGCAATATTTGGGGCAGTGTGATGGGCAACAAGGTATGTTTTCGTTGTTTCCTGTTATGTCGAATATTTTTGCCGCACAGCAAGCTTTTTCTTCGCACAGTACACAGTTCATGAACGTATTTCGGATAACGTCCGAAATATTATACTGTTAGGGGGATACTGCAGCTAGATGTGACTTATCGATATTGTTGTACCGACTTCTGGTAAAGGCGTATCTTGATTTTAATAATCCAACTAAAGATATGAAGTTCGATTGTGACGCGTTTACGTCGGTGTACCGTATGAATGAATACGGGCATCTATTGCAGTATGGCCCTGTTTAAAAGTCGTAACTGTCTTGGAGGTAATCTTCCGAAGATTCGTCAAAGGAGACTTGAGAAGGAAGTTCACCGGTATGGAAATAGTGGTAATATTCTTCCCAAAGGTTATTGCGAAGAAGGTACCTTGCCAGGTGTTCGTATTTGGCTCGAGTGTTTGCTTGGGCGTGCAAGAGGCGAGCGTAGAGAATCTTCTGGTCGTCTGTAATAGACATAAAAAGTTTATTGGTGAATATTCTTAAGGTAATTAACTTAATAATATTTCAGGTGGTTTTTCCGCTGTTGTGTTCTGACTGTGGTTTGTTCGACTGTTGCTTGAATCGTTGTATTTAAACTCATGGGTTTATGGTGGTCTTTTATAGGTGAGTATTTCCGCGTCAAACCATCCTGCTAAGGGGTGACGGTACTTCTCTATAATCTATGATGTGTGTGTATAGTACTATCTCAATAACACTCAGTCCACTGTAGTGGGTGTTCACATAACATCCGATCGTTGCTTCAGAGCCGATCTCGGTAGTTAGCTGTGGAGAGTTCCGTTTGACAACGTGTGGTTGCGTAAGCTCCCACCAGGAGTTGCCAAAGGTTATCCTGCATGTTATGACGTTGCTGACATACATATCGGACCATTACTTCGTATTAGTTATCTTTCTTCGTATTGAGTGGAATAGTGATCAATGATTTAATGAGCTGCCAACCCATACATTGCCACGTACCTAGTGTCATCGGGTCTTATCCGTGTTCCCCGTAGGGGGTGCCCTCTATCAGTTATCGTGTTGTAAACACGGCAGAGCTGGGGTTCGACAGTCTAGATCCAAGCACTTATCTTTTAGGTAGAGTCAACTACCGGGGCGCAGTTAGCTTATCACCTTTGCTTATTCTAGCTCTAGAGATAGCAAAGTCCCGTATACTAAGATAATATCGCTTGTCCAACCAAATCCATGAAGCTAAGCACAGGTATGGTTTGTCCCAGTATTAGCATGATAACGAAGATAACACTGGTCAAATCAGTAACGCACAGCTGATCCGAAGACCCCTGCTTGGCAGTTACATTGCTTCGGCAGTATGGTTGGTGTGTCCCATGCCTTGGCCAGTACTATGGGTTTTTACCCCCAAGATTACTGTCTGATTGAGTGTGCGTACTGTCTCCACACTGGGTAGCTATTCCCTATGCTGAGACGTAGTATTGTAGCATAGACTATTATGGGGATTTCACCCGGCTATGTTGAGCCGTCTGCTAACTCATCAGTAGACATCCTCAGGGGTGTGTTCTTAACCGCTGATTCATCTTTGAATAACGGTAAGCCTGGGAGACTGAGCCTGATGTACTTCATACGCATGCTAAGGGGAAACCCCTAACACGGAGTGCCTACCACACCCAGCCAAACGAATTACAGGTCCTTCCCCACAGACGTTCCCACTACACCTACACAAGAAACGAACTATGGCACCTTTCCAGACGGAACCATCATTGCCGACACAGAAGAAATGGACCACGAAAACACAGAATTCGCAGCCCAAGAAGAAGACGACACCATGACGGAGGTTGGTGAGGAAATAACATCGACGGATCAACAGGGGACAGCCGATTCCTCCCCCCTCTCATCCCTAGAAAGCACCCCCAAACAGCTCCCACACAGGCCGGTGAACATGTTCAACCAGCATGGCAGCAGCATAATCGCTCGCAGATACCACCAGGAGGTGGGAATTCCACAAACCCTGAATATTTCGCCCCCCGGCCTCCATCACGGAAAGGGTGGCAGCGACGACCAATCAGAAAGCGACAACTCAGATGGGGAGCCAGCGTCGCCAACAGCGCAACAAAAAAAGGAGGCTGTGCACAACAAACCAGTTAGCAGACTTCTTTACACACCAAGAAAAAACAAAACCACTGGAAGTTTGGTGGTAGCAGCTAAATCCGTCGATTCCCAACAGAAACTGATGGAAGCAGTTGGAGAAAGCAAGGCAGAGATCGCCGATGTCCAAGCAAAAATCGATCACTTCCTCTCCCAAGAATGGCCGGAGTACGCCAAGGTGTACAACAATGCAGGTGAGATTGTGGACAACAAGCTAAACAATCTACACAGAACGGTAAACACCATTGCGACGACGTACGCGATGCTGGAGTCAACAGTTACCCAGATGAAGGAGCAACCAATCAGCAACAAGTCAATGGATTTGATGGTGGAAAAATTGTTTGAAATGTACGAAAGCAGATACGCTGAGGCGGAAGAAAGAAGAGAGGAAGAAGAAAGTAAACAGTGTGCGGAAAGAGAAAAGAAAAAAGAAGGCAACTGTGTCAGGAAGTCCAGGCAGATTTGGGCATCACAGACATGGACATGGAGATGAGTGAAGATGTGCTCAGCCAAGTGGAAGAGGCTGTTGATAGAGTAGACAAGACAGAAAGCATGGAGGTTGAAAGGCCGGAGTTGTCAGCTTCCAAACATGTACCCAAGTTCCCACCAGGGGGAAAAACACCAACCTTTTCGATCACCCCAGCTGTTCCGATGCCAGCGGCGATCCAACTCAGAGGCAGAGCCAAGCCAACACTTATCGCTCCGCCAAAAACAAGCAACAATGCACCTGCAGGCGCTCCCAGGGGCCCAAAGGCAGCGGCCAAAGACCCAAAGGAAGCAAATGCAACGGAGGTCAGGAGGCCTAAACAACCACAGCAACAGCCACCTCAACAGCCCAAAAAAGCTACGTACGCGGAAAAGGCAGCAATGTCGGCCAAGGGTCAAGGCAACAAGGAAGAGGAAGGGTTTCAGGTCGTCAAAAGGGGAAGAAAAGTAGAGAAGAAGGAGGATGACAACATGAAGCCAATCCCGGCCAACAAAAACTCGGCGGAAAACAGAAGGGTCACGTTGAGACAGAACAACGGCCTCCCCTTACCCCAGAGACGTGACGAGGACATTCTTTCGGCAGCGAATATCGCGCTCCACAGAGCAGGCGTCCCCCATCATATCAGGTTGATGCAAATCAACACAAACACCAGAGGATCAATCACAGCCATGGCAACCCCCGAGGCGTCAGCAGATATGATCACAGCCTACAAAGACATCATCGTCACAGCTGCCAGAAAGGTGGACCAGGGAATTATCGATGTGGAGAAGAACGAAACCTGGGAAAGAGTCAAAATGCACGGGGTCAGGTTCGACCAGTATGCAGTCAAGAGGACAGGAGGACTGGACAAATTAAGGCAGGAAATTCAAGCCGAAAATGAGGGAATTGTCATCCCTATGCATATCACATGGCTGGGAAAGACAACAGACATCAAGGAAAAGAAAAAAGATGGAACAAAGCAGGCATTGTCAGTCGTCTTCTCAATCAAAGGAAAAAAGATGGCCCAAAAGTGCATTGAAACAGGACTGAGGGCGGCAGGAGTTTGGCACGAAGTGGAGAGATTTATCCGGGCGGGACCAGACACCTTCTGCGAGAGCTGCTGTGGATCGGGACACCATGTGTCCAAATGCTGCAGACTGGGAATGGTCAAGTGCATGTTGTGCGCGGGACCACACAAGACAGAAAATCACCAGTGCAATGTCATAGACTGCAGGGCCAAGAAGGGACAGAACTGCATCCATAATCAGGACAAATGTGCGAACTGCAAGGGAAATCACATTGCCAGAAGCGGTGCTTGCCCCAAGAAGCAGGAAGCAATAAAACTGGCCAGAGAAGAGAGAACCACGTGGAATGAGAGAGCTAGAGGAGGAAGGTTCCAAACATTAGGCAGAGAAGAGGAGGTGAAAGAAAGCGAGAACAAGGCCCCCGCCACAGCAGACGAAGAAAAGAAAGTCGGGGAAAGTCAAGTCCAAGACAAGAAAAACAAAAGCGACAACAAGGGAAAAGGAAAGCAAGTTGAGGAGATCCAGGTGACAGCCACGCAACAAGGATCGGAAGAATCCATCGCCGCCACTCAATGGTGAAAATCCTCCAAGCAAATTGTGGGAGGGGGAAGGATAGTATGCTGTTGGCGTTGGAGAAGGGAATAGAAGCGGGGGCATATCTGGTGGTGTTACAAGAAGCTTATCAAGGAAGGGGGGAGGAGTATCAGATCAGTCATCCCGGTTTCAGGCATATCAAAGGAACACGCACAATGTCGGCTGTCAGGGTCGACACACCGATCAAAATAGACGAGTTGGGGGATTTCGGAGGGCAAGGAGATGTCCAAGTCTTCAGACTAACCAACAACAAAGGAGCAAAAGTCACAGTCGTCAACGTCTACGACCAAGTACTCCAGGAGAACAACACCAGGACTGCAACCAGGAGAGCCAGAGAGGCCAACTGGACGGAAATCCTGGAGTCAAAAAATGTGGTAATCTGCGGGGATTTCAATGCCCACAGCCCTATGTGGAATGATGGGAGCAGTCAGAGAAGAAACGCAGCCTTCCTGGAGGACTTCATCGAACAACAAAACCTGGAGGTGATAAATGATGGCCACCCAACATGCATCACCACCATCAACAACCGCACCATCAAATCAGTTATTGACATCACCCTGGCCAGAGGGGGGGTGGCAGACATAACGGCGAGGACGATAATAGAAGACCACGAAGACATTGGATCGGACCACAAGATGATAGAAGTTGCCTGGGGAGAGAAATCATCACAGGGCACGAGCCAGGTGTACACAGGATGGAATATAGACAGCATGCAAGAGGAGGATTTGAAGCAAGCAAAAAAGTGGTGGAAAGAATGGAGTGACAAGAGGGGGATGCTGTCAAACGAAAGCAAAATTCAACAGCTGGCAGATGAAGCCACAGCAGTAAGGGAAACCATAACTGAGGTACTAAATCAGAAGGCAAAAAGAACAAGAATTTGTGCAAGATCAAAAAGGTGGTGGAACCAAGACATCGCGGAGAAGAGGAGGGTTTTGGGAGCCATGAAGAGAATGATAAGAAAGGGAGAAACCAACCACGCCAGCATCAAGGAGGCAAGGAAGGTTATGAAGAAAGCCATAAACGGCAGCAAGAAAGAGTCATGGAATACGTTTGTGCAGGAAGCAGAGGGTGATCAAGTATGGAGGGCACTTAAGTATACCAGGGGCAACAACAGTCTAACAGTTAAACCATTAAGGAAGCAGGACGGAAGTCTAGCCACCTCATAGGAAGAAAAGGCTGAAATGATAAAACAGATAGGATTTCCGAAACCGTTACAAGGAATCCAAAAGAGCGCAAAACCCCTAGGCGGAACCACCTTTGAAGGTATAGGGAAAGACGAAGTTAGAGCGGCAGTGTTCGGCCAAAGCGTTAGGAAGGCGCCAGGACCAGACAAAATCTGTTTCGAAGCGATAAGACTACTATGGAGCTGGGATGAAGAGAGAATCATCAACATAGTGAAAACAGCAATCCGATTAGGTCACCACCCGAAGGAGTGGAAAACCATCACAGGAGTCGTTATTCCCAAACCAGGCAAGGATGATTACCATCTAGCTAAAGCATACAGGGTCATTGCACTCAAAAATTGTCTAGAAAAAGTGGTCGAAAAAGTGGTAGCAACGGTGATAGCAGACAAGTGTGAGCGGGAGGAGCTACTACACGACGGCCAGTTTGGATGCAGGAAGAGGAAATCGGCGATTGATGCTGTGGCAGAGATGATAAAGAGTGTGGAAGAGGCGTGGGGAGAAAAGAAAGTTGCAGGAGCATTGTTGATGGATGTGAAGGGGGCTTTCCCGAGCGTTGCAAAGGGAAATCTCATGAAAAGGATGGAAGACATGGGCTTCGAAGCGGATGTATGCAGGTGGACCGAAAGCTTCATGTCAGAAAGAAAAGCCACGATGAAGATGAATGGGAGAGAAGGAGAAGTGATGTGTGTGGAAACTGGGGTGCCGCAGGGGTCGCCAGTGTCGCCTATCCTCTTCGACATCTATATCTCAAATCTGTTCTTCCAACTGGAACCACCACCACCAAAACGGTTCTTCCAAGAAAAAGACAAGACAGTAACAGCAATATCTTTCGTTGACGACGTGGCATGGGTAGTCAGAGGGAACGACGTCAGCCAATGCGTACAACAAATGGAAAAGTGCGCAAGAAGGGCTAAGGAGTGGGTGGCAGCGAACGCCGTCGAATTCGACATCGCGAAAACTGAAGCAGTTCTGTTTTCGAAAAAGTGAAACCATCAAGGAGGAAAAGTCAAACTGAAAGTCCAAGTCGACAGGGACGTCCAGATTAGCTTCAACTCCAAGGCAACATGATGGCTGGGAGTCTACCTAGACAGGAAGCTCAACTTTCAGAGCCATCACGATGTTATCATGGCCAAAGCAAAAAAGGCACAAGGCAGAGTTCATTCAATAACAGGGAAACTAGGCCTCAAACCCGAGAATGCAAGAAAAGTCCAGATCGCAGCAGTTCAGTCCGTGGCGTTATATGGAGCAGAATTGTGGTGGCATGGACAGATAGGACGACAACATCAAATCCAGAAACTGGTCAACGTTGCAGCAAGAAGAACCACTGGAATGTTCAAGTTGTCATCCACAGTACCGCTTGTCAAGGAGGCAGGCTTAAGACCGGCAATATCACTCCTCAACAACAGAGTCAGACGATTTGCCAAAAGATTATCGGAAATACCAGGAGGAAGCAGTGGAGGAGAGTGCATGGAGGGGAACAGCAAACTGGCATCAAGATTAAGAAAGTCGATCGGGATAGAAGGGAAGGGAGAACAGAACACCCTACCAGAATTCGACCCCAAAGCCGACGCAAAGGTGTTTATCCTGGACAAGAAAGAGGCTCTCAAGTACGCACATACTAGGGAGGAAGGGCTCATTCTGTGGACTGATGGATCAAGACTTGAGAATGAGCAAGTAGGTAGCGCAGTGGTATGGAAAGAGGGGGAGGAGTGGAGAAGCGAGAAGAGCTATCTAGGAAAGGAAAAAGAAGTGTTTGACACCGAAGTCTACGCCATTTTCAGGGCCCTACTCAAAGCAGTCAAAACCAGCAAAACGAAGGAAATGGAGAAGATTACCATCTTCTCCGACTCAACAACAGCCATCCAAAGAGTCCAACATACGCAGTTAGGACCAGGACAAACAATGGCGATCGACTGTGTCAAACTCAACAACATGTTAGCGGGACAGGGTGCTCAGTTGGAGTACAGGTGGGTTCCGTCTCATCAGGGTGTTGAAGGCAACGAAAAGGCAGACGAAGCAGCAAAGGCAGCGGCAGAAAACGTGGACGGAGAGGCGCTGGAGCTGAAGGAAAAATACAGAGGGTGGTCTATGGCTAGGGTACAGAGGAAAGTTACCGAGGCCAAATGGCAAGATACAGAAAAATGGTGGAAGGCCAAGTTCAATAGCAAGAAGTCGGTTTACAGAATGAATAAAAAGAGGAGGATGCATGTGCTGTTGGGGGAGGCCAAAAAGAAAATAGCAGGAAGGTACTTTCAGTTGAAGGTGGGTCACGCCCTCACTGGAGTGTTTCTGGAACACATAAAAAAGAACGAAAGTCTGGAGTGCTGGTGGTGCGGGCACAAACGACAAACAAGGGACCACTTGTTTAAGTGGTGCAAAAGATGGAAGCGACAGCAGGATGACCTTTGGAGGCGGTTGAAGAAGAAGTGTGGGTGGAAGGAGAGCATGAAGATCCCTATGTCGCAGGTGTTTGATACAGACAAGGCGGTCAAAGCGGTGCTAAAGTTCTTTTGAAATACGGAGGTCGGAATGGTTTCAGGGGTGAGGGAGGGGGTTGTGGCAGAAGGGTAGAGGAGGGTGGAAAATGTAGTCAAGATATTTCCTTTTGTTCGGCGGATTATGGGGGAAAGGAGACAGGAAATGTACGACTTGGATCCAAGAGGGCTGCGGGGACACCCAATGCTCACACTGGGGATGTGCGGTGGAAAAGGATTTAGAATATGTCATGGCCGCAAGCGGCCGAATACAATATGATTCAAACAAACAAAAAGACTGACGAAAGGTCTTAGGGGTATACAGGGTAGGGATTTGCAGGGTAGGGGGCTGTGTCATGTGACTAAAAAAAAGATTCGTACTGTGTATCCAGCCAGTACAACGCCGCTCTGTCCATGCCAACCCAGTATTAAGCAACAGGCTGGGGCGAGACAAGGAATACGTCTCTGTAGGGCAATAATGAGAAATATAAAGGCCAGTCCTCCGAACCTCTTTTATACACTTCGCTTGAATATGCTAGTCTTCCCTCAGCTCAGTGCGCCTGCTACTTCAGATAAAGTTGATGCCTTACCAATATGTATCGTGAAGTATAAAGTCAAAAATCCTTTTATCTTACGCGTGCCCACGGCCCGCAGACTGTTTCCTTCCTTCATCTTAAACAACCCGATTTAGAGTCACAACTGGCGCATTCTAGTCCTTCCAAGGTTCAGTTCCCACAGGTCATCGCATCCGATATCGCAATGGTAGAAGTGGCGGGGTGATGGGAGCGGTGGGATATGAATTCGAGAAAAAAAAGTACGATTGCCTTCTAGGTTACTACCGATGATGTGAGACTAGAGATCGAATGAGAGATTTTAATATAATCCAATTTGTTAATTGCGTGAGTGTGAAGGCATTTCAGAAATGAGCAGCATTTCCAACTGAAAAAAGCTTAATATAATACAATAAGCACCAATATACGCAGTTCTATGTTCAGAATCTGCGTCGGTGCATGTGCGATCAACCACCTACATATTTTGTCCACAGAAGACAACGTATGTGTCTACCTCCAAGACAAACCTTAACACGTCTGTCGCCCCTACCCCACCAAGATATTTTGGTCTGTCTACAACTATTCGATTGTCCGCTAAACTACGTCTTTCACGGCTACCATTGCACATATCTATGTCTGTTTAAACGAAGTGGTGATCGCGGCTAAAACAATGCCAAATACCCAGATTCATCAATCTTATCACCAACTCATGTTTTTTTGTCGGCGTCACATCATGATCTCATCCACCAGTTTCTACTCTGTTACTTACCAGATGCTGAATATCGACGAGTTTCAGGTGGGGTTCTGCGATATGTATTGTATCCGGAGACGACTATTTGGAGTAGTATCTGGAGACTCTGTGGTATGTCATATTGCAGGACATACAGATCTCGTATTGGTTCACCCAGTTGAAATAAATGTCTGCATTGAAGTTAGAAGCACAGTTGTTGTTGTTGTTGTTTATTCATACTGTATTTACTCTAGCTAGAGTATGACAGGGCCCTTATCCACTCCGCCTCTGGGCGAGCTGGTTAGATGGCGAAGCTCCCACCCGCTACCCTCCGTCCCCGCTGACAAAGAAATAGTAAAAGTAACGACTGACCGCCCCTCACAAAAAAGGAAGCCCCCTGGTTAAAGAAAACAAAAAGAGAAAGAGAAAAGAGAGACACCGCCGACCTCACCCAGGCGGGAACTTCCCAACGTCCGTGGCCGCCAGGAAGTCTATCACCGCCTTGTCACATATCTCCATGGAAAACAGCTCAGATATCTGCACCTGCCGACACCTGCCGACACCTTCCCGCTTTCCAGCCCGTTGCCTTCCCCATCTCCTTCCAGAGCTTCCGCTGCTGGTGTTTCCACCGGCTGCAGTGACGGAGGAGATGCTCACGCGTCTGGGCCACCGTCCCTCCGCACCACCAGCACTTGTCGTCCTCCCGGTGTCCGAACCGTTTTAGGTAAGCTCCGGTAGGTGCATGCCCGCATTTTAGTCGGTAGAATCTTGTTGCCAATGACTTTGCGCTTGCCATTGGGATGGATCTCTTGCTGCCTGCCTTGCCCTTCAGTCTGTAGCCTAAATGCTTACTGCATTTGTCGGCCTCCCACTGTGCCTTGGCTGCTGATCTTCCCTCGGAGATCCGTCTAGCTCTATTCGAAGCCGAGGTGTATGGCCGCTCTATTGCCGTGCTTCCGTTGACATCTCGGGCTAAGTTCGCCTGGCGGTCTGCTTCTTCGTTCCCGGGAATGCCGGAGTGCCCTGAGACGCACAGTTGGCAGTTGGCAACTGCAACTGTAAAAACACCAACGAAAATGCTAATCAAACACTCTGAATAGTGAACTTTTCAGCAGGCCAGACCCGACTCAATTGTATGGATGTTTGAACAACAGGTTACATGCGATATGCATCGCACATTCCACCTCTCATAGAGCGTACACAATTAGTCACGCCAGATATGAGCGTTTGTATTGGGTGTCCTTCACCAGGGTAGTGAGGGATTTTCGAAGATATCCGAGATGAAAAGCTAGCAAGAACGGTGTTCCTTTGTAACAAAGGTCACTCACCTTGCAAGATATTCGGAAACTCAATACACCTGTTGCTTTGCGCTATGGCAGGAAGTTGGTGGAATTACTTCAACTTGTTCCCGTCACTCTCTAATCCGCCTAAACCCTCAAGTTTTCAGACGTCACTATCAAGTTCCTCCACTGAGGGTGGCGAATCTTTATCGGTGGTAAGGTTCCGTGTTGCTCAAATTAACGAGGTAGATGTCTGACGCCTAGAAACAATCTCATGGACAATACGTGGATAGAACAGATAGATATGTGTTAGTAGCTAATTTGACGGCGATATCTTAAACTGAGCTAACTAAGAGCGCATTGCATCTTGAATAAAAAGTGCTATTATAAAATCCGAAGAGTAAAGGTACGACTGGACGGAAGGAAATATAGAAAATACCACCGTCCAGGACGATCCACGTTTGAACACAGCCAACCTCTGCCCTTCGGAACGAACCATTCAAACACAAGGTGGAATCCAAGCCGCCTCCGAACCTCGCGACCAAAGTTCTGGGGTATCGATATCTGAGTGTACTCCGGAGGAAGTTTTCCATGACATAGATGATTCTCAACTCCAGGGTCAAGTTGAGACCGCAAAAGCCGATCTCTGCCTTTCGGAACGAACGCTTCGAACGCAAGGTGGAACAGAAGTCGCCACCGAACCTCTCGACCAATATTCAGGGGTATCGGTATCTGGGTGTACTCCAGAGGAAGCTTTCTATGACCCAGATAATCTTCAGCTCCAGAGCCTAGTTGAGACCGCAGAAGGAACCATTGATGCAACGAAACTGGACCGCGACGTCGATGCCGATCTTCAAGCGACCTCCCGCACTGGTATACTATCAGTCACTCAAACTCAAGGCCAAACCCACTTCCCACGATTAGATTATAACTATAACCAAGTTAGCAATTCTATACTCAGCAATGCGCCAGGTATGCCTTTGTACTTGTTCTACTTTGCACTGTGCATTAACAGGAAATCCCGGTGATAACTTCCCCCGAAACCGCACCAGAACAAGTGTCGGACAATCCAGTCGACGCATCCAGGTACGGAGAGACCTTGACTACCAACATGCTCGAACCCTTGCCAGATACAAACGAAAACTTTGATACCGAAACTGAGGAAGATATATGGAAAGATCTCCCTACACTCTGTGGAGGATGTGAAACTGATTTAAAAGTATCATGGTGTAATCGCTGTGATATCACACTTTGCAATGAGTGTTGGGACAAACAAGTTGCTCATAAAGCTAAACACAAGCGACAGTCCGGACTTGGGGGAACCAACAGAAAACAGACTTACGGATTCGAGATATTCTACATTCGATATTGCATCCTGTGGCAGAGAGTGAGCAGGACGGTATCCATTGGAGGGACTACAATTCAAAATGGTTCGGGGTCAGTTCGGAGAGAGAGGTCGCTTCTCTTAGCACAACCAACCGGCATCGCGAGCTAACTATAGATGCTGACTGTGAACTTTCTTTCTTGCGTTATCCTTCGTTGATTAGCTTTATTGGGGAAACTGGGGCCGGAAAGAGTACGTTGATAAGTGCGTTGGTGAAGGTAAGTATAGTAACCGGACGTCCACAATGATCTATTGATGTGTTGATTTTCCTCAGATCAAGTCAATATTGGAGCGGAAGAGGCCTATCAAAACTCCAGTCGTTGGGAACTATTAACACCTGGATACTCCAACAAGTGGAGATGTGCATCTTTTCTCGGACCCGTCAAGTTGGCAAACAGACAGACCCATCCTTTATACAGATTGTGAGGGACTAGAAGGAGGAAACAAGACCCCTGTCGCGGTCAAGGCAATGCATAAAGTGAAGAGCATGTTTAACGATCATATTAGACATCAAAGGTTTCGGCAACCCAAGGAAATCAGATGGGCGACAGGTGAAAAAACAACTTGAGCGTGGATGACCAAGCATTTCTACCCTCGAATTCTCTTTACGTTTTCTGACGTGGTTGTTTATGTTACCAAAAACTCCAGGTCTGAACCAAGCCATTTTCCTGAGTAAATGTGCTAATGCTGTCACAGAACTATTGAGACAGTCATTATCCGATTGATAGAGTGGGCAGATAGAGTACTAAAAACCTCCGGTAACTAGCCTATGCTTCCGTATGCCATATGCACTTGAAACAGATGTAAGCTATTCTTGGCGTTCCGACGGCCAATGAGCAGGAGCTTACAGCCATTTAGCTTTCCACCGATAGCTCCGAATGGTTTAGCGAGGACTTGACGAACATCCAACTCAACAAGCATGCGAATTGCATCAATACTCACAAGGGACTCCTCTCTCAGCTTGTCAAGGACTGGAATGGTCGCGGCAAAGACATCAAGTCCCTTCGGGATCTGATAAATTGCTATTATTCCAATATGAGAATAATCTGTATCCCTCACATGATTTCAGTTCCCACCCTTATTCAACAATATCAGAAGTTGCAAATCGAGATCGAAATCGCTACCCAGAGAACGCGGCAGAAGAGAATCGAAGCGGAACTACTGATGAATGACAACGAACTAGACCTATGCATTTGATTATTTCTCGCTTAAACCGGATGAATCATTCAACCCAGTAAAAATGGATCCTAGAGCACAGCTAGCTGCTAAGCCCGCCGGGGTTAACACAAAGGTTTGGAGACTAGCTGCTAATATGATAATTACAGCTCGGTAAAGCTTGGGTTGATTGGAGTTTGGGGAAATAAGAGGTTCTGGATAAGTAAAGTAAAGTTATTGCTTGGTGTGTATAGTATGATGTGTCAGGTGCAATTGGATGGTGCGGATAAAGTTAGTTCTAGCTAGTTTCTGTAGCAATTGATCTCTATCCTCCCTTTACATCGTCAAAATCCTCTGTTTTCTCTGGAAAGAACAATGTCTTTGCAAAATGAAATTGTCATTTGAAGGATGCAGCCATTCATCGTGGAGTGAGGGAGAGACGAGAGGGTTGCCGAGATTTTGCCACGAAACCAGCTCTTCCGCTGTAGCTAAAATTGAAACGCAAACGGCGCAGCATCAATATATCTCAAATAATATCAAATCCACAGATCAGAATGAAGACTCTAAACCATCAATACTAGCACCTTTGCTCGAGGAGACACATCCTAGCTTCTCCCTTAATGCTATCTTGATCATCTGCTTCTCTACTCTCAACTCTATCGTCTCCAATCATCAAATCAGTCGTATTACACTTAATTCATCCTCTCAAACAACGTCTCATGCTCAATAACTAGTATCCACTAAGAATAAGGTGCTACTCTGCGGGATGTCATCCACGCACCATGGTTGCAACATCCAACTATTTGAATTCGTCAGCACAAGAACTAAGAAAAATACAAAGAGCTCCTAACTTTGTAGAACAGATCCCAATGAGCGATTTACAAAGAGAAAATCTCGAAAATAATTTATTTCGGCATGGCTGATAGTGTCTGAAGTTGAGGCTCTAATTCCTCTCGTTTAAGGTCCCAATTGCATGCAAATGTCTCGCATCCAGACGTTACCCGGTTGACGATACCTTCCGCTGGGTTGAGATTTCGTCCAGGCGTGGGGATTTTAGACGCCGAGGCACGAGGCACAAAATCAAGTGAAATCGGTCGGGTGCGAGACAAATATCCCCCTAACAATGCCATAAGGGTCAAATACTGCAAAAAAAAAAACATGCGGTTTTTAAGGCTTGGGGTTAATCTGTCATCTGGCTTTTTTCGCTAGCGCTTAACTAAACTTACTAAGCAGTCTGATAGACTACTGTATCCACTCGCTTATAAGGTGCGCTCTGATTGGGTTAGCGGTCTATATGGTAAGAATTTGGAAATTAAAAACCCTACAAATATATTTTAATTTCTCCTCTGGGCAATTTCTTACCAGATATGATGCGCTAGCCTAATCGGGAGCGTACCTTATAAGCGAGTGGATGCAGTAACTTAAAATAACATCGTAGTATTTAAAAAGGGATATTTGGCGGCTAAACTTTTAATTAGTCTCCACTAATTTTTCATTTTAGGATACATATTTCCTTTTCTACACCAATCCAAATGTCCCTTCCCGAACTAGGAGTCCCCAACCATAGCGGTTCTTACAAAGTCATTGATACTTATATGACGAGATCGTGCTGGGGAAATATGAAGATATCTTCATCTACTCATCTTCTCCAACTTCAATCGTCATAATATTTCTGACATCTCTATCCGTGGTGTCGCATAGCACTTCTCCATCTAAACAACCTCTCCAGTGAGCAGCTGTCAAGGGCCTCTCTGGTCTATCCTCGCGATAGCTATCGTAGAAACCTCCTTAGCATAGCAATCACTATCGTCGTACGACAGTCATGCAACCAAAAGAAATATCTTTGGTGCCTCCCACCAATCCAATTTCTCCTTAGTGGTTGGCAAATGCCCGTTGATCATTTCAACAATATTGCGCGTTTGGTGATGTTCGGCTTCTGTGCCAAGTGCAGGCAACCATTTATTACCACGCCAAGGTTCAAAATTCGTAGCGACCGTTTTTAACGCGTCAACCATTGAAGGAGGTGTGCGGGTGTGTATAGTGAGTGGGTGCTTAATTCATGCTTGTTACATTTACCTCATATACAAATATAGTCCATGTTAATAGCCTCTATGACGGATGAAGCAAACCAACTACAGCTAGACTACCCGCAGAGACCCCTCAACGCATATGCTTTCTCCTTCCGCTGGCAGCTCGCATGGATGAAACCATTTGGATGTTGAATGATCAAAGGGGACCTGTTGCAGTCCCTGGAGTAACACGGAAGGAGGATAAGATTGATCTGCGGAGGTTGTTGATCTCGAGGAGCATCTCATCCGGCTGTAGCATCGATCTCTGGCCGGTAAACCCCAGAACCACGCATCTAGCAGACGTCCATGCGCACAAATTACGATGGTAACTCTCTTTGGAGGGGCAGCAGGCCCTAATCTAACCTATAATCCTCCCTTCGTCGCTCACCTCATGCTTGAATTGACAGTAACGATTCAAGGACCTCCTCTGGCCAAGAGCGATTGTCATCCTTGCATTTGCACCTCGTTCGCATAAACACTGCCGTACCTCCGTGGCCCTCTTTAGGTCCAAAAACCATATTTCCGCTGCAGAGGATCAAGGTTGTTTTGGGAAAGAATAGCTGAAAAGTAACGGACGAGATGGCACTCTGTGACGCGTGACGTTCGAGTTAGAGTAAGTGAGAATGCCGTTCCGGGAGGAAGATGTTGAGAGATCTGTGTGTATCCGAGAGGCTAGTAAACGGTGGATCCTTGATCGTAGTGGAAATCTAGAACGTTGAGGTACTAGTAAAGCGTGAACCGACGGATAGAATTGTGCGGCTATGATAGGAACTAGAAAAGCGAGCTACCCATGCGTCAATTAAAATGGCTTCAAGGAGGTTCTGGCAAGAACATTCGAACAGCACAGTTTGAAGATATGGAAAACGGTGCTTACAGATCCCGACAAGCCGAAGAGGGAGAAACAGAAGATGGCAGACTGAATCAGAGGTAGATGGAATCAGAAATCTGAGGTTGTGGTAGGTTATGGTGTTAGTCGTCGTCGTGGTTATGATGATGGTGGTGTTTGTATTTGGTTGGTGTTGTAAGTGATGTATGACAATTGGAGAGAGCCATCAACTATCACTCAGGAATTGGGTTCCCACATTTGATGCATATATAGAACCTGACACGAGCTAACTGTAAGCCGGCTGGTAGGTTACAAGGTATTACACGCTCTCTCTTATATATATCTCGAGTTTTCTCCTTCTCTTCTCTGTACTCTAGTCAACACCCACTGTTCTCCCCTTCATATCACTGCAACATTATTACTTAGGTATCCCCGCCTTGATTTTGTCGTGATATTAGCTTTCTGCATTTGATTTGATGCACTTAGATTAATGGCGTTTAGCCTTTATCGTTTACCATGAAAAGTTATCACTGGAACCATTGCAAGAGATGACTGATCTACAAACGGAGCTTCGATGCCTTAGATGTCTATAGATGATGTACAAGTCAAGGTAGGCTGAAGACAAGTCCAAATCTAGTAACATAGAAGTTGATTCACCCAAGGTCCCCGTACACAGAGGCTCTATATCCAACGAAACTCCCGGATCTCCCGATATCCCCCATTTGTATTACAACCACCTTGCTATCATACGCCGCCAATGCCGACAACTCGGCTTAAGGGAACGGACTCCCCAGTCCCCCACCAAGACTCCTACATTCCCTCCACCCCTGCACGTTCCTCTGATATCTAACCCTGCTAAATTCGGAGATAGTATTACGTTCGCCCAGGTTGTTGAACTGCAAATCTTTCCAGTTTTGTCTGGCAAATGGATCATTTTCAGGGCGATCACACCAATCCAAATATTCCTGCGTGATGACCATGCCGTTAAAAGACCCCAGAATCCCAGAGCTAACGGGTTTAGTTTCTTCTTGCTTTGCTGGAGATGGTGGAGGGTCAGTGAGAGGAGAGGAGGACTGCGGCTGGTCGGGCTTCGTTGCCTTTGCAGGATTTCCGGGAGGTTTTGTCTGCTTGGAGGCACCAGCGGCGTTGGCAGTGGCGTTGGGTTTGCGAGGCTTTGCAACAGGCTTTGCAACAGGTTTCTTGCGGACGACTGATTTTGCGACTCCCTTCTGCTTTTTCTCTGGTTTCTTCGCCGCCGCCTTCTTCTGTGGTGCAACTGGCTGCTGCTTTTCTTGATTCTTCTCCATCTCCTTCTTAACGGGAGCCGTACCAGGCTTCACAGCAAACGCAGCCTTCAACACAGGATCCGACATCTTCCATTTATTCTTCGCATCCTCGCCATGTTGAACACGGTCCTCGCTCTTCTCCTCCCGCTTTACTATAATCTCAACGGAAGATGAGCGCTCCTCGTTCTCGTCGTCGTCGGTGTAGAACCAGAAACGAGTGTCGTCACCGAGCCGTGCGTCTTTGATGAACTTTGCGTCTCGGTCTGGAGCCAGAGAAGGCAAGGTGGGAGCAACGGCAGCGGCGGTGGTGGTGGCGGTAGCGGTGACCGCTGAGGGTTTGCGTGGACGAGGGCAGTTGCGGTTGGTTGCAATGTGGTCGAGGGCTCCGCATTTGTAGCAGCCGGTTTGTTGCGGAGTAACCATGGCTGTGGAGGATTGATGAGAGAGGAGATTAGATGGAAGGTGTAGTTGGTGTTGTGAAGGATGCTAAGAAGCGGTGAACGAAACCGAGAGGACGTCTGAAATTAGAGGCCGAAAGGGTGTCAAGGTCTATCCACAAAGTGGAATAGGAATCGGATGTTATTTTCGTTTCAGCAAGGTGGTCAGAACAGGTTCTGGCGAAGTCGGAAATTGTTTTGATTAATTGCATCGGGTGTAGAGGTAGTCTCGGAGGGTGTGTTGTGTATTGAAGGAGAACGGTTCTCGTGTTTGGCTTATGACCAGTCAGCCCACTTTGGACCCCAGTGTGTCATGTTAGTACTTGGTACTAAGTACTTGAATACAAAGCAGATACTAATTAGGTGTGGATAGAAGTAAGAAACGAGGTATTTTGGAAAGAGGCTAATCAACATATTCAAGGGATATTGTGTATGACAAGTAGGACAGAAGAACGTAAGGTTGTTTTTATGGTAGAAAGATGTGTGTAAATTTATGCTAGGTATCAATAGAACAATGAATGACTTCCCAAAACGCCAAAAATCGGTGATAAAATAGTCTCATTCCTAGCCTGTTTGCCTCAATTTTCTCGACTCTGGCCATCGCCGCTGCACCTCCCCCAAAATGTCCCTCCGTGAGCCTGTTCCACGTTTTCTTCATCAAATCGACCCCGTTCTTATCGAGTTTCTGAATCGCCTTAATCTGCACCTCCATGCTTGACTTTAACTACAAAATATCTCCTACCTATCGGCAAGCATCACTCTCCGCTTCCTCCTGTTCCTTCCTGACTGTAAAGGCCTCCTTCAAGTGTTCCCCTTCGACTACCCCACCAGTTCGGAGTGACACTCATGATTTCACCGTCTGCCGAATCTTTCTCCTCAGTAACTGTGCCCCAAATGGCACGCTTGAGGACTCTTGATGGGATGTAGTTAGGCCGATTGGAAGTTTTGCGCATAGCATGGAAACACTTCCAGCGGTTGAACGCAAGCATCCTCATCCGAAAGAGTTTCGGTAGAGATAAACCAGCACATTAACTGCCAGTATTAAATCCCGAACTGCAAGGCCCTTGTATGATGGATGTACCATCTATTCGAACGATTTTTAGTCGATTAAAGCCCGGCAGTATTGAACCATGTAGCCTTCCTCCGAGTCAATGTCGAAAGAATCGTCATGCTCCAGCTCCACCTCCCAGGTATACACGCTCTTTAAGTAGTTGACAATACGGGGCGTAATACCTGAGAAGCGAGTCGCCAGCTCCCCCGACGATTTAAGTGCCGAGGAGAGGTATTTTTTAGCGAAATTGATATCCTCAGCTACAGTTACATCATCTCTAATATTATCCACAAGAAGCTGGAGATCTCTTATGGCGGAAAAACTTCTGGGATTAATATTACGATACGGAAAATACCACCAGTTCGTACGAAAGAACTCAAAATCCAGAGCTCGCAAAACATGCCGTGGTGAGTAAGAAAGGAGGAAATGCCACGGAACATTCCCTTCTCGTGAGTCTTCATAAGGAATTGACCGTGACTACCCATCCCAGGTACTTATAGATTTTTGACTATCAATAGTAGAAGCTGCAGAATCTAGCGCACTCAAAAATCCCAAGACATTGAAATCTGCAAATCCTCAAGCAAGTTGGGTTGCCGTTTTAAAAAAAAGCTTTGCCTACTAAGGCTTCATATCTCCATGTTCTAGTTTGAACTCTTAAGTCACATTCGGTTTGGATGGATTGGTATGGTGAATTAGGATAGTACGGTATGTGATTTGTGGCCATTTTCAGTGCTTTAGCATTGATAAAGTGATTGACAGCACGTCCGACAATATAGTCCCGGTACTGGTTACACCAATTTCTCTATGGTGGGGACAATGTGTTTGCGTAATGTATGGAGTTATATCACGTGATAGCCCTACTTTTATCTTTTCCATCTAATCGCATCACTACTTACTCTAAGTATCGATGTTCACCAGACGTGACATTACATTTTGATAGGCGGTGACAGAACATGTCAAACTAATCTCGAACCACTGTTACGCTAGTAAGCAGTTCGAGTCTAATGTCAAAACGTTATGTTGCCTTTCCCAACCAGGCTTAGGAAGTCAATGATGCGGGCTGAATAGATGTGTAGCTAACGTTACGGAACCCGAGAAGGAATGCAGAGTAATAACATGCAATTTTACACAATTCGATATAGAGACCTAATGCGCGCATGGCCCTATCCTATATTTACAAATTCGGCAAGTTTTGAGGATCAATGCTACGACTGACGATACAATCCGGGAATAAGGGCAACTAATGATCATGAATCTTTTGGTAGCTGTACAGGGCGGCTGATTCCCTCAGATGTCCTGTAAATTCACACAGACGAAAAATTGAGTCCCCCTATCCTATCTGTATAAGTCACAAAACTTTACATCCTGTAACGCCTTTGTCATAAATTGGGCGGGTAAATAGTAACCATGGGAGCGCAAATGAATGCGCTTTATGACTGTGAACGTCAATGGAAAGATTCGCGTTCACCAAAAACACGGCTCATCCGTCCTCGGAGGCCCTTTCTCAAGCCCCCAATACTAGATAGACCGTACTCTCTCTCGTCTTAATCTCTAATCGTAATAATACCAGGTTGATACTACTCCCGTCTTCCAATTCGTGGTTCGACATTTTTGGTTCTTCATCTCTTAGTGCCTTGGCCGCATTACCATAATGGGTAATTGCGACCGAGTCATTTATTGTGAACCTACCTGAGACCCCAACTATCACTTGGCGCTCCCCCTCTGAGCCCTAGAAGACTCGGTCCCTCGACTCGGTAACTTCGACTTATTTCCATCAGCTATTCTCTCGACAAATCGATACGACACACCAGGACCGAATTGCGCCTCGGACTGCTATTCATTCAACGGTAAGGAAAACCCCATACAACTAACGCAAGTGAGTATTCTATTTCCTTCTTTTGTGCTTGGTGAACATTGTACGCGTCGTTAGACGGAGTTGTAACATTTCATCTGCTGTTGAATATGATACATCTGTCGGTGGATTCACATCTTGATTTCATCTCGTTCATCAAGTCGAGACATCAGTCACCAATATTGATACCAATACCGGATAATGTTTATCCAGACGAAGTGGCCATTGCTGATCCGATGATGGTGCAGGCCCCCAAGGTCATTGTGATCCCCAACAATGGCCAACCAACCCGATGCAATTGCATTGGGTATCACAACCGGCTTTGGCCAGTATTACCATGCACTCCCGAACACTGCGGTCGAGGTCCTTCGTGCTACTGAAGCCCACCGCGAGGTCGACGCTTCGGCTAATGCCCCAATTGGCGAACCGAATTCCGACTCGGATGAGTCCGATCACGGAGCGCAGATGAATGAGCATCAGGAAGAACTGGTATGTCATTCCTGCATTTGGTATGTAAACAATGGGCTAATGATATCGCGCAGAACCCTTCCGATGTTGCTTGCGGAGACTCGGTCCCTAGTACTCCAGTCGAGCTTAGGCTTATGTCTGCTCTCACGGAAGAAATGAAGATTCAAAGTCCTGTCATTTCTAGCTTCGATGCTGTGAGAGAAGCCAATACCAATGCCGCCGAGACCGATGCACAAAACAACCCTTCAACTGAGCATTCTATCTATGATCATCAGCAGTCAACGCCTCTAACTGATAACTTTCTCACGGGTGTATTCGACTTGGTAAGTCCCGGTTATGCTTAAAACACGGTCATATTGTAGGTTAATTGATTCTTGGGATTTGAAGCCTGAGCCTCAGCATCAAGAACATCAACAGCATGCTGAAGTTCATGATGACACTCTACCTGTTCAGCAGTCTATCGGTCAACCTCAAGCAGCTGTTGATCAAAACCATTCTACAAGTTATCAAAACACGCACGATGAACAGTTCTCGCAAGAAATTGTGTTTGGAGAACAAGATTTCGCTTTCTTTGACTTTGATATGGCGGCCATTGACAACATGGGTTCGAGCGAAAACATGGTCAGTATCTCGCTTTGTACCATGTTACGGAATACACTCGAGTACTAACTTGTATAGGAAATGCAGGGATTCCAAAATGCATCTAACGCACTCGGGCAACAAGCTACCAAGCAGCCCATGTTTCTCTGCTCCCCTCACAACCGCGGAAGCACCTATCTCTTCGTTGAGTACTTTGGACAAGGATGTACTGAGCAGGACCAGACAGTGTTGCCTGTTCCTTCTTCGAAGGAGATCGACGAATGGAACGGATATCTCGACGCAGTCCAACAGAATATCGTCACATTTGATCCCAACTATTGGGGCGATAAAGACATTCGAATCCAATTGTATCTGTGGTTTTACGAGACCAAAGTTGAGGATGAAAATTCCCATTGTAGTTTCATGCCAGATTCCTCTTTAACCCCGATATCGCCCGCCGTTTCTCCGGGAACTTTTGTGGACAGTATGATGGGCAGTGACATGGCTAGTCCTGTTACTTCGACCTCTACTTATCCATTGACTCTTCGAGCTCAACGTCCAGCCCGCCGTAGTACGGGAAAGGAGTCAGTCTCAAAAAGAACCGACTTGGATCTCGACTCCCTTTTAGATGACATTCCGACTGGTCTCTTAGGAGACGTCTCGCAAGCAAAGGAAGCTCGCATGGCCTCTTTGCGAGAAATGTACTACCGTAGGATGTCGCAGCAAGGACCTTGTCAGGAGAAGATGTGCCATGGCTGTTACCACCCTGGTCATGATGACCCTACCGATGAGAAGTATTGTCCGGTCGCAAGACTGTTGACTTACATCAATGATGTGATGATTGCTCCTTACACAGTTGGATCCAATACTATGCTTTCGAATATCGACATGTTCTTTGTCGATTCGGCATTGATTGGACGTGGATATGAATGGGCCCTAGAGACCTTCCAGGAAGGCGATGCGGCGACTTTCGGAATTACAGTTGCAGCGGTTAAGGCACTGGAGACTGTGGTTGAGAAATGCGATCATATCAAGAAAGAGGGCTTGATCCTCAAGGAGACCAGCTTAGAAGGCGATGAACTAGGCGGTGATTTTACTGTACATAGTCACCTGCATATTCTGAAGACATCTAAGCTAACAGTTAGTTGTAGTTCGGAGATGCCACAGTTGGAGTTGAAGACACTCTTCCCGACGGTGTTGACCTTCTCGCCAACGGAGATGCGCCCGAATCCCTCATGCTTCACGGTGTAAGTTGATCTTAATTCTTCCCTTCAGCCACATGTTAATCTTCGATAGATCAGAGATGCTTCGAACTCTCCTCCCAAGTCAAAGGGAAATCGCTCTTCTTCTGCCGCAAAGAAGCAAGATATTTGTGATATCTTCGAGCTACAGCACCTTGGAACGAGAGTGAACTCCGTTTGTGGTCAATGCTATTACCGCGGGCACGTCATCAACTCAACAAAGACCTGCCCTACAAGTATCCTTCAGGAGTGCTTGCACCGTTCGGACTCCGGAAGATCCTGGGCATACGACATGATCAAGTACTGTACTGCCGCTGATCTCCTTCGTACCGTTACGGGCCACCTCAAAGATGCGAACGATCCTCGCTATGAAAGACTGGAGAACCTCATCAAGGATTTTGACGAGATCAGAGGTGCGATGCTGCTGTTACTATGTTTTTTCGGACGCTAACCTTCCTACAGAGTCTCCTTCCTCAAAGCCACTCAAGCGCAAAAGTTCTCCCGCAGATCCCTCCTTTGAGACGAAGAGAAGACGTTCTTCAAACACACCTGCACTTCCGACTCCCTCTGCACCGGCTGTAGATCTTGCTAAAACCCTTGAGATCATTCCTTTCGGTCCTCAAGTCTATGATTTCCTTGCCAAGTAAGTGCCTCTTCGCTCATCCCCGGGAATAACAATCCAAGCTAACTCATATAGTGTCGCCCACGATTCCCCCCTTGCCTCGTTAGTCATGAAGCAAAACTACATTCAAAAGGTCCCCATCACAGGCGGTAGGGCTGATACTCAATGCCCGAATTGCCATCACTTTGGCCACGACCAACGTGCAAAAGTTTGTCCAATCCTATTCCTTCGTGACGCACTTGCATCTGGAAAAGTTGGCACCGCAGCCACCGCAATTACGTCCCTCTCTAATGTTGCTCGCTGGTATGCCGGTCTCCCACCCGCCTTCTCTGGTTATAAGAAGGATACATCTGCGATCCTTACGCTCTTCTCCGAGGCAAGAGAGAAGCTCGGATTGGTAAAGATCAAGAGCCCCGAGCCCCAGAGGACGGGCGCAATCGCGAGCGGTGAACAGCGTTGGACGGTTTTGGTTGATATCGTTAGGATGGATGGCGAGCTCCTCAACGAGCTGACGGAGTATATGCTTCCCGACGATGTCCCTGCTGGTGTTGGCATGGACCACAGGCTGATGCCTCCGAATCTGTTCCGCAAGATACTCCCGTTCATTATCAAGACGTGAGGGGTTTCTGTCTTGGAGCGGTGAAGAGTTTTGGCGGTATATGTTTACAGAAAGAGGTTTGGGGAGTAATGCGTATGAAAATATGGTCATCTGATGCACCTTATTCTGTACTTTCCTATTCTTGTTTTGAGTCTTTTATCTCGATAGCTTGATGATAGAAGATAGGATTGAGGGCTCGATGAATAAAAATAATTTGGTCTTCACACATGCATAGTAGTTTTCTTCAAGACTTAAAATATTGCTGTCGGACTAGTATCGCTAACCTCTCCAATACTGTCCCTTGTTATATGTAGCTCTTCACAGCCCAAGCAGACGCTAATCACGAACGATCACTCGTCATTCGTCACCCGACGCCCTGTTGCAATATGGGGAGAAGAGTGTGTGCATAGATTAAGGTTCAGAGAAGAGAGAAGGAGAAAGACTCGAGATATATACAAGAGAGTGGTATGCCTTATGCCCTACCATCAGCCGGTTTACAGTCAGCCCGTGTCAGGTCTATACATGTAACACGCTCGACGCTCGTGAGAATGTGCGCTGCTTATTTGTGAACTTCAATGCGGTTTCTGGAACTGTCCCACAAAACCACGAACTGGCGGTTGTTCTGATAATGTGACTGTTGATTGCAGTAATGACAGGCTCAGCTTTCTAGGCTAAGAGACGATTCAATGGGTTGGCATTGCTTCACATGTGATGCAACCGAAAACTTCTTGCTGGGGACCTTAAACATGCCCATTAATATAAGTCTCTTCCGCGAGCCCCATATCGATCCGCTTCGAATGCATAGCACCTCCTCCTTGTATGTTAAATCACCATGCGCTATCTACATAAGGTCCAAAGGTATGGTTTGTGAAGGTCGTAACGTTTGACACCCGACAAGGTTTTTCGGCATTGAAACTACTTAGTACAGATCTAGTTTGTTTCAGGAGAAACACAAAAGGGCGGTAACAAAACACCATTACAACCTCCACTACTCATCAAAAAACATTCCTATTCATTAATCCCCCATCCATAAATAACGTAACGCCTAAAACACGCCTCTACAATGCACCAAAAAACGCCATAATGCAACTAACTATAGCATTAACACATCCACCATCCCACCGCCACCACCGCCACCACCGCCACCTTCCACCCCACTCCCTTCCTCCTCCCCCCAACCGCCGCACTATGCACGCTCGCACTACCTATCGCACTCTCCTCCGACGCCGTCGTATCCGTCGTCCCCCCCACCGTAGCCGTTTCCGTCCCCGCAAAATACACCCCACTCGGAACCGTCGGACTCGGCGCCAAATCCAACGCCAACACACTGCTCGTCGTACCCGGCACATAATACATTGTACTCTCGACGATTTGCACCGCAGTCTTTGCGTACGCCGGACATACAACATACATCATCCCGCCGTCAAGGATCTGCTGGAGTATAGACTCCATATGGACGAAGTTTCCTTTACAGGCGTTACGGACACGGGGATCGGCGGCGCGGACGGACGCAATGCAGGTGTTGTTGCACGCCGTTTTGTATTTGCATCCCGGGATAGGCGTGTTGTATGCGTTCCAGCATTTGGGGGTTACGTAGGATTGGGGGATGACTTCGATTGTAGTGAGGTTGAAGGCGGCGTGAGAGAGGGTGAAGAGGAGGGTGGATAGTAGGAGGAGGATGCTGGATGTGTGCATGGTAAGGAATAGAGGTCTCTAGAGACGAAGTGCGTGGATGGGGGGTTTTGTGATGATGCTGCGGGAACAAAGAAATAAGAAGGAAAAGAATTGAAGCGACGATCGCAGATGCGTCGAAGAATGAGACGGATGAAGTTTCGACCTGCGGCTGAGAAAAAAAATAGAAAGAAGGAGAAGGAGAAGCGAGAGAGGCTTTCATGAACCTATAACATCCGCCCTATCGTCTGTAACTCGCCAGACCGGTGCCCAGATCCAGGAGGTGCCAACCTGAAGCACGCCAATTTTTTTCTCCGTACGGAGCTTGCCGTATCCCCACCTCTACACAAGCTAAATTTGGCGCCCAGCTCCAATAATGCTTCATCCTTACGGAGGTCAGCAAAACCCCCGTACTCTAGCTCGAGTTTCTGGTTCGTTGATCGAAACTGAAAAGTGCGCTGAACTGTCCTGCCTTATTCGCGCACGCACCTCCCTGCAGTAGCTGAAACAGCCGAATCAGTAGCCAACCCTAGCCCACGAAATTCCCTGCATCCAGCGTCGTCGATCGTTTCTCGGCGAGAATCGATCCGACTGGTACGGCTGAGACTTATCGATACGGCAGACACCGTTGTTGTCTAGGCAATGCAATGGTGTAGGAGGCGCGTGTAACTCTTGAAATTGCGGCGCCTGTTAGCCGCGGGACCTATATTTATCTGCACTGGTACTCATACCAGGCCGTTTATAAATACCTGATATATATTAATCAGCCCCCAATCGTGAAGGTTTAAATAGACGCATGAACCGATTATCACTATACAACCCGCCTTATGCCGAGATCGTCACCTACTAAAATCGTCTCCGGTAGCTGGTGCATCATAGCCCACAATAGTAGCTTTCGCCGGGAAGTACTCCGGGTCTACTGATAAGTCAGGTTATGATGCGCTATCAGTTGCAATCTAGACATATAGCATCGCCGTTAGTAGGATCCGCAAAGTGTTTGAAGCGATTATGCATTATCCAAGGCATAAAATGCCTTGTAATGAACGGCGCTTAAGTTAGTGTAGACTACCACGGTGCTTTTCATGCTTCGGCAATTTGTGCAGCCGAAGGGTGGGCAGTGAGGTAGGTTGATATCGTGTGAGTGAGTGATTCGGGGTTTCACTTGTGGTGGATTGAGTGGGTTCCGAGTGTTTCTGGCTGTCGAGAACTTATGTGGGTAGTGGAGTTGCCGACGACTGATGGGGTTCGGTTTTGCGAGTGAATGGTACAGCGGAGCGTAGTACTGGAAACACAGAGTGTAGGGACCGAATCCTGTACTGTTTATGGTGTTATAAACACCATGCTAACGAACTGCAAATCTGAGGGGGAGGTTATCGGTTTCGCTCTCGTTTTAATACTGTACCGGTCACTGTGGTTGGGACGTCACTGGTCACCGTGGGGTGTCCGTCCCATAATTTTGATGGTTTTGTCACCGTCACCACCCTATGTCCAGAAGTCAAAAAGCGTCACCGTCACTATCACTGTCACTACCCTGTGCCTGGAAATTGGTATGATTAGCTGTATGGGACTGGATGTCGTTCCTCTATATACCAAGTTAACCCTAGAGTTCCAATTTTTCTAGCTTATCCTGCTGTCCGGATCCCCAAGAGTAGCCTTGATAGACAAACAAGTGCAACCATCATTACAAAAGTAACAAGTCTAATGGCTGATGAAATTAAAACCTGTCACCAGTCCGCAGCGTCCCAACCACAGTGACCGGTACAGTATATGATTCCGGCAATAGTTGACTAGGCCAAGACGCCAGTTCCTGAAACGGCCTTGATGGCTAAAACCTGAGCATTTATAAGAGCTATTTGTTAGCTGAGATAGCGAGTGTGGGGCTAGAAATACCAGAGTGCGAAGTTCGAAACTTGCGGTGCTATAAACACTCAGCTTCCAGGCTGGAAACCTGCAGTTGCAATTTTACTCTTCTTTATCTACGAACTGCCCTTTTTGGCCTTGGAAACTGTCCAACCGGAGCAGTTGTGGTGGCTACTGTGGGCTTCCTTTGGTCATGGTAACCAAGATCTCGATACTTTTAGAAAAAGCGATCTCTTAACTTAGATGTTGAACATGGTGCTAGAAACACCATGACACGGGTTCGAAACCTGCCATTGGTGCTACAAACACCAACAGGGCTGAAAGCTCTCTATAGAGTTGCAGAGAAGTCACCTATGAGGCTCTCTATAGAGAGATAATAGATGGCTTTTTTGTGGTGAAATTATTAGTGAGGCTTAAAACATTTCGGAAATAGGCATCCCCAACCATAAAAGATGGTAGAAATCGTTGCATTCTCAAGAGCTGATAGCTTAACTTAACCAGTATGGTGCTCTAAACACCATCTGGCCATGTGCTGTAAATACCCGGTTCGAAACCTCACGGCGGTATAAACGCCAGCCCGTGCAAGTGCTATAAACATTTAAACCTCATGGCACAATAAACGTCAAAATATGGGCTCAAAACCTCAGGGCGTTATAAACGCTAGTCCGCAGGCTCCAAACTTGCGATCACTCTTTTGTCTTGCTTTTGTCCTTCAAGATACAGCTTTGGTCTTGAATAAGACAGTAGCGGTTGTTACATATACAAGAGCTAATAAATTAGCTTAACTGATGCTACAAACATCTGATGCTGTAAACACCAGGTTCGAAACTTCGTGGCGCTCCAAACGCTAGGTCTTACAAGTGCTATAAACATCACGATATTAAGTGTTGTAAACACTAGGGTGCGAAACCTCATGACTCTCTAAACGTCAGAACACTGGCTCAAAACCTCATGGTAGACAGAACGAGGGTTCCAAACCTCCAGAGCTCACTCTTTTGCCCGACTTTGGCCTCCGAAATCCAGCTACACTTTGTACGAGATGGTAAGTCTAGTTAAGTAGGCTGGGAAGATGATGTCAAAAGCTGCACTCGCAATTGACATAGTCTAGCTCAGGTCGGAGCGTTGCAAGGTTTTCAACCATAGTGTTTACAGCATCCGTGATACGCTTTGTCTAGTGCAAGAAACGCCAGAATGCAGGTTGAACCCCGCAATGCCCAGGGTTCTATAAACACCAAGACGTCGACCAAAGGCTCCAAACCTACAGTTGTCATTTTTGCTGCTTTACATGTGCTCTACCAAAGATTAATTTTCACTGTAGTAACTGAAAAGTTTGCTTGGTCACGGGTAAAAATTGCAAGCGTATACGTGAATAACTTCGAACACGGCCATAACTACTACAATTTCCAAAGCAGTAGGAAGCAATCTTGGCTTAGATATTTGAGGGTGTGGTGCAGGAAACATCACATTGTATGTTCGAAGCCTGTAGCAGGCTCCCAGGCTGGAAACCCTGAATATCGTTTTTATGCTTAGATCTTTTTTTGTCTGCGCATGCTTGCAATTGTTTTTGCCCGTTTTCGCCCTAGAGCTGCGTAGCTCTGACTATATAATATCCGAGCTGGAGGTGTTTGGGGTATAAACTTTGTATCATCACGATGGTTAAAGTCATCGAACTAACAGCAAGCAATCTCATAGCTGAGATAGCCGGGCTGGTGCAAGAATCACCAGATTGCGAGTTCGAAACCTGCAACCCTCAACTAGTGCTTTAAACACTAAAAGGGCTCCAAACCTACGGTTATTATTTTTACACACGCCCCCACCAATGATCGATATTGCCGTAGCGACGGGCGAGTGCATGAGCGTGCGCGTGAAGGGACGAATATCCTTACAGCGGAAAACGTCCAATTCAGCAAGACCATATACAAAACCATCGATTGGACAGAAGCAAACTCTTAGCTCAAACAACTGGAGATGACCTTTGTGCTGGAAACACCTTACTAGGTTCGAAACCTCTGTGCTATAAACACCAAACTCCCAGAATGGGAACCCCAGCCGCGGGTTACCACATTTTGCTCTTCTTTTTAAGCCTTTCACATATGTGGCGTTTTGCTGCTGAAATGGCAGTACACAGTCATTGCCTTAGATGCGGTAAGTTCCTGGGGGTTGTTCTTGGAGCCTCTGCTACACCATGGCGTCCATAAAGATTCACCCGCCTTGCCAGTGTGGTTTTTTGTTAACCACTCGGGAAGGCGTTATGTATACCATTCAATTTATCACTGTGCGACTCAGCTTCTTTATTATCAGAAGCCTTTGAGATCCTTGCTTTTAATGAGAAGTGAATTGTGTGCGAATAGGATGTGAAATCCATTTTAAATACATCCTTCAGCTATCTACCATACTCTAACAAACAGCGTTCCTTCCCCACAAACTCTAAGCGAAATCTCTCAGTGTGATTTTCATCACATGCAACTTAGGTTTGATTACGTACGTACTTGCCACCCACACGGACAACAATAATTGCTATTCGCCATTCCAATTGGACAATGCATCATGCATGCAATGTTGCTTCTGAGCTCTATGCCAGCTTGCTGACGGTGCGGCTGAACGCTTCGAATTTATTAGGCAGTGCACTCTGAGTGCTTGCTACCAACACTCACCTGTAACTGATATTCTGGTGGTTTATAGGTACTTAGGTATGTACGCGTATACGCAGACTCACTAGCTTCCCCTCTAGCATCGGCCACTGACCTCTGGGTTATACGGAGAGAAGCCCGAGAGCTTTGCAGAAGATTGAGAAGCATGGACGGAAGTATTGATCTGACTCAGACGGTGGCGAAGAAAATCAAGTCGAAGTTAGCCGCAGCGAAGGGATGGTTTGCCAACATCCCATGAAGCGCCAATACCACTCATAACTATCAAATCACTCCATCATCCGCCGAGCAGCCTGAACTTAATCGGCTGGAACCTCAGTAGCGCGATTGTTGGAGCTAGAATTAATATAGCTAGGATTAAGGTAGCTCGATATAGAGGAGTCTGGCTGGACGCAACCGGGCTTGACACTGCCGGGTCCGACATCTCTAAACATACTGAAAGCTTCACGATGGTCCAATGTGGCTATGACTTCCGCCTTTTACATTGTGATGGGAGGTTACGCCTACGATATTTCCGATTTGTTAGACGATTATTCATACCTTCCACTCACGCCTTTTGGATTCATGGAGTTTGTCGGAAAATGATTTATCAGGCCGGATATATTGAATAACGATGAGACTGCGGATCGAAGCAAAGCGGATTCACTTGGGAAGTTACTGGTCTGTGTGCAGGCGTTGTGGATGGTCGTAAACTGTATTGCTCGCGAGGCCAGTGGGAAGCCAATTACTATCGTGAAGCTGAATGTAATTGTGCATGTTGTGGTCTACAAATTATGGCGGCACAAACCATTGGCTGAGCTAATCCGACATTTCTACCCCGGCAACGCCCATCTACCACTGGACAGTCTGCCGGTACCGGACTTAAGCTGTTTGGCATTTCTTTTGGAATGCCATCGACCTATCACAGTATCGGGGCTGCGTTGGGGATGTGGCATATCAGATTGGTCCAGTAGCAACTTTGAACCACCCACAGTAGCTTTCGAGCTAGATCTATCAAAATTCGCAGTATGGGGTTCATCTAGCCATCCGGAGCCGCAATCGGATAAACCTGTAGCCTATCACAAGAACAAGCCCCCCGGTCTAATTCCCCTCCGTGGTCAGAACCTTATCCTGGAAGCAACAGGGGGATGGTTGGAGAGCCCAATCGACAATACACATGACGTCTTCATTCCCGCCAAGAATATACATCATTTTGGCATAATGGGTGGCACATTTAGAACCCTGATGTTCAATAAAACTACGGTTGACCCACCGAATTTCACAGTTCAAGGATCCATATGCGACGGAAACATCAGTGCCGACAAGTATAGGGGCGACCCAATGGACATTGCTGCCATGATACTGAGTGGTTTGTACGTCGGGTCTCACGCGACTGCATGGTCTTCGCATTTCCCGGGCTATTTTGAAAGATGGCTTTGGGGAAGTGCTTGCATATGTATTGTCTCGATACTCCTCTCTATCTGGGCTTACTATAATGTTATAATCGGCTTGAGGCGGAGTGAGAAATTAAGGTATATGTTCCGTACCATTGGTAACCATTTCGGGTTGCGAACTGCGGTCGCCAGTTCCCAACATATACAGAACATTTCACAAACTGGTGAGCGTTCGCGAACCGTCTCGAATCACCAACCGCATACAATCACAGCTACTAGTACTATCTGCAAGGCCAGCATAATGATCATTTACCAAATTCTCAAATACATCTCATTTTCCTACATAGAGCTTCACTACAGTTTCTCGTTGGACAACATACAATTTCAAGATTTTAGCATAAAATACATCTGCGGTTGACATATTGTGCGGAGGAAATCTAAGAAGTCTGAGAATGGTGGTGTAGAGATTTGAATAGAAGTGGAGAGCAAAAAAATAAAGGATATTTGACTGTCAGTGATATTGGGAGTTAGGATGCCTATTATGAGGATATCTTTCTCTCTTTATACTTCTGGAACACGGTATTTTCGCCGCTCTGTCTTCATTTTCTTCTTCTAGCTTCCAATTCCACTCCCGATATATCTGTGAGATGAGTGTTGACTCAGGATTTTGCCTGGGCCATCAGGCTGCTAAGAATGTTCTGAAGTGAGGTCGCCGATGCACTGAGCCACCAAGAAGAATCATACATGATTACTCACTCGCCACTTAGCACTTGCCATTTTATCATCTCCTCGGAACCTCTAGGGTACTGAGAGCGGGGTTTATTTTTTGTACTTGCAAGCATCTAAACATAGTCCGGGTCAGGAAGAACTTCAAGGGTCGCAGATGGACTTCCGAGATGCAAACCGTCCCCAGGTCGCGGCCCGGAATGCTCCAGGTTGCAAGCCGTCACAGGTTGCTCACCGTACAGAACATATATCATGTTTTGCCGGTGGTTTTTCGTGTTGGCTCTCTCTGTGAGACTGGCCATCGTTTTATATATACTTGCGTGAGTATTCATCCCGGTGAAGGCATTCATATCAATGAGAAATCTCCCTATCGGGTCCTTCGATACTGTAAATTGGTTAGAATATTGGCCACATGTTTGAGAGCATAAGGTACTAGGAATGTACTTTCATTTGTTTGTGCAGATTGTACATCATTTCCTTCCGACTGGTTTTACATTTGATGACGGCCTTTTCAATTTATGCTGGGTGTTGAGTTGATTGGACAACTGTACGGGTTCGTAATGTGGTAGTAGTCATGGATAGTGCTTTCAGTTCATAGTGCAAGTTACGTTCTTAGCTTAAATAGCTGGTGCTAGAAACACCATCATGCAGGCCAGAAACTTGAGTGCCCCAAACATTTACTTTTTGCAGAAAACCCGGATTATGACTTTTTTTACTCTTCTTTTACATGCGCTTCCATGATTGATTGTCGCTATGCTGAATGTATAGCTGTTTAACTTTGCACGACCAGCTGGCGCCAGAACTTACGAATATGATGGGTCCCGCAAAATAACCAGAAAGGAAAAAACGTTTAGCTATACGTTCAAACGGACATAGTGACTAAAATTGCTGGTTGAACAAGAAGCCATTTCTTAGCTCAAATAGCTGGGAATGGCCTTGGTGCTGGAAACATTATGGCGCAGGTTCGAAACTTGTGGTGCTCGAAACACAACACCTGAGCTGGAAACCTGGGTTGTCTCTTTTTTCTTTTCGGGTTTTGGCCGTTCAAACGTTAAAACCAACTAGTCGTGGTTAATGTTATGACGTCAGTAATCAAAAACGATGCCGGGAGTTAAACAGACTCCGCGAAGCTCCAAATACCTATAATCCCAGAAGCTTTGTAGCTAGCTCGCGGTACTAAACTGACAAGAAGCAGTCTCTTAACTTTGACTGGAAGAGCATGAAGCTAGAAACACTATGCGCAGGTTCGAAGCAAACACCTAGCTGGAAACCTAGGGTTACTCTTTGCTCTTTTTACTGCTTCTAGTTCTCCACCGGCGGTCAACTCTAGCTATGGCCAGAACCGCTACAGCGGCTAAAACACTCGCGGCCATGACGACTTAGCCAACGAACGAAGAACAAGCAATCTCATAGCCGAGATAGCTGGGCTGGTGCAAGAAACACTACCTCAGGCTTGAAATCTGCGATTATCACTTTTTCTCTCATTTTTACTGCGACTGGTCAATTCGAAAGGGCTATTATCGTTCGAATTACCCAGATATCAAGAAAAGATCTTAGCCCAGCTGATGGAGAATGGTACTAGATATACCGTGCAGGTTCGAAACCTGCAGTGCTTAATTCATTGTGCAATAAACACCAGGACGTCGATCACAGGCTTCAAACCTACGATTATCCCTTTTGCTCTTATTTTTACAGCGACCAGTCAACAAGGGGCCATGACTGTTAGAATCACAGAGATTAAAAGAACGATCTTAGTCGAGCAGACTGAGAACGGTGTAAGAAATATTTACCGTACAGATTCAAAATCTAAGGTGCTCAATTAACGGTGCCATAAAAACCAGGCACCAAACCTGCGACTATCACTTTTGCTCTTCCTTTTGTATCCCCCGTGCCACACGGCAGTGGCAAACTACTCTAGAATTGCCATAGTGGTCAAAACCTATATACAATAATAATAACTAAAACCTTGTCTACCGACTTATATGTGAGCAGCGTGCGAGGCTAGACATCTGGGAACGAGAGAAACTAGCCAACAAGAAGTGATCCTTAGCCTAGAAAGCTAGGCTGGTGTTAGAAACGCTAGGTTGTGGGTTCGAAACTTATGGTGCAATTAACACTGGATTACGCAGGCCCTAAACCTGTGGATCCCACTTTTACTTTTCTTTACATATCCCGGGTTTACAGTATCCTCGAACCAGGCTCTCAAACCAGTGTACTATTTTATACCGGGAGTCTCTTAGATTAGATACACGGCTATTTGGGACGGTCCCTGGCGGATAAACCAGAGAAAGCGCGATATATTTATTGATACCATCTCCAAACATGTATATAATAATTTACCAATTTTTCAGGATACCGTGTGGTCCCCAAACGCGTGTTCACTTGTGGCTGGGTTAAGGATTTGAGATCGCATGTTGAATATGGCCTGACCAATGACCAATGATCACTGGTCAGGCGGGTGGATCGATGATATGCGGAGGGTGAAAGCTACAAGAGCTGGAATCAACACTGTGTCACGGCCTAGCTCCGAGCCTTGTCTTGAAGCTTCGTTTGGCCCCATATCTAGCCTTATCCTTAGTTCCTCAAATGGCATAGTCTTGGAATTTCGGCTGCAAACGACCATGGCATAAATAAACACATAACCAGTTTCCCCGCCAGGGCCGCAACTCCCAGCACGGAGACTGGTCCAAGCTGTGGCTATCGCTATGCACCGGAGGGCTCTAGGCTTACCCTGTCCGTCTCCCCAACTAAGAGGCAGACCGCAGACTCTAACCCCATTGTTATCACTTTTACACTTTGATATCAGTCCAATCGGGGTAGATCATGGTTGTCAGGATCATCCAGTTAGCAAAAGAAATCTCATAGCCTAGAAAGCTAGGCTGGTGTTAGATCTGCGGTTGTTACTTTTACTCTTCGTTATGCATGTTCCGTGCGTTTAAACTTTGCTTGTAAACCACTTCGCAAGCTCAATTATTTTCTCTCGCGAGCTTGCGGACAAAAAGAAAAAGTCTGTGCAAGAGACCACGCTTGAACGGCTATGTTGGTTAAAATAATACAGAAAACAATAAGCCATCCCTTAGCCTAGAAAGCTGTTAGCTGGTTCGAGAAACACCTAGTTGTGAGTTCGAAACCTCCAATCCTCACTTCGTGCTGTAAACACGAGAAGGGCCTCAAACCTCAAACCTGAATTTGTGCAATAAACACAAAAACGGACTGTAATTATTAAGCCAACGCTATCATTTTTTGCTCTTCCCATTCATACGGCAGCAGCTAGCTAGAACCGCCGTGATATCGATGGCTGGGAACTCTATATGGGAGATCATGGATAAAACTACCGAACGACAAGAAGTACTCTCTAGCCTAGAATGCTGATCTGGTGCAAGAAACACCAGGTTGTAGGTTTGAAACCCGCAGTGCTCAATCAATGGTACTGTACACACCATCCCTAGTTTGGAACCTCCAACCCTTATTTCATACAATAAACGCTCAGGCTCTAAACATGGTTATCACGTTTGTTCTTACTTTTCATAATTGTAGTCAATTAGAACACGGTGGTTAAAATTAAAACCCATACAACAATGGCTAAACTGTTGAACTGACATGCAGTAATCCCATGCCTAGAAAGCTGGTCTGGTACCAGAAAAGCCAGGATATAGGTTCGAAACCTAAGTGGTGTTGTAAACATCAACCAAGTTCGCAGGCAGGAAGCCTGCTGTTGTTTTTGCTCTTTTAATAGATACGTGTGGTCGATTGGCGTGTTTTGTGATACGGTCCCGCGAGATATCAGCAGCTGAAGTACCCGAGCGTCGATACAAGGTGCACAGACATAGCAAACAATCACTCCTTCCGAATTTCGTTTATTCATTATCATTATGTATTTTGCACGTTAATTTATATGGCCTCATTCTGTCCTCCCATCAACATTATCAATAGCAACATAAACCGGCACTGTACCAACCTACATCAACAAAAAGCCACAATATATAAAAAATTTAAAAAAAAGCAAAGGAATCTCCGGGTCTCAATCGAAAAACAGCCACAACAAAACGCCCACGCCGATGAAAAAAGCAGCATCACATCACATCACATCACAGCATCCCCCCTCCCCTCTACGCCAACAAAACCTCCAACAAATCCATCCCACCCACATCCACCCCCATCGTCCCCTGTGTAACCCCCTCAAAGCCCAGTATCGGATCCAACGGCAGCGCCAACCAATCCTCATTCCCCCACTGTCCCCACCCCTCCAGTCCTACCTCCTCCCCATTCCCCTCCCACTGATACCCTCCTCCCACTTCCTCCTGCCCTCCTCCACCCTCAACCCCGGGAGTACTACTTTCCACAACCATCTTCTCTAACGCGCCCCTCACCCTCCCCGCCAGCCCCCCTAACAAATCCGCAAACTTCAACCCAAGGTGAACATCATCCACTGCTGCCCTGCGGAGACACCCACACACCCCTTCTATCAACTCCATGCTCCTATCCACCTCTACCCCTCGTGCACCCAAAGAAAAGGTTTTAAGAAGAAACATGCTTGCAGAGAGGATGCGGAGGTAGATCCGTACGGGCGCGTGCTTGAGGTAGCCCGCAGGGTACATGTCTTCTATTACGGTAGTAAGCAATGAGCGGGAAGCGGAGACAACCTCGCGGATAAACTCTGTGTCTCTCGGGCCGATTTGAGGGATTGCGATGCCGCGGCGTTGGGAACAGCGGTCGATGACGGCTTGGAGGGCGATGGAGTTGATGTAGAACCTTACGTGTTCGTATTCGAGGACGAGGATGTGGTGGATAGGAGGCGGGAGGGAGAGGGCGAGGAAGGTGTCTTTCCAGGATTTTAGCAGCGGACGGAAGTGGTCGAGGAGTTGGACGTATTCGTTGGAACGCATGATGGATTTTGTGCGTGCGCGGGAAGGGAAGAGAAGTTCGGAGGAAGAGTTCATGAGCATGGTTAGGTCTACCCAGGTGTTGTAGACGGCGTCTTGGAGCTCGTCGGGGTTGGACCAAGTTGTGGGAGTTGGGGTGGGTTGGTGGTGACGGACGGACTCGCGGACGCCGCGGGGGATCATGGAGGTCCAGCCGAGGCGGGAGGCGAGTTGGAGGACATAGACGAGGAGGAGTTTTTGGATGCGTTTTGAGCGGAGGAGCGTGGGGGAGGGGGGCGGGGTGGTGGTGTGCGTGGTTTCGTCGAAGACGCCGAGTTCGTAGGCGAGCGCGAGGGCGTTGCCGAGGAGCATCCAGGACATGCGGTCGGAGCGGTAGGCGGGTTCGAGGATGTTTTCGATTTTGTCGCCCAGGCCTTCGACGACGCGGGGTGGGCGGGAGTCGTGGGGTGGCGCGGACTCGTCGTCGGTTAGGTCGATCCCGAGATCGCTTTCTTCGACGTCCATTGGGAAGTGAAGGCCGCGGACGTGCCATTCGGTGAGGATGAGCAGGCCTTCGACTGTCCCGATCGTGCGCAGTCCTCGCCCGGTCTTGGCGTCGTTGGCGGGGTCGACGGCGAGGTTGGACATTCCAACAGGGCGGGGCACTCCGAGGCCGCCCCAGCCGCCGCCCCACATCAGCCGTTCGAAGGCACTGCGAACTTCACGCCAGAGCATGTCGTGGATGGCAAATGAGCGGGATTGCCCGCCGGGACCGGGAAGTGTTAGGTATCGCGATGCTACGGTGAGGATTGTGGTGGCGAGGAACGGTTCGTGGCGGAGGAGTAGGTGGTGGTGGCGGGGGTGGGAGACGTGAAGGAGTGTTGGGTTGGTGAGGGTTGGGGACAGCGGATGGAGGTGTTTGTAGAAACTGTTGACATCAGCTCGAGCTCACAACGACAACATGCAGCACGTACTACTCGACAAAGCTGATGGCCTCGCGCGCCGTGAACCATCCCGCTTTGACAAATCGGAACTTGTTCCACGCTTTCATCGCCTTCTCCATGCCATCATCCAACACACTCGGTTGACTTCGCGGGGTTGTCTGCGTCTTGGGGGATATGTGAGACGTCGACTTCCGGTGAGGGTGCGAGCTGGCATAGCTGGCACTGCTCCCCGCAACCGAATCGGTCTCCGTGAAGTGCACAGACTGATTCCACCGCACGGATGTAGGTTGTGTCGGAGAGTGATGATGTGATTGGTTCGACGACGCCGGACGGGTGTGCTCGTCGTGTACCGAATCGTTAAGCTCCGTCGACGGACTCCTGCTCTCCGTCTTCATTCTAGTAGAGTCCATTGGTGTGTCCTTTCCTGCCGCTTCGATCAACGTCAACAGCGCCTCGTGGGAATTATACACCTCGGTCTGGAGCAGAGTCTCTGTTGTGGTAGCGCCGTGTTGAGCCGCTTGTGGGGGGTGAAGCGGAGGTTGCAGCGGCTGCGGCTGGCTCAACTGTGGATCGATTGCATGCGAGAACGTCTGCTGCTGCTGCGATTGGTTGAATGTGGGAGAAGGCTGGCCGTACTCTGGCGATCGAAAGATGGGTTCCTCGATGTGGGGCAGGGTGCGCACGCGCTTGCCATCGCCGTTTTCAATTCCGTCTTCGAGTCTGCGTATGCCGCGACCACGACCCAGCCCGGGCAGGACCTCGGTGGAGGGGGTTCTCTTGCGACGCGTGGCGGAGAAGAAGCATTCCTGCCTTGTTCAGCATGTGGATCGCGGAGTTCAAGGTAGGAAGAGAGACCTTAGATTCTCGCCTACATCGAACGCACGGAGGGTCGTGAGGAGCTTCAACCGAGCCCAGATCGCATCGGACTTTTCTCTGTCGACAGGGAATGCATCTGCGCGGACATCAGAAAGGTAGAAGCTTTCAAGAGGAAGGGATAGACTGACGCCTGGTATGTGCGTTTATGGGCGGGTTGCGCCGGACGTGCGACACCTAAACAAGCAAGCAAGCAGTCAATCGATATCCATTCGTTTCTGGCTACCGCAGACAAGCGCTGTGGTTATCCCTCGTACCTGTATGGGTGGTCACAGGCGAACCCTGAGAGTGCAGCGCCGACGACTGCTGGGTAGGAGAATGTGGCGGTGGGGGCGGAGGCGCGACAGGAGCAGTACTCTGTTGAGTATATGACATCTGGGTTTGTGGCGTGATAGGGCGATATGCTGTCTTCGCTCCTCGCTGAGCTGAAACACGGACACACACCGATTACTACTGGGAACAGGTTGCGTGGGCGCGGGTAGCGATGGCTTTGATTCGGGGTTTCGGGACTATCAGTCGGATATGCGATATTGTTGCTTGTTGTGCGATGAAGCTGAGATGAGAGCGCTTTGTGACGGGAAGACACGGGGGGATTGGTGTGCCGACGAATACGCGCAGGGAATCAACAGTACTGCATGTAAAAGTCGCAAATAGCAACATCGTGAGAATGCATGGCTTGGAGGGGGAATGTGTTTTGCAGAATTCTCAATTGACACAAACCTGAGGCACAGTGTGGACTGCGTGAGAGAAAGCATGTTATCGATTGTCGGGGAGCTCTTTCATTCTCGTGGTTTGGCGAGGCTTGGCTGACGTACAGCGCGTTTGCTGCGATCCAACCTTATCAAACTCACGTCTAGCTCTCAACACTTTGCACATTGCAAGCAATCGAACACACCACTCAAACTCAGGGAAACTTAAACCCAGCTCGAGCTTTCGGCAGCATCCACCATGGCTGCTTCCAACCAACCACCACCACCACCTCCTCCTCCACCCGCAGACAGCATGGCAAGAACCAAGCAAACCAAACGCAAAGCTCCCGAAGCTGTCGGTGTGCTTAACGACAACGCACCCGTGCCAAAGCAACCGCGTACTCAGCTCGACTTAGACGACACGGAAGACGACGATGAGCTTGGCCAAGAGGTAACACCGCCATCCACCCCACATAGCTCTAGCAAACAGCTCTGACTCTATGAGCTACAGATAGTCGACTCCACGCAAGCCCAACGCGACGACGATTCCGAGCATCTCGAGCCGTACGCAGTCCTGAACGGTCAATGCGTAGGTGTGCGTTACTACAGCAGTATCGCAACGATAGGTGAACAAGTCCTCTTCCACCGCGAACCCAACAACGCCTACGACCGCAACGCGATCCGTATCAACAATGTCAACGGCGTGCAGATCGGTCACGTCCCCAGACATCTTGCTGCAAGGCTTGCCCCACTTCTCGACCGCCACATTGCTGGACTCGAGGGCACTGTTGCTGGAAGGAAGGGCCAGTTCGACATGCCGATCCGCTACGAAATTCTCTGTCCCTCGCGTGAACCCGATCGTTCCGCTGCAATTTTGATTATCAAGGCGGCTAGAATTCCCGGTGCCATTCTGACGGAGGAATACAAACGGATGGAGAAACAGATGCGTGAGCGAGAGAAGGCAGCAAAGGAGGCGGAAAAGGCGAGGAGAAGGCTCAAGACGAAGGGAGGGGCGGCGGGACCCCGCGGAAAAGGTACTGCCGAGGAGTCGACTGGCCAGGATGCAGAGTTTATGGGGTTACAAATTTCGTCGCAGGAGGCGAGAGAGAATTGGGAGAATCTCACTGCGGGGGCACAGCAGATGATTAATCCGCGAGAGGTGAGCGAGCTGGTACAGAAGTTTGGTGCTAGCGAGGAGGATCTCCAAAAAATGGAAATGGCGACGCAGCCAGCGCGGTTGAAGACTCAGCTTCTACCGTATCAACTTCAGGTGAGAAATCCCACGCACGTGATCGCGAGTGCAATGAAGTGATCAGTATCACTAACTCAAGACAGGGCCTTGCCTGGCTCCTGCAACAAGAGCATCCCCAACTTCCAACCGGCGATCAAGTCATTCAGTTGTGGAAGCTTTCCGGTCCCGGCAGGTACACGAACATCGCCACCAATTTTACCATCAATGAACCACCCCCGCTGGCCTCGGCTGGTTTGCTCGCAGATGACATGGGTTTGGGAAAGACCTTGCAGACCATTGCATTGATCGCTGCAGACGTCACAGTGGAGAAGAAGTTGGTTCCTATTCCTAAGGTCAATGGGTCAATGTGTACTGGCGGAACCTTGATCATTGCACCTGTTTCGGTGATGAGCAACTGGAGCAGCCAGATCGAGCAACACGTTTCATCAGACCAACCTCTGAAGGTCCTGCGATACCACGCCTCCGGCAAACAGGCCAAGCTAACCGACTACGATGTCGTCGTCACTAGCTACGGAACCCTCTCCTCCGACTATGGCGCGCGGAAGAAAGGACTCTTCGGAGTCAAATGGCGTCGTGTAGTGCTCGACGAGGCGCACCTGATCAGGAACCCGAAATCGAAGGCTTCACTAGCCGCTCATGGTCTTGACGCCGCCTCTCGCTGGGCGCTCTCAGGCACACCTATTGTCAATAACCTCAAAGACCTCTACTCGCTGATCCGCTTTATACGCTACTCCGGCGGCCTCGCAGAATTCGACATCTTCAACCGCACTCTAATCCGCCCTCTTAACCGCGGCGAGCCAGGCGCAAACCAGCTTCTACAGATCTTAATGGCAACCGTCTGTCTCCGCCGCCTCAAGGACATGAAATTCGTCGACCTCCGCCTTCCAGAGATGACCGAATTCCTCCACAAAGTCGAATTCTGGCCAGAAGAGAAGGAGAAATATGACGTCCTCGAAATGGAAGCGAAGGGTTTACTCGCGAAATACCAGAAAGGAAAGAATACAAACGGCGCCGACGAGTACCGCTTCCTCCTGGAAATCCTCCTCCGCATGCGACAAATGTGCAACCACCAAACCCTCTGCGGAGACCGCCTCGAAAGCCTTATGAAACTCGCACACAAGGACAAAGTCGACCTGACAGACGAAAACATCCGCGCCCTCCAGGACCTCCTCCAACTCGCTATCGACGCACAAGAGGAATGCAGCATCTGTCTCGAAATCCTCCACAACCCTCGCATCACAATCTGCAAACACATCTTTGACCACGCATGTTCGTCCATCCCCCCCTCTCTTCTACACCCCCACTAACCAATCCCAGGCATCGAAAAAACAATCGACCTCCAACATAAATGCCCCATGTGTCGCTGTCCCTTACCAGACCTCTTAGCCTCCACCGTCTCCCCAGCCCACCCCACCCCCACCCCCTCCTCCCCCCAGGGGGCAGGCTCATCCTCGAAAATCGAAGCCCTAATCACAATCCTCCTCGCCACACGATCCAAATCCCCAGGCACAAAAACTGTCGTCTTCTCCCAGTGGACCTCATTCCTAACCCTCCTCGAACCATTCTTAGCCCAGAAAGGAATCACCTTCGCTCGCATCGACGGGTCTATGAAACCCCCCAAGCGCGACGAAAGTATTGCACGTTTCTCGGGCCCCGATTGCGAAGTCCTTTTGGCATCATTGGCGGTCGCAAATGTCGGCTTAAACCTCGTTATGGCGAGTCAGGTAGTGCTTGCGGACTCTTGGTGGGCTCCGGCCGTGGAAGATCAAGCTGTTTGTCTCCCGTAGCCCCAGGTTATAATGTGCGATGCTAAAAGGGGTAGATTGATCGGGTGAATAGACTGGGACAAACGAAACCGGTGACGGTGTGGAGGATTGTCGTGGAGGGGAGTATTGAAGGTAGGGTTTTGGGGATTCAGGAGGAGAAGAGGAGAATTGTTGCGGATGCGTTTAGAGAGGGGAAGAAGGGGAAAGGAAGGAAGACTAGGGAGGAGAGGGGAAGGGAGGTCGGGGTGCTGCTGGGGGTGGGGATTAGAGAGCGAGGAAGTGGTTGAAAGAACACCAATTTGGGTGATAGACGTTTGGTGGGTGTGCTCTTAGGGAGCGCGATACTACTACATACGGGGAGTAGGGCGATTTGAGGGATATACTATGTGTTTTTTGATTTTTTGATTCACTGGCGGATGGGATATGGAGGCGCTATATTTTAGGTGTGCTAGGTGCATTGCGAAAGGAGTATTATTATTATCTGTGTGCGTTCATAGTTCTTCATAGTTCTTCATATACTCAGGTCATATAGCTTGGTAGCTTGGTAGCTTGGAAGTTTTATACACGCTTTCAAGCACACTTTTTTCCGCAACTTCGCTTTCATTCCGTATTCTCTCATCTATCTTTAAACCTCTTCGGTTTTCTCGGAGCAGACCTCAATCAGTTTCCCTAACCAGACTTAGCCTCAGAAGTTAATCACAACCTATTACTGTCCGTTATGGTGTAGAGGTTAGCATCGCTCTCATTCAGAGCATCAATCCGGCCAGACCGAGGTTTGATTACCCGTAATGGAATGTTGAGCTTTCTTTTTTCTTTTTTGATTTGGGGGTCGGAGTGACGGGAAAGGGGTGATTCATGGTAACTTTCTGCTGATTTCTTCGTCGTACGCCTATGGCCTGTTAATTCATTGAGGAGGAGCTTTGCAACCTGGTATGTAAGACTCTGTAAAATGATTGAAGGTACAGGAGCTGACGGTAGAGCATGACCCTATAAACGTCAGTTGTAGATGATTTAAATACAGGTTCGAAACCTGGTTGATTGCAACGTTCGAACACGGCGCATGTGAATGCCTGATGAACAGATACCTTCATTCACGAGATCGTCTTTGGGTGTTAATGAAAATCTTGGAGCTTATGAAGCAAAATGCTGTCGACGAACATTGTTGTTTAACCATGTGAACCCTGATCATGACGGTCGACAAAAATAAGAACGCAAAAGAAATCCAAAAAATCAATAACAGTAAGGTTTGAAGCCTAAGGCCTTGCTGTAGATTTCGAACTATTTTAGCCGCCATATGAAACAACATATATACATTTATCTAGCGCCCTATAGCCTAAGGCATTCGTCTCCTGAAGTATCCGTCATGCTCCTCAATGCAATCCCATACCTTTAATATAGCTAATTAGAATCTCCGGCTAGAACACCACAAATGCAGAAACGAAAGACTTAACGATCACTCTCGTTGCATCCATCTCATACAAACCGTAACGCAGGATCTTGAACCACTACATTGTACTTCAATGCAGGACAACAGACGTATTTAATATCTCTAGTGAAATATCGACCCGTCTGCCCCGGCAGCATCAGGTCTCTTTCCAGAGGCGGCACATCATCGACCCACAACGGAAGCTCTTCAAATATCTTCGGACGACTCTTCAGCTCCTTGAAGTCCTTGTTGAACTTAGGTGTATCCCTGGGTATTCCTAGCCTGATTTTATTGTTGAACGCATCTAGTAACAAATGCGGGAGGATAGCTAAGACGGCGTACCGAGCAGTATGGGGGTCATGCGGATCCGGAAGCACAGCTAGTGCCCAGTCTTGGTGGTTCCAGAAATATTCGACTTCGTTGCGTAGATTGATATTCAGTCCGACGACGAAATACTGGTACATACGGTACCATGAAGCAAGCGGCGTTTCATGATCGTAAAGGTGGAATTCGCCGAATTTCCATAGATTGTAAAGGTAGGTTGCTAGGCCAGGGTACGGTGTGTTGCGATGGTAGACACAGCGGTACTCATACTGTAGGCTGTGGCGGCCGGCACGCTTTTGCTTCCCAGTCCTCAATTCGGAAGCCTCCCTTGAAGTAACAGAGGAGCCCTACATCACTCCTCCCTTAAACCTAGACGTCAGGGCACAGTTCAAAGACACAGAATTAGGGATTTCCAACCGAGAACAAGGAGCCCTCTGACAATTCTTCAATCCTTCGGGAGTCCTAGGCAATCGAGATTAGCAAGGAGCCCTGCCAACCCTTTAGTCCTTCAAGAGTACTAGGAAATCAAGATCAGAGATACTGTGGTCCTTCGGGAGTGCTTTCGTTAAGGCCTTCGACAACACTCCCCTCAACCTAGACCGCAGGGCACAGTTCAAACTTCAAAGACATAGATTCAACGATTTTTAAACCGAAATCTGCCCTAAGAGAGGCCGTAAAGCTGGAAACCTGTCGCAGTTGACCACGATGTTAAGTTATCTCTTGGCGTGGATTTACTACCGCATTTTTGGTTTGTGCGATGCTGAAGAAGAATGTATGTCCTCCATTTTTAGTGTTTGTATTAGGTGCACTTATGAAACTGATTTAATCGTTGATGCTACTACTCAATTTGCAGTCAGAATTTTCGCGGAAAGATATCCGAAGTTGATGCGTTTAGATTCTAAGGGGGCTAGTTTGTTGTGCCCAATAATCTTGTGGAATATCTTTCTAATATCTACGGTAGTCATACATGGCCAAATCACGAAAGAAAGTACGCAAAAAGCGTTGATGATCGTTCGGTCTCGTATGCGGGGCCCTCCTGTGACACTCTACGTAGTGGGGGGTCGACTTTTTTACAAACACAACAGACACGAGGGAATTGTTGAGCGGGGATGAAGGGTAGTAGGTGGGAGCTCTGCCATCTAACCGGCTCGCCCGGAGGCGGAGGTGTTAAGGGTCCTGTCATACACTTGCTAGAGTAAATACAGTATGAATAAACAACAACAACACGAGGGAATTGCTAGAAATAGTAGAAAACGTGTCCAAAGAATTCCCAAACCTTGGCCTAAACCCCCATTGGCTAAACAACGACTCCGAGATATTTTTGGATCCACTAATCCTTCAAACATTAATACATGAGTCGACGGAATTGATGGTTTTACTAGGGTTGCAAATCTTAGCAGCCCTGCTGCGATACTGTTTAGTAAGCAAGGTCGAGAGTATGATGCGACAGATTGCGCTGTGTTTTTGAGATCAATGGGAGGAATCACTAGGGACAGATTGGATTCATGCGCGAAGGAATTTGGGACTGTTCACGAAGCCGAAGTGGTCAAGGAGGTGGAGAACATATACAGTAACGTGACAAAAGTTTTCGTTAATTGGCAATTTTGCACCTAAGAGGCACCCAAATCACCACTTTGCATCAGCAAAATAGTGTACAACCTGAAGTCTAAAAATTTTGTCCCTTTGCAAAGTTATCCAAATTCACTCAAACCTCCACATCCCAAGAGTGAGAGTCCTCAAAACTATTTCTCATTGTGTGGTGTTGAGATATGTAAAGTACATTGTGTACCCAACTCATGTTGTATGGAATTTGTATGTGGGCTTGGCATGACAACAGAATATGCTCACTTGCACAGCAAACAGCAATACACACCTCCACCACAATTCAATCTTTAAAGTTAGAAATACTTAAATTGCATTATCTATGGACTTATACAGCTGTCTATAAGTTCAAATAATTTTTTCCAACTTATGGTGGTGGAAATATATCACCCTAAATGTCACCAGTTTTGCAGCAAAAATTGCAATTCGCGAAAACTTTTGTCCTAGTACTGTATTATAAAATGTATAATGACCATTTCTGGATCTGAGTAGGACTGAACGGGGGTGTTTCTTGCTTTTTTTTTCTTTGGGGAGCAGGGGACCCTGGTTTGGAAGTAGTTGTTGAAGTGGTGTCGCTTCAGCATAGGAATTCGAAGATTTCTCTTTGTTTGCGAAACAGTCTTTGCTCTTTCCTCAGATTCGTGATAACGGTTGTCCAGAAGACCACACTCCCAAATCCTCCCCTACGGAATAGAGTGTGTTTCATATGGCATGATGTTCGACGAGTCTAATGAGCTATATATATGGTACATCACTCACCATCGCCACGTACCGACCCCTACAAGCACGGTTCCCACCCTAGACCGGGCAAAGCTATAGCCAAAATTGCTTACCAAAGAGGAGCAAAAGTGATATCTGCAGGTTTTCAGCCTGGAACTTGAACTTAGTGATTATAGCACCACTGGGCACTGTAGGTTTCGAACCTGTATCACAATGCTAATAGCACTATGCTCAGCTATCTTAGTTGAGAGATTCTTCTTGTTGATTTGAAGTAGTCCGTCCGACGGCTTTGCGAAAAAAAAAGCCAGCTGATAGACTAGATTGGAAGATTTTGCCCCCCATGGCCGTTCGAAGTTAAAATCGACGTTTTGTGAAATTAGGAAGGACATGTACGGACCGGTGATAAAGCTATGTGACCAAGCAGCGGCCGTGTCAATTAATATTAAGGATTCACCTGTATCAAAAGAATTTGTCGATTATCAAAGGCGGGTCAGATTAGTCACCGCTCAATTGCATCTGCTTACAGTTGGCCCGGGGTCATGGAGTTTTTTACACCGCCAATATAGAGAGAGAGCGACAAAATGATGACAACCTCAGGTTTAGAAGTTCAGTATTTGTTGCATCAATTTCTGGTTGCAGGTTTCGAACCTGCACCTAACGTTTCTAGCGCTATTCTTGACGATCTAAGCTAGAAGACCGCCTCTTGACAATGGCATCATGGCGACTCTACTTGGATGGAGATAGTTTAACCTAGCTTACTATTATACATCCAGGGGCTAAGCATATTGCATGCGAAATAGTTTTGCATGAAAGCAAGTTCTTTAGAATTGGGTTCGCGAGCGAGGGAAGGCCGGCCTAGCAAGCTGGTTATACCAGGAGGACGTGTATCTACGCTTTCCCTTTCTCTGTCATAGGACTGAGGCCTCTAATGGAAGGACGGCTCATAAAATTATTGGGTTTTGATTCTGCTTCGTCGTGTCTACTAAAGATATTAGCTGTTTGAAAGTGTAGCATGGTATGTCACTCGTCAATTATATGCGCCAGGGGAAAACAACTTTTTGCTTGGTTCAACTCCACCACAAACACGACATAAGGATTATTCCCCGGCTTGGTTGAAGTTTCTATGGAACCCTAGACAACAATGGTTTCTGCAGAGCTGAATAACTTTCTTTTCGCCTTGATAAGTGCTGAACCGATTATACCGTTTAACATTCAGCTGAAACGTGAAATAAGCAGTGAACAAAGAAACATTGAACATGTATTACTTACCCAGGGTTTAACCTTGAAAAGCAAATCAAGAGTCAAATAGAAACCCGTTTGACCCGAATCCACCACATAAAAAACCCCGTCTCACTTCCAACCCCTGCCTTCTCACCATCACCACCTTCAGTTCTAACACATTCACACAACAGAACACAACTTTACAACCTCAAATCTACTACCCAAGCTTAGCTTCGAATTTTCTCAAGCCACAATAACAACTCAAACACATTCATAATGCCTTGGTACTACGCGCCTTGTGGCACGACCAACCCTGACACCAGGGCGCACTGCACCAAATGCGGTGCTGCCAAGAGTGCCACACCGACTGTGTCAAACTCTTTCTCTATGGAAGCTGTTGAGTTCGGCCCGTGCCTACCCCTTCTGACTCTGTCGGCGGTCAGCTTACCGACGAGGTATGTCTTACGTTAATTTTCTTTTTAAGTGTTTCTAACGTGTGTGAAGGTGTAAACCATTCGGGAATCGGGGTGATGCCAGTCATGGCGGGATGGCATCTTCGAGGTGTTTGTGGAGAGGTCTAGCGGTGATCAAAGCGTTGTTTTCTCCTGGGTTTTCTTGAATTGAGATGCACGATATCTAGATACTATAACCTGGCGTTCTCTATTGAAAAAAGTGAATATCTTCCTTCCAAACTCATAACTATAAGCACACACTTTGTGATTTGCTAAAAGTATTGAAGAATGGAACAAAACCGGACGGTTTTCTTTGTTCTGCGCTGAAATAGAATCCTTGGTATTAAAGCGTTCAACACTCCCCTTCCCCTCACATCGACTCCATAATCATGACTTCTACCACCTTTCTACCGTTAACAGTATTTCTCCCATCTCCCTCGAGCCCACCCACCTCTCTGACTATCCCTATTTTCTCCTCGCTTCCAAGTACAACAACTAGCATAACCGCCGCCATCTCTAGTGCATCTGTGCATTCTACCGCGTATTCTATAAGCCCTAAGTTAGCTCCTCATCCTATTGTACATCCCACAAACCCTGCACAGACGTGGTTGAAATGGGATATCTTCTTTCTTACGATCGGACCCGCCGCGTTAGCGATGTGTCTTGCTTGGGCGGTGGGGGTATTTTGGAGTGGTAGGGAACAGCCGTGGAGAGGCGTGATGGACAGGGATGGAGAACTGGTGGTGGAGGATTTAGAGTAGATGCAGAAACAAATTTAAAGCGTAAATGAATCTAAGCTCTCTATTTTATGTCTTAGTGTCGAAAGCCTTGTTCACTTGAAGTATTTAAACAACGGTCAGCCTCAAGAATCAGTTAATTCCTAGGGTTGGATGCTCAACGAATTCATCAGCCCACTTTGCCACCAAATTCACCATTCTGAGAGGTCTAGCCCTGTCGTACATAGTGCTCAAAGCCCAATAAAGTTCAGGATAACACTCCACTTCACCCTCCCCAATAAAAGCCAGATATCTCAACTGACCTCTCTTTTCTGCTTCACCACCCCATAAACAAACTCGCCAAAAAGATCAACCTCAAAACTTGACACAGAAGTCCTCCCCCACTTTCTCCGGGCCACATTTAAATCGCAAAATCCCAAACTATTAAGCCTTGAGAATTGTGGGAGAGGTTCGAATATTCACGATACCTTTTAAATTTCCCCCCCTTCTACTTCTTTTCCATCTCCCAACTTCTCGCATTTTATCCTTGCCTCGATACGCTCATCATTTGGATTCTTGTAAGATCCCAAGAAATTTTCACCCGATCTGCTGGGTTCCAATGATTAAGGAAATTGTTGGTGATAAAGGATCATGACGCAGCGTTTGTCCATACCAAGTCCACACACATCAGCCCCATGGCCCTGAATTGATATCGCTTGGCCACGGGGTGCTTGATGCAAAACCGCTCGAGGTAACCTTGATTCCTTCTTGAGTTCCATAGATTAAGGCTCGGTATAGAGTTTTCATAGAGATTGCCCTCTGGGAGAGATGAGAAGTCTGAACACTTTCTGAAGAACCTTTGAGATCTGCAAATTCCTAAATTCCTTGCGGCAGTCTCAATTTCTTAGCAATTTCTGACGGAAAACTATTGGACGAATTAGACAAAAATTTATGGTAGTAAGGTATGAGAAAAACACTGTGCTTACCGCTTTTTCTTCCCTCAATTCCTAATGGGACGCATGGGCTCTGTCTCGAAGGGCGCATATTTGAAATGGCTACCACTCGTTATTGGCGGCAGTGTTCCTGGTGATGGCTTTTCAGATGTCCGGAGACGACGATTGTAAACTATTTAGTGTTAGGTAAAAGGCTTAGGCGATGAAAAATCAAAATTCCGTACTTACAGTTTCTTACTACAAAGCCACCTTGCCAGGATTTTTTGGGTTCTATCCCGAAGGGAAGATATCTGGAATGGCCTATCAGATGACCCGAGGCAATAGAGAACTATTCAGAGATGTTAGGTTACGACAATAATATACATATACCAAGGACAGGACTTACAGTTCCCTACGATTCTACTTTGTCGGGATTTGGATGTCTTTGGCTGGTCGAAGTGACCGTGCGAGCACTGGGCTCGTTGCGACTCGCTTGAACCCCCCCCCCCAACCGCCCCGTACAACCATGTTGAGACCCATATGTTCTGTAAGGAAAGCCTTGATGAAGATTCATTGTGCATTGCTAGTGCTAGATCTATGCGTGGTTGTAACTGCGTTTTAGTTATGTATATCGATAAGTCTTGAATGCAGAGTCGAATCGCACAGATGAAGTGTAGGCTTAAGCGAATTGATGAAAACACTTGAATCGCTGGAACTAGAGATAAGGACACCAAAAAGTCAAGAGACAATGAGCTTTTCAGTACAGATCCCCACAAATGCATATAGAGCCGGTAGATAGTAAAAGACGGCATCGCTTCAAGTCTACTCACAACGCCCACTACCATTTCCAACAGGATGGCGCGGCAAAAGAGGATGTAGAGAATGTGGAGGATGTGGAGAATACAACACTCGTAAGCTGATCAGTCGAATACGCCAACCGCCCTAGAGCCAACGGTTACATTTCAAGATCTAGATCTTCCAGTCGTGCATCATAGTGGTAGTAGTAGACAACTATGACGATGACCACGATCACGAAGGGTATGATCAGGCAGCATAAGAGGAAGTAGAGCATCATGTACCCGGATCCGGAGGGCGGGAGGGCAGGAAGGCGTTGAAGGTCATTAACGGTGTCTTTTTCAGGCTATGGCGCAACAAATGTCTGGTGATAACAATTGAGAACTATTCAAAGAGGTTAGCTAACACATTCTGACGGAAATTATGGGCAAGACACTAAACTTACAGTTCCTCTATGTCGATATTGGTAAACTCCGTCGCTGACGGCACACATCCGATATCGTCACCGCTCGAACAAGGAAGGCGTCGGCACATCTTGCAGAAAAGGCAGCGAGACGAGCGGTGTTATACATATCTGCGTGCGCTTGTAGCGGTATTTGCTGAGATCAATGGTGAAGGAAATCAAGCGGAAGAGTATGGTTATCTTCGCTAGACGTCTGAGACTTTTTCTACTTGGCATTCCTGTTAACTTTGCCGTCTTGGATTCTGAGTTAGATGCATTTTGGAAACCCCAAATGCGTAAAGTGCCATATATAAATTTGAAAAGAATGCGCATTTCCAAAGCAACTTTTCGCTTAGGCATTTGGCGTCCAAGCGACCTAGCCGTTGAACTGGTGTTGGCGAACGACAGGCCAGGATCGAGGCTGCGAAGGATGTTGTTGTATCCATGGACATGGAAGGTCTCTAGTGTTCCGGAAGGCGTCCTGGTTATTGCTCGTTTTACTTGTATACTTCAGAGTCTCTGCTGCGATTTCTGACAGCCTCGAGAAGGACTTGATCGTAAAACCCGCTGGATTCCAATTGATCGTAGACTCGAGCTAGTCGTAGAACGGAGTTTTCTCGAGTCTCTCTGGTAGGGCAATTTCTGACAACCTCAAGAAGGACATGATCATTGGATAAGCTCTATTCCCCCGATAAGGAATTGTCGGAAGAAATTGTAGCAGAATATGTACTCTGACTGTCAGGCCATAAATATAATTGTAGGTAATCGCCTGTCGCTTAGAAGTTGTCCTTTGCATAGGCCCGGCCCGACATTAAAAATAGACATGATCGATTAATCGTGAAAACACAATGGAGTCAAAGTATGTTGTCGTTCTTCCAAATGACAGAACTCATGTTGGGTGAAGATGATGTATGTAGAGGACTCCGAGCGGAATAAGTTTGGTCACTATCCGAAACGATAAATACGAAGGAATGCATCTCTATGTGCTATCCTCCGAGTATCAATGTCTCATTGTTTTCATCCTCGTTGCCAACCGGTCCATCTATGAATCAGAGCATGTTGTGGGATAGAGCCGGTTGTCCTAAGCAATTCGCAGCATCATTGCTCCTCCAGAAGTATTATCGCATGTTTTTGAAAGGGTTGCGAGTACGATTTCTGTTTTGACAGGTTTTTCCATACCGAATGACTAAATATGGGCGGAATCCTCAACAAATTTCTTCGGACGGAGCTTTTGTGATGCGTGATGTCCGAAGCATCGTACTCGGTAGAGTAGCTAGAAAGGTTTTGCTAAGATCGTATGGCTTCCGGCAGTGGATTCATGGAGGCTTCATCCTCTGCCGTTCCGGTTTCGGCATTCAAGCGTTGGTTCTCAGTATCTTTAAGTTGGCTAGGGCACTGGTCCTTGAAATCTCTTGTTGGAAGTTCGAGGTCGTGTCCTGTCGAAAGAGAAACCAGCGCCCCGACTCACAAAGTTCCTAAGCACTCTGATGTGCGCATGAGGGGGATACCACCATGTGGAGATGGGTACCGGCGTTGAAGAGTATTGAGGATCCGGATCGAGCAAGTTCAACGAGGGTGGAGATCCGCTCTTAGAAGAAACTATACGCGACATAAAGGGATAATTACCCCGTAACTATGGACTACACAGTTCATCAGTCACGCTCAAAAGCAGAATAGCAGAAGAAGTTGAGGAATAGATCAGATGAAAAGGATTCACGAACCAGTAGTCAGATCCGCTCAACCCGAAGAATTTTAAGCATCTTGAGTGCTTGTTTCTCTTTCCTTCAGCCCTCCTTCCCCAAGCCTGAGTCTGAATCTGAGTCTGAATCTAAATCTAAATTAGTATCCGCGGAAAATTTTCTCTGACGAGCTTCCTTTTCGTCATCGTCGTCCTCGAGGTTGCCAAATCTATCAACTCATCGTCCATGTCCTAACTAAAGCCACTACGATCAAAGGATGTCCTCTGAGTCATAGTAAAGGTTACCACCATGAACATCAGATTCATCATCTTCGTCGTCATAAAAACATCTGTTATCACGCAGGAAGTCAATGCAACCTCTTCCGCTCCTATTCTATCTTCCCGAAGATGGCAATGACCCGCGCCCCAGCTTGAACACAATCAATACATTCGGTGGTATACTCACACCACCGGTTGCGAAGGCCCTGCTATCTGTCAGCTACAAATGTTGGCGAATTTCAATCATGGATACTCACGACTGAGGGTTACAGTCAGCCTTTAGGGCTAGGAATGGAACGTAAACCGTACAGGATGGAAGTAGAGATGAAAGAGGGATGGATGGATAACATCGATGAAAAGAGAAGAGGAATAGAGAGAAGAGGTAAGAGGTAAGAAAGTATGATGCTGGCTCCCGTGGTTGGATATGATGTAGTTATCCCCTGGATGTAGTTTATGTTTCCCAATGGCGGAAGGCGAGTATGTAATACATTCGCAAGTTGGACCTGAGCAATCACCCCAACCACATCCGCACATACCTCTAGATACATACTGTTCCAGGGAAGGTTACTATTACGTTTGTGGTCCAGTTTTGTTATACATCTCGAGTTCATTCTAAGCTATCGAAATCGATTGACCTTGGCCTTCTCAGAATTTCAGGGTTGGGTTATGATCTCATGCGGCTATAAACCCTAAGCCCTAGACCCTAAATAATACAAATTTGCACGTGCTCGGAATTTGGGCCCGTTTGAAAAAGCTCGGCGAAAATCTTGACACCACATGTGCGGAGTTGTCTGCCATAAAGTAATTCTATTCGTCTGTCAAATAATTAACATTTTCTTCCTCCCTAACAACCCTCTCCACATCTACCCCACCACCAAACATCTAACCTCAATACTCTCCCTCCCCCTCGCTCCCTCCGGCGTCCCTGGGTGCACAAACGCTGTATGTGGTACCCTCCTATACTCCCCCTTCTCCCCCTTCCGAGAATCAAAACACTTAATCAGCGTGATCTCATCACTCGTCTGACCACTAACATACCACCACTTTTGCCCTTCTCTATACTTCACCCCCGCCGTCTCCCCCTCGTAGTTATCATAAATATGCGCAATCGGAACCAAATCCTCCTCTTCAACCGTCGATGAATCCGCAAACGCTAACGGATTACTCACAACTGCACCATTGATCGGTCGCCACACATTCACAATCTGATACCTCGTTCCCTTCGCCACTACCTCCTCCGCTTGCTCAGCAGATAAATGCCGCTTCAACCGTAACCCCGCCGAAAAAGGCGTCTGGTCGATATGTGCCCTCATTGCTGGCCCTCGTGGCGCATTAGGATCACTGCGCCGCACAGTGTGGTCGAAGATCACTACCTCCTTTGCACCCGGGACGTGTGATTTGATGATGGATGTGATTTCGGGGTAGTAGATGGCTTTGACCTTTTCTGGGTCTGAGAAGTCGGTGTATGAGAGTGCGCTGGGAATGCGGTGGAAGGTAAAGGCTTCTTTGTCGAGGGAAAGGGTAGACTCGTTGCCCCGGAGATCATGGATTGGTACGTCTATGACTGCGTTGCCGAAATTTGTGACTGGCTGACCGGCGGGGGGCGCGTCGATGTATTGGTGTGGTCGGGAGCCATCCGTGGGAGAAAGGTAGAAGTTGAGAGTAGCGGTGGTGTCGCCGGTGGGGATGAATTCAGCTTGAGTTTGGGTGGTGGTTGTGGTGGTCGACATTGTTTGTTATGCTGGTGGAATGATGGACTTACTGTTTGTTGAGGTTGATACTATTGAAGGATTTGCGGCGACGGGTTATATACCCGCCACTCCATCTGTCGACAAAGGCGATTTCTAACAGGCGGCCTTGGATGACGTCGGGTATGCAAGGAGTTTAGCACGCAATGCTTGGAAATCGAAGGCTTGTAAATCGCTCGGATAGCGTGTGTAACACATCGCTTGACAGCCGCAGTGCATTGCAGGTATTCGACCGCTTTCTCAGTAAGACCGCAGGACGAAACGTTACTGCTAAAACGAACATACCCATACCCGATGTGTGCTGACAAATTGAATGATTTAGAGTACGAAGAACTGTAATGACGTGATATTTCACGCTTATTGCAACCCACTGCTGCGTAATCCTGTTGCTGCATACTCACGCCGTAGATGTCATCCGACGGCTGGAGTTGGTAGATGGAGAGATGGTGGTGATAGATGGGGATGTGCGGCGTGAGGTCACGTGGTTTGACCAGATATGATGATAACTAGACTAACATGGGCTTCGCTCCGCTCAGTCAAAGGCCCAAAATTTAATATACCTGATTGTCTCCAAAGTTCATATATATCTAAGTAGAGACTGAAGAGGAAGAGGAAGAGGAACAGGAAGAGGAAAGAGGAAGAGGGAGAGGGAGAGGCTGTCTCTGCCACTGAAGAGGTGCAACTGCATGCAATCTTATCTATCGCCGATCACCATATCCATCTTACAATCGCTTACAAAAACAAAGTCACATGATTTAAACGTTGCTATCACGTGACTTCAAAAATGTCCCTCAATAAATTTCGGGCACCTACCGTAGAATTTTAGTTAACTTGGTAGCACGCTTGGCATCCAAACCTGCTCAGGTGCATTCTATGTCACCAAATGAATTCCGGCACTGACATACCCAGAAATGGGAATAACTGGTTAGTGCAAGGCGCTACCGAGTTAACTGAAATTCTATGGTATTCTCTAGGAGTACGCCTATATACCTATATACTTAAGTATACCTACCGTATAAACCGTGTAGCAAAAGAATAGACGGCGCCGAGTTTAATTTATACTTTCTTACAAATCAAGTCGAGTGATATCAAATCAGCTCAAGTGGTTGTATATCTACAAACCTGGGCATTTATTATTGCTCCTCTTCATTTATTTCGCCTTCCGGCTCTGGATCATCCTGCAACTCCCCTTGATCAGGTCAGATAGTAAGTTCCTCAGTAGTAAGTCCATTTACAGAGAACTTATCATCCGCACTACCATCTACTAGCAGAGCCATTCTACACCTATAGAATATTAATTAAATCTCATTTGTGTACAGATAGCCTGAGCAAGGATGAAAATTCAGCGGTTGAAGTTGAGGCTGAGGTTGAGCAAAGCTAAGGCCACTTTGCTATCGAGTTTTCTCAACCAATGAACCTTAATTAAACTCGGCGCCGTCTATTCCTTTGCTACGCGGTTTATACGGTATATGGGCAACACTGTGACATTCTCAGCACTTGCTTCGCCAAGTTATCCTCGCTATCTAATCGTAATCTAATCTATCGCATCCCGTCTGTCGTCGAAAAGTGTACTCATGCGGCCGACTGCCAAGCTCGCCACGTGATGTGGCTTTCGTGCTGAGCAGTGACTGTGCCACATAACGTGGCGAGCTTGGCAGTCGGAGTACTGACGTCGCCGATAAGTCCCCACCGCACGTGATCTCAGGGTTAGGGATGCATCGTTGAATGCTGGAGTTTCTCCACCATAGAACCAGAACGAGTATATGTCAACCACCATAGGCTATAAAGATGTGGGTACGGTGGGTAACACATTCCTATGCAAGAGAGTCTCCCTTGATGAACCTTGTTTGGAATCGTGTTACCGGCAATATTTACACCCCTAACCCTAAAATCACGTGAGGCGGGTACTTTTCGACAACGTGAGTAAGTTTGTATCGATTGGTAACCCAGTGGAGGGTATGTACTTGACAAGATCGATTGGGGTACATTACTCCAGCAAAGAATGAGTTTTTTTCAACTACAACGAGTTAACGTGATATCAAGGTAGAAACAGTAGAATACACATTCTGACCACCAAGAAGCCTCCCCTCATGCTCACAAAACTCGTTCAGAATCGTGATAACTCATATCTAACACTAAGATCACGTGTTTTGGGCCTATCGGCGAATTGAGCGACCGTCTTTTAGCAATGTGCTGTTGATCGTGCAGCACTAAAAATAGCCGTTTGCACCATCTTTAATAACCTACCTAAAGCGATCGACAGGACTCAAAGCCGTCCCATCTTGAATCCCCAGATTGTCGATTCGATTCCAGGCTATTCGAATTTCCTCTCAAGCTCTCGTTCCTAGGCTTTCCGGTTTTCTTCCATGCTGCACTTCACCTACGTACAAAGTTGTTGTGCCATTTTACACCACAAAGTACCGTGCCATTTGCACAACAGTTTTGCTGGGAACGGCGTGCCAAGTATAATGCAAAACTCACGCGCCGCTTGCTGGAGGCATCGTGAGAGCTTGTAAAGCAATTGACACATGGTGCCCACGGCCACGGAGGTTTTCTATGTGCGCATATGTGCATGCCCAACATTTGCACGACGCGTCCAGTGTGCCACTACGTGGGAGTTGCACGACAAATGATGACCACCATGAAACAGAGCATGACGTTCCTAATGCGGCGTCATGTAAAACCCACCACAATTTCGTTGGATATACATCACCTATCACACGCCTAGCCACGATATATTGCACGATATATCCATGATATATACCTACGTTACATCACAGATCACACTATATATAAACTACAATATGCGTGGCCGCCACATGATACGGGCCACCCAGCGCAGGGTAGCTGGCGTGTGGTGTCTAAGGCGAGGCAATGTCGCTTCGGACCTACGCACCCACACGATTGCGAGGAACTTAGACGAATTCCAATCGCCGGAATTACCGCTGCCACGGCAATCACCACCTTCTCCGGTTCTGAAAAGGTGCGCGAGAAGACCTACATGATGCTGCAGCCCAGCCAGAATGTGCTGGCCGAGTGAGGGGGCGCGGAAGGGCTGTCCTTGTCATGGGTGGGCTAACATCCGACGAGGCTGGCCTGCTTAGAGTGTCACGACGAGACCAACACTAGCAGGCTCCGGGTGAATTATTAGCGCCTGCACTATCCTTAAGTAGGTAGAGTACGGCGAACAGTCTACTCGTTATTTGATGTTAAGGCTAAGCGGTTTTCAGGTATCTCATTACTGGTGGATCCCACTAACGTTCCCAATCGTCAGCGGTATGAGAAACAAGTTTCGCTATAATAGAGTTCATGAATCGTGAACAACGTAGAGTAAGCATACTGATGGTGGTTGCCACTCCAATCAAGACTGATGAGCCTACCGAGACAGAAGTAAGCAATAGTGTTCCGAAGCGGTCAGATCGACCACCCGGTAATCTATAGATCCGTAGACCGGCCTGGCCCAGTCACGTTTGCAAAGCCGCCCTTGGCATAAACTAGCCAGATGAATGACTAGAAAAGCCTGGATATCTTCGGATATCTATAGATAAGTATTTGTAGACATTTGTGGTTATTTATGGATGTCTGTGAATATCTACAGATATCTGGCGCCTAGAAGATGGGTGGGTGGGTATTCATCGGTACTTATGATTTTCGTGTTGGCGTGAGCCCTGAAGTTCGCCTTTAGGGTTAAGCCCTAAGACAATTATGCTTTACCTATTCTGTTTCCTTTTCACTTTCTTCTCCTGTACTCTTACAATTCACTCGGTTTACTGCATCTTGCTCGCCCTCGTCTCAAAATTTTGGCTAGTGAACGGTTTCCGGCCTTAGAAACTGAAGACATCTATAGACCGGTCAAATCAAGATCCGTAGATCTATTGACCGGTCAGGTTGAGGTTTTCAAAGCCGCCCTTGGCATAAACTGGTCCAGTCACAAGCTATATCAAACCAATCTGACTGCTTTGGTTCGCTGGTAAGCAATACTCCTAGGACACCGTTCTTCTGGCCTCTCTATTCTTACCCTATTTCTACCCAATTAAATCGATTGTCCAAGACTAAGATCATCAGTAGTGTTCTGACCTATTCGTGGAATCGGCCCATTCATGGACAGGGCGGTTCTACAAATGGTACCGCCATTCATGGGCCTATTCATGGGACAAGTGAAAATATACAAATTAAATAGCTTTGCCTATTAAAAAAATAACTATTACTAGATATCTCTTTTACAAGTCTTTGCTTCGCCTCTACTCATCTTTTTTTCAAGTCAGTTAGTATCGCTTTGCTTTTATAAATCTCTTTTGCAAGTCAGTTGGCTTTGCTTTGCTTCTCTTTTAAAATTAGTTGTCTTCGCTTTACTTTTATAAATCTCTTTTACAAGTCAGTATAGTGGATAATTATTGGCTTCACTGGTTTTGTTGGCTTCGCTGGCTTCGCTGGCTTCGCTTCTCTAACTTTGCTTGCTTCACTTGCTTCACTGACTTTATCTGTAATTATTTTACTCTGCTGACTTTACCAGCAATTAAATTACTGGTTCTTAATAGTCCTCTTAATGGGGCAAATTTTATTTAAAATTTTTATTTATGCTTGTCCCATGAATGGCAGTACCATTCGTGGAACCGCCTTGTCCATGGATGGTACGGCCCATCCATAGGTGGGCGACTACCATGAATGGGTTGCAATAGTAGTCATGACTACCCACAATTTCCAAACGGTGCATGCGGCATTCCTCGTGCGTGGGGCAATTCAACAAACGGGCGAAATAATCAAAAACATGTCATTCCGGATCGTTCTGTTCAAGAGATGTATGGAGGTCCTTAAACGCATCTTGGGAGAAGACACCCAGATAATAGAAATGGAAAAAAGAATTTGATGTGATTAAAGAAGCTTTCTCAAGGTTGGCGGGGCGGGAGGGACCCGGGTTTCCGTGGTCTGGCGGGCCGTAGAGAGACGGTTCTGGGCGGGAAGGCTGAACAGTGCAATGTTACATGTTAAAGAACGGCTAAACGACCTTTGGCAACTTACTTTCATCAAACAAATACAGGATCTCGAGGATGGATACTTATCATCAGGAGGCCGAGTTTGGCGGTGGAGAGGGCGGTGGAGAAACTTGCATGGGGGGTCTGTTTGTATGACGATGGTTGGCTAGATGGACCAGAAAAGAGCTAATAATAATATGGCTTACTCCCAGACGAGTGAAATAAGTGAGTGGTCACGTTTTGTATAAGAAAATGTATGAAGCAACCGACCTCACCACCTTTAAAATATTTCATATCAAGAACAAATGGAATCACAATTACTGAAACTTCAGAACCCCTTTCTTACTTATTGATTTTGCGTAAATTTCTTGTAATTATTTGGAAGTGTTAGGTGGTGTTCTCAAGACCTGAAAACGGCCATTTCTATTCACTTATTTCATTCGTCTGCTCCCATACCCCAAAATACTCTGCATATTTTTTTCTTTTCTTTTTTTTTGCGTAGTCAAGTTTGGCTCCTGAATGGATCGAATAACACTCCTTCTTTTAGTGAAGTAAGTTTTACACATAATTAAGTTAACGTTAACATTCATTAAGATAATATCCATGTTCCTAGCTTCTTTTTCTCCACCTTCATCATCACCCTCCACTCCAACTCAACCCTCTCTCACCACTTCCTCTCTGTACCTCGGAGACACTCTCTCAAGGCTAAAATTCCTCTTCTGTTATCTTGATTACAGGGAGCTAAATGAGCCAACGCAGACGAAACCAGTGACTGCACCAATGCCATTCGACTCCCTGGCTCCTGAGCTCATCATGAAAAATTCCGATTACCTCGACGATCCCTCCGACTGGAACTCCTTCTTGAAAACCCAGCGGAGGATATATGTCGTTCTCCAGCCGCTCTTTAGAGGGAAATATCGACAACTTACAAACTTTACTTCGAACGGAACCTGGCTCTCCGAAGAGGAAAGGGCGGAACTTGATAGACAGCGCCAGTTAATTATGGCGTGCATACACGGGTGGGAGCGCTTTGCACAGTTACCGGTCATTCGTCACCGTGCACCAGTCTAGAGGTTGGACGAAGCTCAATGGCGGGGATGGCCAGAACCAGTCGTTGCCGCCGCCAGCAGCAGCCCCGCCTTGTCCAGCTCCTCGTTAGAAATGCCGCCGTTCCAGCGTACGTGCATAACGACGGATCGGCTCGCCACCATGTATTATCCCTCCAACGACCACGGCGAGACATCACTGCACGTTGGTGTGGCGTGTGGGTTGCCGGAAACGGCGGGAGTGCTGCTTCTCGGTGGGGATCAGAGAGATCGTGGTGGTTACATGGCATGCCAACGTGCGTTTCAGTATGGATACTTCGACGTTGCGGCGGGGATGGATGCGTATGAGGAAGGGAGGGTGGTAGCGTCGGGACTCGGTATCAGAGTTCTGAGCAGGCCGCCATGGTCAAACACGACCTTCCTGCAGATACTGAAGAGCATATGGGGTAATTTTGGGGACTGGCTCTCTTGGCATCAGAAGTTACGGATCTATGACGACAAAAGTTCAAGGGATTTAGCGGGTCTTCATGAGATGCTCGGTGGAAATACCGAAGAGTTACCCAGCGGGAGGCGGGAAGGGTTTTTTGTTTAGTGATTTGTGCAGATCTATTCATTTTCTTCTTCCTTTAGCCTTATGGTACAAGGAAAACGTGATATACGTTTTTAAAATGCGTAGATCACATATCTTAGAGTTTTATATGTGTTCCGGCCCCGTTGGCAAGTAATTCACTTGGTCAAGAGGCCAGCCCCCTTAGTGGGCTAGCCCTTGGCCAAGAGCGAGCTTTCCAACTGGATGGAGTTCTTGACCAAGTAGGATGGCCCCAACATCAAGTGAAGAGCTTGCTGACTGTATTTCAACCATCATGTCGCTTCCACCTCTGTACATTTAATACCGATTTTCAACAGCGATAGCCCAAGCACCATACTAGTAATTCATTCACTTCTCCTCTAATTACCTAAAGCGCCAGCTGCCATTATATATTTGTTTTCATGCTTCACCACTATATATTACCCACCTGACTGCTTAACACTCTACCTGCTGTTCCTAGAATTATTAAGTACTCCTTGGTCAATAGTAATCTCAGTGTGGGTTACTAAGGGACTCATTCAGAAAGTGGCAGGCTTTCCCTGTGGACCAACCCAATTCAAAGTTCACAACTTGCCAACTGGCATGAGCTCTTGGCCAAGTAGATGATCTTGTTGGAAAGCGGCCCCCTTGCTAAGTGGGCCGATCACTTAGCCAAGCGAGTTACTTGCCAACGGGGTCGGAACATATGCGTAACCTCAAAGTATAAATGCGTAATTAACGTTTTAGGTATTTCCTAAAAATTTGTAATTACATTTTATATATTTTAACAATGCGTATACGTAAATGCGTTTTAAATTTTTAAGAAGGGGTAATTACTGTACTGAGCAGTGAGGTTCGGACGGTCACATGTCACACGCCGCCGTCCAGTACGTGAAAACTCCGCTTTCATCACACGTCACAACTGTTACAGCCTGCCTTTTTTGCACCAGGCATCAGTAATCACTAAACTGTAATCACGAACCAATTTCAGTTCTGCCAATCCTGTCCGTTAAAGTCTAGAAGCCTATGTCACAACCCTGCTGATTGGAGACAAAAAGGAGTCACAAAGGCGTCAATTTAAATAAAAGGTGTCACACCCGGGAGTCCGTCTGAACCCCATTTCTCGGTACAGTACGTTTAGGTATTTTAAAAATTCGTATATGCGTTTTATTATTTTTAAAAAATGCGTAATTACGTTTTAGGCATTTTAAAAATGCATATATACGTTTTCTTATTTTAAAAATGAGTAATTACGTTTTAGGTATTCATATATGCGTAATTGCATTTTCAATCAGTAGAAAAAGAAATGCATAATTAGGCATTTATCACACACCATATAAACTAAAAGGTACGATCCAAATGCGGTTAACTTTATTTTTTAATTACTATATTTGGTAATAATAAAAATTTAAAACCTCATAATAAAATCCTCATTTGGATATTAATTGCTATGAATGGAAATGTTTTTGGTACTAGCCAGATTAGGGACGTAACTCTTATCCAAGTTTATACGATATTTACGCATTTTTTTACGCCTTTATTAAATCACGCATTAAACATAAAACGTACTGAATGTTCACCTTATACCATAGGGCAGCAACAGCAAGTGATTAATTGGGGAGTTGTTCACTACTAGCTGCTAGTGAACATATTAGGAAGATACGAGTGTGGGTAATAAATTTCAGCTTTGCTATTTATGAGCTTGAATAGAGACATTGCTCGCTACTCCCTCACGCCCATTTTACTCCTTTGCTGCCCCACCTACACGATTTCCAGATAGGCCACTCGCTACATTTCAAAGTACAGTTAGCTATGGCCCCAAAGTCCTTCAATATTGGATCCAAGACTCAAGAGGCACACTCCCCAGGAGTCAGCACTTGAGTGGGGTTGGAAGAACTCATCTAACGTCTATTCTCCGTTCTTCCGATCACCTACCCCGAGTACACGGCAAAAAGCCAGCATAGTAATAGCACCAGTCATGATTACAAAGTACCTAATAACTATGCGGTTATGTCTGGGCCAGTACAGGGACTAATAGAGAGGGAACCGATCAGATAGAGCACTAGAATTTGCCCGTGCGCAATGGCCCTTTAAGTATAACACATTTCAGCAGCTACTTGGTAGAATAACCTCATCAGAAGCCTATTTATCCGCAGGTTAATCCATCTCCTACCACAAATTGCTATGATTATGGGACCAGGTAGCTGTACGTTTCCACCTCTCATTGCATGTATATTTTATCAGATCCAGCCCTGACGATGCACGGCTAGCACCATGCAGATCTTTATCTTGAGGATGAGTCCAGGCGCAAGTGATCGCTGCCAGTAGGTGCTGAGCCAAGACATAGCCTTGTGGGTAATTATCACACAGTAGATTTATCATTAGCTAGGCACCAGCTGCAGGCCCTAGTCCAGCATGCATAATCCGTAGCTTGTATCTGCATTATGAGATGTCAAACTCCCACATGCCAATATGCTTAGATTACGGCCATCTTATTTGCTGGAGTCCCTTAACACTGCTAGGCACTGCACTGGTTGACTCCTGGTGCCACTTGGCAATAGCCTAAGGCGGTTCTTCAAACAACCAGTGCGATCCACTTCATGATTCAACTATCACACCACTTAAGAAGTACATAACAGCTCGTAACATACGTAGCAGACACCTATGCACTGGCCAGTAAAACAGCAAGAAGTACATTTCTAAAATTGAGTTCCCCAACGGACGGTTGATAGAGCGGTGTTGAGGTAGGGTTAGGGTTTTCTGCATAATGGCCTCTTGGCCCTGTGCAAGTAATTGCCGTCACTTTCGGGTTAGTATACTAAAAGCTCTAAGATGATCTGAAAACTACTATCTGCAGCCGAAATTCTCATGACTCGACTCGATGAATCGTGAAGGAACTAGCTTAATATAATTAGCTCTTATGTTCTTAAAGTCTTCGGGTAGTCAACTCCACGTAAACCTACATGCTGCATAGGTGAAGTTGTAGGTCAAAAACACCTTTAGGAATACTGTTCTGACCCATTCGTGGAATTGGCCCATTCATGGACAGGGCGGTTCCATGAATGGGACAACTAAAAAAGAAGATTCAAACTAAATTTGCAGCACTAAGAAGACTATTGAGAGCTTTAATTGCTAGTAAAGTTAGCTGAGTAAAATAATTACAGATGAAGTCAGTGAAGCCAGTGAAACCAGCGAAGCCAATAATTTCCCACAATACATAGCTCTTCGAGTTAAAGGAGATTTATAGATGCGAAGCGAAACCAATTGACTTGTAAAAGAGATTTATAAAAGCGAAGCGAAGCCAACTGACTTGTAAAAGATATATAGGAGCGAAGCGAAGCCAACTGAGTGTAAAAGAGATGTATAGAAGCGAAGCAAAGACTTTGGTTGTCCATTCATGGGTCCATTCATGGATCACAACATGTACGATAACTTGCGATGGGATTTTCAGGTTTAATTCAGCGAGATCTTTGGGGCTCATGATCATTCCATCATGGTGCCAGCGGGTTGCAGCCAGTGTATTCCGAATGGATGTTCAGTGGTCCAGTGTATCAAAAACATAAACTCCTTAGCTCGATTAGCAATGGTGCTCTAAACACCAAGGCACCGCAAACGCTAATTAAACCTGCAGGTTCGGAACCTGCAGTACGCACTCTATTTTTCGTGCTTTATAGTCATCCTTACAGAGGTAAAGTAATATCTAAGAGTTTTACTCGCTAGAAACGTACGTCCATGATGAGTATCGACTAGTGTGTCATCTGACTTTTTCCCGCTAACGGGCTAGCGCCACAAAAATTACAAAGCCGTCTGGCAGACTATCTACATCAAGAAATAGGCCCAAAAGAGAGTATAATAAAGCAAAAACAGTTTTTGGCAATGGGTTCGAACCTGCAGTTAGCGTTTCAAGCACCAAGCAAATCGATGAGTACTTATCCAGTCGAATATTTCTACTGTGCTCTCCAAAATCATACCTAAAATAAGTACAGTCAGACAAACAAATCGACACCAAAGCAATATGCCTAGATAGTGGGAAAAACATAGTTTATAAGTTTCACACACCCAAGATTGTTTCTATTTACTGTAGTGGGCTTACAATTAATTTGCAGTTAATGTTGATACAGCGCCGCGACCTGACAGAACTTTTGTAAAGATAACTCCATATTTATTCTAGCACTAACTCCAGCTGTCTGCCTTCCTAATAAGAACCTGACATGTACTCTATCTTGGGTGTGGTTCACAGAAGTTTACCACGAAATTTTTTTAATATCCTCCCACGGAGCAGCGTAAAATAACACGTGACATGGCACGATACTCCTAGGCCAAATCTATTCCGACTTCAACAAAGATATTGGTCATACGAACGGTCTGTTTGATCAAATGTCTGACATTTTAGCGGAAAACCCACTACAAGATCTTTTTCTGGGGCTGGAGGTTTGATTCGAAATTGGGGAGAATCTTTGTTAATCGCCCTCGGCGGATTTTTGGTTAGTAGAATCCTGATTTATAATTAGCTCCTGGCAGAAGGATGGCGAGCTTGCGAGAACTCCAGAAGGACATGGTGTTAAAACCCCGAGGACCAGAATGGTGATTTCGGACCCCAAACAATACTGGAGGCTCTAGCTTTGGTTAGCTAGTCGTTATGTTTAGCCCTAGCTGGCCGACCAATACAATATATATACCACCACCACCACCACCACCCTTCACATGATACCCAGTCTTGAAAGAGCGACTCAAGATTTGGTGCGTGGATCCAGAGAGAAAAGACAAATACACCATGGACAGGAATATAAATTCCTTTGGTGAATACTTGTATTGCGAGGCGTATTGGCTAGTACATGCTCGTTCCTGTGAATGCATATAGTATTTACTTGCACTCACCCTGTCTCCTTGAGGATCAAGATACACATAGTCACCGTCTTTTCTAGTGTTAATATCATGATATCACCTTCCTTGTCGTGATATCGGCTAGTGATGTTCCTTGGTGCAATCCTGGTGGAGTACGAGCTCCATGGTCATATGATTAATAGACCGACGAAGACCGGTGTGCGGTATTTCTGGACTGGTCAGGCGGAAGACACGGGATTGGAAGGCGCAATGCTTTCGCCGCATGGCGCAGTTAGGGTTGCACAGGGAGCGGGCCGGTATCACTGTCGTATTTTCGTTCCCCGAAGGGAAGTCGTCGTTGTCCCTGGGTCGGGCGTTCGATCACTGTCGCTGGTTTGAGGGAGGCGGCTGAAGAAAAGACGGACGGTGCTGGATGCGAGTCCTTGGCGACTGTCTCGGTTTCTGCTTTCTCCTTAGATAGGGCGGAGGAGGAGGAGGAGGAGGCCTGAGTCTCCTTCCCTTTCTTCTAGCGGTTCTTTCGGGGCATCGTAGATGGTTGTGATGGTGGTGCTGGTGCAAGAAGTGAGTTCGGCGTTCGCGACCCGTGAGAGCGTAGCACTAGCTAAGCACAGTATATTCTCCGCTTCGAAGCGTCGTTTCTCACCCTCTTGTCAATTACAACTTATTAATATCACTTGCAAAATCATATAAATGAATATTTAGAGTGAATTATTGCCCAACCAACTCCTCGAAATCAACCAATAAACTCTCAAAACGCCTACGATTAGATCCCATACACACAAAATAAACATCAATGTCATCGCCCCTTGATTGGCCTGAAAGCTTCCACAATCGCCTTCCCGATCTCCCAGCCCAGTCTTGCGGTAAAATATACAACCATCCCCACGCCTTTGATCAGAGTACACACGTAGTCCCTCCGTCTCTTCTGTTCACTCTCGACATTCCCAAGCATTCCCCGTTCCTCTGATCCAATATCCATCTTCTCTTTCCCCTTCCACTCAAACTCAGCCTTCTTCTCCACCTTACCCTCTGACAGCCGTTTCATCTCAACCTGGATCTTCTCACTATCCCTTTTCCTCTTCCTCCCCTCTACCACCACCGCCGCCACCACCGCCGCAACCGCAACATCCACAACCCCCCTACTCTCCACCTTCCCAGTTGCCCTGGTATCCAACCTCAACACCCCACCCGCCGAATCCATCTCCACCAGCGTCTCTCGATTCGTCATATTCACCAACACAACCCTTCCATCCCTCGACTCTACCACCAGCGTCTCCTCCCTTCTACATGTCCGCACCGCCGGATGCTCAAGTATATACCTCCCCTCCCTCCTCCTCACCAACCTACACTCCCCAATCCTTGCCACCACCCCACCACGCTTCTCCGCCGGTACCGATAACCGAAACATCTTCTTCATCTCTCCCGTCGCCGGGTTCCGCCGACTAAACCACCTCGAGCTGAACTCATAAAACGGTGCATCAACGAACGGACCAAACAGCAAGGACCCCTGAACTGCGTGGATCGGAAGCTCAAACATCTGGGTAGATGTATAAGCCCCCTCTGTGATCCTCCAGAGCTTATTGAGGTCGTTTGGATCCCCGAGACTTCTTGCGTCAGAGCCTCGAGAGGGGGTGATTCGCTCTGGCGTTGGGCTGCGCTCTTGTGTTGTTGTGCTAGGCGGTTCTGCGAACTCGACTCGCGGGGAGAAGGTAACGCATGGAGGTGGGGAGAGGAGGAGAGGGGAAAATGGTCGGGAGAGGCGGTGGCTGGTGAGACGCCGGCTGGAGATAACGGGGGAAGTTTGATGCAGAAGCTCAGTGGAAGAGTCGAAATGGGAGATGCTGCGTTGCGGTGGGGAGTAGGCGACTTTTAGGGGTGCTGGAGGCGGCACGGAGTCGAGGGTTGTGGTGGAGCTACAATGGGAGGAACATATGTCGATAAAGGGAGTAGAGTAGAAGGAGGAGCGAGAGGGTGATTCGCAGTATCGTTTACTTGTGTCCATCATCATTGTTGTGTGGTGTATGTATCTATCGCGGGAGGTGAGTGATATGTCGTATTATACCGGGTTTTAACAAATTGCGAACAACCTGTGGTCACGGAAGAGGAGGAGAAATGAAGGAAGGAGGCATGATTATTTACTGTCTTTGTTCATATGGATCTCGTTTCATCGACATACCACGGATTGCAAATATCAAAGCCACGTTAACACACCATGACCATGGTAACAGTCGCATGACGGCCACTTTGTGCCGCCTTCTAGAAGTATGCCTACCTACAGCGGCGCTTAACACCACCACCACTACCCAAGATCGTGGATTTCTGGGTCAACTAAGCCACATTGTGCCACGGTAACGTCACAATGGGGATAGTATAGAATGTGGGGTCAGCATCCCCCCTGCCACAGACTAGCAGCTTCCCCATTAATGTAGAGTAGGTTCTATTATTGATAACGCAGGTACTATATGATTTGCATGGAATCACATATACAAGGGCCATTACACAGCATACTTATTAGCCAAATACTGGAGACGAAATTTTGCGTCTGCGTCAGCCACATTTTAGGAAGCGGGATACGGCACGCCTTACGCATGCTGGGATGCTGACTGAGCTTAAGAAGAAAACAAAATTCTGGTTGAAGGGCGCAACAGTCAGTTAGAATATTGAGACGAGATCTAGAGATATAACTAAGCATTGGAAGTACTGGATACACAAGTATTTGTGCTAGCACAGACTCAGAACATTGTCCGATTCCTGTCTGCAAAAGGTACACCAAAATGATATCTGGTCTGCAATTGGGAATTTATCTAGAAAACCACTAGCCCCGCGCACGGTGGTAGTTTGATACCACACCCATACACTAGATTAAACCTCCAGCGAATGGAAGTGACCACTCCACGGGTTCCCGCAGTTACCGCTTACGCGCGCCTTCACCTTATTGAGAGAAACGTTATGCCGGACATGCAGACTCTGTGCACTAGCCAGTTAAGGTTTGTCCCCCGATACTTGCATAAGCAGATAATACGATATAAATTCTCCTTATAGTAGTAATTCACACCCGGGACCCGGCATATTCGGATTCCAGGAACCCTTTTTTGCTGATGTATGCAGAGTGCTAATATTATTGACTAGAAGCTACTACCGAGCTTACCGTCTTAAGGCATTCGCCGGGGTTGGAGAGAGCGTTTCGTATGCTTAGACACGTTGTTGCCTCATGGAGTGACTGGATGACCGTGCATCTCACGGATATGTATGCAGGGCAACAACGGCGAAGTGTGGAGATTCAGGGGGGAGAGCTACTAAATAATCACCGTTAACTATCCATTCTGGGGGCTGTACAGAACAGATCGTCGATTGCGGGGGATCGATCGGTGCTTATTAAAAGGCACAGCAGATCCCCTTAGAGAACTACCGTTAAACTGACGAAAAGGATCTAACGCAGGTACAAATATCTTCGTTACGAGAGATGAGGCATTCAAGCTTGGTTGATGTGGGGCTGTAAACGCCAGATGCAAAGTTCTAAACCTACAGTGTGATCTGTTGTGTGGGCTTTTGTCAATTGATTACTCATGAAGACCAGGTTTGTTTTTGTTTGTTTTAATCATACTGTATTCACTCTATTTAGAGTATGACAGACCCCTAATCACCTCCGCCTGCGGGCAGGCCGGCTAGATGGCGAAGCTCCACTCCTGCTACCCATTGTCCCCTTTGACAAAAGAAAGCAAAAGCAAAAAGATTGATAAGTACAAAAGAAACGAACCGGAAAGAGAGACCACCGAACCAAAAGACCCTCGAAGAAACTCACCCCTCCACTTGCTTGGGCGGGAACTTCTTGACGTTAGTAGCTGCCAGGAAGTCCATCACCGCTTGATCACACTTCTCCATGGAGAACAGCTCAGAAATTTGCACGTGCCGACATCTGCCTGCTTTTCAGCCCGTCGCCTTCCCCACAGCTTTCCAGAGCTCTTTCTGCTGGTCTTTCCACCGGCTGCAGTGGCGGAAGAGATGCTCCCGTGTCTGGGCCACCGTCCCTCCGCACCACCAGCACAGACCAAGATTGTTCGTTTATACGAGAAGCAACATGACCCTCTTGCTCACCCCAAAGGGTGAATCTACACATGCCTAACTTCCGTGATAGCGAGGGATCATAAAAATAAGGGAACAAATTTACAACGAGAGACACGTCTTGACGGGTTGCTGGAAATGTTTATTGTTTAAATAAATAGGGCCCGAATCTTTCAATTGACAAAAACTGATGCCAGTTTAAATGGCTGTAAAACGCCAAGTGCTTGAAACACCTAGGTTCGAAACCCGGTCACATCATTCTTTTGACCGCGATCCACCCCCCCCCCCCCTTTTTTTTTGAGCGTGCTACAAGTAAGTTTCGAGATATTAGAGAGTATATATATCCTGAAACCAAGCAAAGAAACTAAGATAATAATGAGCAGAGAGATAGAGATTCCCTCCTAGTAGCCTACAACCGTCACATATATAGGCCCGCATCTCAGAGCTGATGCAAAGAAATTCGAAAGTAACAAGAGCAAAATAATATAGACCAAGTTAAGGAATTAGTGTTTGCAGCACCCACTTAAGCACTACAGGTTTCGAGCCTGCAGCATAGTGTTTTTAACACCATGCTCGAGCTTTGGAGCCCCTGAAATTAGTGTTTAAATGTTTGCAGCACAGGGCTTGAGCACAGCAAGTTTCGAACCTGCATCATAGTCTTTCTAGCACCATGCTCGGCTATTTAAGCTAAAGGTCACTCCTTATTAATTACAAGCTCGTAGCTGCTCTCGTTCCTGGATTTTCTCATTGGCGGAATCGTCGCTGGAAAGCTGTTTCTCTCTCGAGTACAGTTCATGTAGGTACGTAAGTGCTTAAATAGCTAGTCCTGTTTCAAATGGAGCGCGGTCCTTACTTACTCATGGGTGGAATTATCACTAGCAGCACGGAAGTCCACAGCGGCTGACAGTATGAGATTCAATGTTTGATTGCCTCATGCCCCCTCACAGAAAGAATAAATTGCTATCATATCTTGCTTAAGGCCCTCCTCTTCCTCCTCCCCTCCTCCTCCTCCTCCTCAATCATCCAAAGATTACAATATAACACACAGTACCTTCCGCCCTCCCGATCCGGAAATATAACCTGCGATGTCATCTAAAATTATCTAGTCCGTCAACAAACCACCTAACACTAGTGTAGATGCACTGCCGACATACTTACCTAACTCTCCTCCAGCATCGTAGCTATCACACTGGAAGATATGCAATCCCGAGTCCCCATCGTTCGTTATCGTCCACATGGATGGATGATCGTCGATTGTAGGGGTTGTAATTATAACTCGACATCTATTTTTATCGACTGGATCATGATATTTCACTGTGAGCTGACCCCGTAGAAGGTTCATCATGGTCGGTTGCCACTATCGCCGAGGCGGATTTGCATTGATGTCGTATTTGGTGGGGATTATAGCCGATGGAGATCTATTCTTGATAATAGAGATTATGGAATAATAGCGGCGTGTAGAAATATATTTAATCAGGTACTACATTTTTGAATACAAGTACTGCGAAGAATTCGATAGCTAGTTACTTTTCAACCATCATCACAAATATCCATACATATGATGCATGCAGTCTGAACACTGAACCCGGACGAATCACGGGATTTAACAGCGATATATCGAACCGGGAAAACGTGGCCTCTACAGTAGATTCACATCGGGAGAATTAGGCAAGATTAGTGGGACCAGGTGTTCGAAGGATGACCATTCGGAGACTGAGATTTTATCGTAAGGAACATTTACTTAAACTCATCGTCACAAATTAGCCACACCATACATTACATTCCGAGGCCAAATAACCGTGCAACGCGTACATGAGTCAGTTCTGAATCTTGGATTCCGGCGCGTACTCAGGCAGTTTTCAAACAATGTAACCCCACATCTTGCATTGAAACCCGGTACTCTATACAGTTAGATGAACTGCGAGGGAGACATTTAAATTTGTTTTGTCTAGATCTGTTTTAATCGATTAATCATGTTAACATGTTGCATTCGGACGCGAACGGCACTGAGGCTGAGCGAGTGACATGTTTATGAAGCCAATGACCCAATGACGTCAATCTATCACGTGCACTTGCCTTAGCCCCTACCGACACAAGTACCGGCCCGCGCGCGTCTCGGCGCATCTCTGTTCGAAAGTACGTTTGCTCACCGACATTTCATAAACTCAGGGCAGAGATCAAGTGTTAGTAACTCTAAAACATCAGGACGGGTCATCGCTCATATAGCAGTCGAGTGACATCCAATGCACCGCACATTTGTCCACGTGAACATAGATCATCGGTCAGGCACACTCACACCCACCGCATGGGTGTGGCGTATGCGCACCCGAGCTGCACCGGAGATCATAGCATGATCTTGTATTGAAGCGGGTGTTCCTGGCGGGTGTTCCTGGTTATGCTCAGCCCCGCCACCTGTGTAGGTCGCCTGTATCAATCTATGACTGCCTTTACTGCACCACATTCCAGATATTCAGATAGATGACTTGTAGCGCACATGATATTGAGCGAGCATGTCGAAGTCTTGATCACCAGTACGGGTTTCCCTCAAAACGCCAATACTATAAAACCCCAAATCCCACTTTCATTTTTCCAAAGCCTCTTCCTATCCTAAAGCAATCCATACACACACAAACTCACAAAAATGCACGTCCTCCAATCGACCTCGTCCCCTCCAACCCATAACCCTTCTTATCACCACCCTCTCCGCCAATCCTTTCCATTCACAAAATTCCGCACCCCCCGCACCCAAAAACACACTCCCCCTCCTCTCTGCCCCCACTGCCCCCCACCCAGATCCCGCTCCAATTCCACCCCAGACGTATCCCGACCTCTCCCCCGCGTACGCTTCACGGAAGAAACACTGCATCGTGAGCAAGAGAAAGAACGAAGACGAGGGTTGAAGGAGTATTTTGAGAGGTACAGCAATCCGAGGAGACGACAACGTGATGATAGAGATGGGCCGGTGGTTGTGGTGGAGAGATACGGAAGGAGGAGGCCGAGGGTAGAGGTGGTGGTGGAGATGGGAGGTGCGGGGTATGAGAGGAGGGGAGTGAGGAGGGTTAGGAGTTTTTTCAGGTAGACGCGGGGAAAGAAGGGGGTGGTGATGGTTTTGGGTTGGGTTGGGTACCCATGATGTACGCAGGTTCAATGATGTGGTGCCTATAATTCCACCGCCCCCGTGATCTCTGCGAAATTGGCATAGAGCTGGCGCCTAACATGGTGTGTGATGATGAGTGATGAGCCGTAATGAAACCAGGCACGATCGGCTTTGTATATCCCGATTGGCGGAAGAGAACTCACCAATCACCCGTCCCAAGAAGAGACCTGCGGCTGTGAAGTATTTACCGCCAGTGTAGCCCTACTGTAGAAGAACAGTAGTTTATTTCACGAGACGAGATGTCTAAGGACCTTATGCCGTGACATTAGCCTTAGTCTGAGGAGACCATCGGATCCGCGGGACGACATATTCTGGCATATTTTCGGGGGTGAGGGAGGGGGTTGAGGAAGAAGGGTAGAGGAGGGTGGAAGAATGTATTTAGCTTGTTGGCGGATAGGGAGGGCTGAGGGGACACCCAAGGTTCACACTGGAGAAGTTTCGGGGAAAAGGTTTAGATATGCCATGGCCGCAAGCGGCCGAATGCAATATGATTACAAACAAACAAAATATTCTGGCATATTTTTTGGATCTCTGTGGTGAAGTAATATGTTCACGATCAAGAATCGTACTGCTTCACCCATTTCTTGCTAAGAGCAATGGCATACTGTAGTGTGTTTGTGAGTCTAGAAACTAGTATTCTGCATCAAACAAGTATTTTATTTGCTAGATAGATATAAGTAGGCAGAGTTTGAGCGACCCTGAGAAGCATTGTATTGTCAAGAAAGTCTTGGGAACTCGCGGCCAAGTAGAGTACATTTGCGGAGAATCATCTATCAGTTCACAAACTCATAGCCTCTGCATTCATCGCCATACTACCGCCCTCTTACAACGAGATCTTGAACATCCACAGAACCTAGTTACTCTACAAATGATCGCCTCCTCCAATCTTCCCACCGCCTCCGCTACTATTTAGCTCGCTCTCTCTCTCGACGTGGTCGCGATAGACCCAATACGCCAAGAGGATTTCACAAAGGGTAAACGCCACAAAGCACATCAGTTCGTTCGTTCCGGCTAAATCGAGCAGGAAGCAAAGTTATAACTCCAAGATACTGGTATTGTTGCAACCCTGAATATTTTGAGGATCACTGCTCTGGTTCATGGCCGGTAACTTGCGGTTATTGCCAAGATTGTAGCTACGATCGGTGCGACGAATGTTCAAAGGATCAGGCGTGAAGGATATATTCTATAGCACTTATCGGGAATTATGAATCTATCCAAGATGGGAGTTGGAGATTTCAGATTTGGAGATAGACAATAGCAATTTTCACGAGAATGACGTGTGGCTCGAGGCAACACCACTACATCTTGCAGTTCTCGGGGGACAAACAAAGGCTGTTCGCCTGTTGCTAGAAAAGAATGCAACTGTGGATGCAGAGGCAGTTCTGACTCCACCTCAGTCAGGAGATATAAAGCGGCTTACGCCTCTGTATCTGGCTGTGATGCTGCGACATGAAGAAATTGTCGGTCTCTTATTGGAAAATGGCGCGAATATGTATCTAGCTCCCGAAGGAAGCTTCTTATTTCGTGCAACGAGAGAGGAAGATGTATGGAGTATCGCAATACCGCTTTTACACCTTTGCTCGGTTTCGCTGGCCTGGGATGATCGGCGACCGCCGACTCCATATTGCTGAGCTGTTGTTGAATAGGGGATTTCCAGTAGATATGCTGTTCGACTTGCAGTTTGAGGGCCGGCCCCACCTTTATACACCACTGCTTCTGGCGTGCATTGATGGCTCGCTACTGAGCATCCTCAATTTGTTAATCACTCGCGGTGCAGATGTTAGGGTGCGTGATAGTCGGGGTTATAATGCACTCCATTGCGTGACAGAATGTACTGAGTTCACAGGGATATATGAATGTGTGGATAAACTCATATCCGTCGGCGTACCGGTTAAGAGAGTTATAATGGCTACACACCACTGGAATGTCTTTCCTTATACACACCCAACGTAGCTTCAATTGTGAAATTTTTTCTCCAGGCTGGAGCGAGTATAGAAAATATCCAATTCAGTATAGATGATCAGCTGCGACTCATGGTGTGGGCATGGGCAGGTCGGGAGGAGATATGTTGCGAAAGGAGGGAGAAGCCCTTTCACATACTCTAGAAGTCACCGATAATACGTCGAAGTCGTCGTTCCAGATTCACAGGTTTCACCCGCCGTGCCAATGAGGCGATGAGGTATATTGCTCTAGTGCTGAAATGGGGTGTGGTGGTGGAATGTGATGAACGAGGCCGTTGGCCATTTGAGTCGGAGTGTGGAAACTTCCATTTCGAGGATCACGAGGTTAGGGTTTTGGTAGATATTTGGGAAGATTGGAAGCACCAGTATGATCCTCCGAATTTGATATGGAAGAACCCTTGGTATGGGCTAATCAGTGCAGATGGGTATATATAAAGTAGAAGTGCATGTATGTTATCACCACTAGGAGGAGGAGGAGGGGGGTGTGGTGGTGGTGGTAAAAAAGATAGTAAGGTAGTCGTTTTTATACGGTCTTTTGTTTTTCTAGGTTTGTTCATTATGCGGGCAGTAGCAAAAGCCTGGCCATCTTATGACAGCCAGCTGTCGTTAGTAATTATAATCTTGTCGGGAGCAACCATATTACATGCCCCACGAACCGGTCGGTTGGTGTGTCGTTAGCAATACGGCATAGTAAATAGAGGACGGTCAAGATCTGGATGACTGAAACCTTCGAAGCTTTGTGATTTATTTGAACCCGCCAAATCCATCCGGACTCCTGCTGGTTGCTTGTAAGGCTGGTGGTTATTGCCCACCCTTGAACAATCGATTCGAGTTGTACAAATCATGAAACTATCACTCGTTAATGCCGTTTATTTGTCCGGCCATAGATAATGTTTCTATAGATTACATATAATATCTTTTCAGCATAAGCCGGGGTTGTGGCGCAGTGGTAGCGCGTTCGCTTTGCATTGCAATATTGCGAAAGGCCTAGGGTTCGATCCCCTACTGCTCCATTTTTGGTCTGTCCCATGTGCGTATTTGCCAGACACATTTCCCAATCCATGTTGGATTTTGTAGAGCCCGAGTACTAGATGCTTGGTCTTGGACTGCGTAGCGAAAAAAAAAGCCTCCCGAGACTACTAGACCCGATCTCTATCTCCTCCTGTTGCGGAGTTTATACGATCCTTGACTGACTGCTGCAGCATGCAAAATGCATGTATCTGATCCATGCCACGCGATTGACAGCAGGATTCTTACGAGTTCGGTAATTGCAAATAGCCGCCTCTGCTCTACATACGACTTCCCACCAATGGCCGTATATACTGGTAAACGCCGTGGCGTGATGCGTTTAGTATGCCTCAAACTCCCCTGGCTCTTTATGACAGGTATTCTCCCAGATGACCAAGAGAAACCCTATCTTCTCGTAGCTACTTAATTCCCCGTGAGGCGTACTTACTAAGAGGTGACTGCTACTCTATTACTGGCTCCAGAACCACAATTATTAACTCAATACCTAGGCACTACCTGGGCACGATCGTGAGCTACAATTGAGAGGAGTCGATTAGGTATTCTAGTTTTAACGCAAATTGGCGACCGGCCGTTACTATGTTGTAGCAGGAAGGTGAGATGAAGCAATACGTATACTCACAGTCCGTCAATTCTCGACGGCTGCCTACTATCGGAACGAATAAACGGGCAGCAGCGTAAACGTTACAGAAATTCGTGGTGATTTGTTGCGAGGAATAGCTACCATTTTACTCGGAGGCCGCATGCGGGAGCTGAGAGATCAATATACATAATTGAAGGACATATAGCGTACATAAATGAGAAACGCGATGCAGGTATCATTGCCCACTCCATTGCAGGTTCGTATTGCAATGTCGGCTTTCGGGCAGTGACATATAGACATTCATAGCTGCAACATTGACATTATCTCAGCTCAGGAAACAATCCAGAAAGCGATATGCCGACCAACTGCCAACGATATAGCTCATGGAAAGCGGAGTCTCCCCAGTTGAAACCCAGCTCGGTGCAACGTTATCGCACCAACGTAATCCTTGATTACACTATTTAAAATGATGAGCAAGGGCGCAAACAAACCAAGATACTTGTACTACCTAGATCTAGACTATTTGGTATCCATACGACTAATATTTTAATTTTTATGGATTATCAAGCCCAACCACTGTTTACACTGCAAATACTTGCCTACATTGGTTGTTTTTGTTTTCACTCGATGAGTTGATAAAAGGTGAAACGATACCCGGAGGTTGCTTGCAGTTGACGACAAGTAACGGTCAACCTACATGAAGGGTGCCCCGGATCCCCGTATCTTCGGTAACCCACGCACTGGAAATAACTTTACCGAGAACGACGAGATGGAAGTTTCTAGTGCATCAACTGTTTACTTTGCAAGTATATCGGTCCTTCACTAGCTATACGAGATGTTTCCTCATCTGGTGGCAGTCTGTGAGGCTCCGCTTGCGAAACAATGGTTCTATAATCAGGCAAGAAGAAGCATCCACCTTTCTAGTATCGAGACTTTGTTGTGCCAGAAATCCTATTTAAGGGCACCAGTCTCCCCAGAGATCATTGCTCATCCCGCAAATCATACTCCGATTTCTCAACTCTCTAGTTATTCGCATTATTCATCTATTGCAAACCAACATGGCATCTCTATCCACCATCACCTTTCTAGTCACCCTCGTTCTAGGCCTTTCCAGTGCCCAAGAGGGAGCCCTCGCCCCAATCGCCAAAATCGGCCCTTGGCTCTACTCCGGTTGTGCGAATGAAACCCCCGCAGGCCGCACACTCAATGGGCCTTCAATCTTCGGAAATATGACAGTCGGGAAATGTGTCACCTTCTGCACAAACCAAGACTATCCCCTCGCTGGTCTCGAGTACGGGGATGAGTATTGAACCTTTCATGCCTTCCCCAAAGCTATGGACGGCTAATTCTTTGAAGATGTTTCTGCGGTACCGAGCTTCAAAATAACGCTACCTACGGCCAGACAGGCTGCGACATGGACTGCACTGGAAACCCTTTACAGTTGTGCGGTGGTCCTAACCGTCTTACTATCTATGAAAATAGCGATTATATTTCCCCTAAAATCGTTCCAATCGTCGGAAATTGGTCTTCTCTCGGATGCTACGCTGAGGGAAAGACCGAACGAGCGTTGTCAGCATACGCCATTACTGACCCCGCAATGACTGTACCTCTTTGTGTGAACTCCTGCGCCTCCAAAGGCTATTCGCTTGCTGGTGTTGAGTATGCCGTCGAATGCTATTGCGACCACTACGCAGTACTTAACAAGACGATTTCGGTTCCCAAAGAGGATTGTTCGATGAAGTGTGCGGGTGACAAGAAGACATTCTGTGGTGGGCCCGACAGATTGGTTATTTATTCCCAGTCGACCACCGTATGTGTTCCATTGACCGTAATTAGAGATAGATTGCTGATATACAACGCAGAGATACTACCGTGGAAATAGGGCTTGAGACAGTTGTAGTCGGAGATTATTTTACTATGGAGTGTCGTATGGTGTAGCTTAAAAGATGGTGATGAAGTTGGGTAGAAGGCGAAACTACTTTTTAAAAGTCGAAAACCCGAGTGAGAGACTGTGTTTCAAATGAATTTCTGCAAATCAGAATGTTTATGCCCAAATCTAGAGGTTGCGAGAAGACTTCCAAAACTACAAAAAACCCTCCAGTATCATTTTATAAGTTATTTTACAAGTTCAACATGACTTATTCCTTCAACTTGCACCTTTTCCTGTCAACATGTCTCTCCAGCACCAATATATAGGCATCAGCGTTGTGCAACATCTCAAGACTTCGACTATATGCCATCCCCGATCCCCACTCGACGATACCCCGTTTCGCCGTACCCTCCGCTCACGATCGCCGTTTCCCACCTCCATCCCCCTAATGTCAACCCCCAGCTGTCTGAAGAACGCACTGACAGGCTTTCTACCCTGATACTCGCTGCGCTGACACCTCTCTTCCGCTACATCGAACCACGCGATCATAAAACCATCATCGCCACCTTCATCATTGGTGCCCAAACAGTGGAAGAGCTCATCTCGGCTTTATTGCAGGTATTCCCCAGACTGATTTATAGACCGCTGAAGAAGGTGGTGAAGCGAAAACAGCCCGGTGTGAAAGGAGATATTGAGGAAGTACAGAAGCTATTGCAAGAGGCTAGGGAATATGTGATCAGATGGATTATTGAGAGTGAGGAGACGGAGAGGGATGGGAGGTTGAAGTGTGTGGAGTATGTATTGGAACAGGTGGACAGAGCTCATAAAAAGAGCCTTAAGAAATTGCTAAGCTTGTTCGAGGCACCGGATAATGGGAAGTTATTGGTTTGGGGCGGGCGGTCTCTGAGGCGGGGCGAGTACTGAGAATACGTGGAGTACAAGTACATGGAGCCTGAAATAGCACATGGATCATCTGGTTGCGTTTCTGGAATTCTTGATACTCATAAGATACGTTTGACCCAAAATGCCTTTATGAATCTGGATGCTGGAAGCTCGAGACGTCAAATGGAAGTTCGAGGAGTGATCTCGTTTGGGAACCATCCTGAAACAGTAAGGCAACATCCGGACGAATCACTTTTACAGCAGTAGTTTCTTGAGTTTGGAATGATCGCCACATGGTGTAACTTACAATTTAGAAATCATTGTAACCCGAGTCAAAGTCGAGGAACACCTGTGCACTTGGCTTTCCAGTTCCATCTAATGACTGCATTTCATCATCATACCACGTTATTAGTGTTTGCTCGCGCTAGAACATTCCATCATCCCAAATACCTAAACCAAGCCTGAAAGTAATCCCAACCATCCCGAACCGATACTCCTGCACGCATCCAAACCCCAGCACGCATCCAAACCCCAGCACGCATCCGATACTCCTGCACGTACCCGAACACACGAAAACCCAATATCCCAACCGAAATTCGCCAACAGAATCATCAACAAACCAAAACTCCTGATTGAAACCAGCCCAAACCAGAAATCAAAGCAGAACGTAATCTCTAAAACAAAATCAACACCGACTGCTGTCTTCGATCCGCTTCTCCTATGCCTTTATACTCCCCGCGAGAACCTGTGTCAACTGCAATACGTATGTTGTCAGCCTTGGTTTATACCACCCAGAGGGAAGAGAACGTACCCAAGTATTCATTTGACCGTTATTTTCCGCTTCGCCCATCGCCCAGTCAAGTGACTCTTCGGTGCAGTATACTAGCCCCTTCAAGTCCTTATCGTGCTGCAAGCTACTGACATATCGCTTTGCCGCAGCGGAAGTCCCCACGCGTGCAATCTGGAAGACAACTGCAGAGGAACCGTATTTTCCGCCGCTTGGTGTAGGAAGTTTTGATAGTTCGTTCTTCGTGGCCAGGATTGTGCGCTTTAGTGTATCGGTATGTTCACCGCTTGGCTGTCTCCTATTAGCACAGTATGGACCAAGAGCTTCCCAGGAATCATACCTCTCCGTCGGTAACCACACTTACTACCACGGGCTTCGTCAATTCTCCACGCTTCGCCTTCTCCACAATTTCCCGCAGTACGACCTTCTCGAACAGTTTAGTTCCAATCATAGTCCCCCGAGCCATTGTAACAGCGTCCAAGCATGTCTCCACTTGGTCCTCAGTCACCACTCCGTTGAATCCGGCGTCATTGCTTGAATTGATAAACCGGATCTTGATACCCTGAGGATTATATGCGCTGGAAATCCGTGCAATCCTCCTCACTACGGTTTTGAGGGTTGCCCAGCGCTCCTCCTTTTGCATGCTCGTTGAATCGTCGCAAAAGACAATGACATCGTAAAGTCCCAGCTTGGTGAGATCAGGGGTGGCGTATGGGGAGAGATATAGTGAGCGCGCAACACCAGCAGCCATGGACGCGGCAGAGGTCGCGACCTGACGGACGAGTGGAGATGATGGAGGGAGGATGGAGGTGAGGTTCTTGGCGCTGATATGTCCTGTTAGAGATGCATGGTGTTCGGCATCGGTCTTGGGGAGTGGGCCTTCCTCGCGATAGGAAAAGGAGGGTTTTTGAGGCGGCGTGGAAGACGAGGATGGGAAGGCGGAGCTACGGGGAAGAGTAGGACGTCGTTGAAGCCCTTCGGCTGCGAGCTGTTCCAGGTTTCCAAGCGAGAACTCGGTGCGTTGCGACCTGGGGTCGGCGTACTGTGCTTCGGCACGTGTGATGGTGGTGTCGTTAGCGGTCCGGATGCCAGAGGTGACTTTTTGCTTGCGTTGGGTGGTAGTCCTCTTCCGGTTGGTGGAAGACGAAGATGTCTCTTTGGCAGATTTTGAGCGCATCAACCCAGGGTTTACAGCAGTACGCGGCCGCCGGATTCGTTGGGATTGAGAGCGTGTGAGCTTCTGCGGGCCATCGACATAGGTGTCGTCTGATGCCACATATTCCTCATCAGGGTCGTCGTCATCGTCGGCATCTGGGTCGCGGTAGCTCATGTCAACGTCTTCCGCTCTGATAGCCTTCTTGCGGGTGGATCTTCGTGGCAAGATATCACCACCGGTCATCGATGTCGACATCTGCCGTGTGGCTCTCGATGTCTGCTGTGTACGTGTGGCATCTGCGGCAATAACGGCTGCACGACTGCTGGACTCGCCTTTGGATCGGTGTTCTCGGTCGCGGTTTCCCGTAGATTTGGACCGACTAGGCTTCTTCACCTCTCTTGTAGTCTTGAATTGGTGTTCGTCAGCACGACTGACATGTTCGGCATCGTGTTGAAGCATATTGACAACAATCCCCGACGAACCTTCACTCTTGCTGTGGTGATGTCCTGAATTCCGTAGGATTCCCCTCGTAGGTGATTCCTTCTCTTGTCCATGACCGCTCATAGGCTTCGGGTTGTAATCGAAATCAGTTACTGACCGCTTCGCCGGCACCGCCTTACCATCCATCGACCTGGGCGAATAATCAAACTCGGTAGCTGTTGATGTTCTGTCGGTAGTGGATCGTCGCGATGAACGTCGTTTCTCTTCGGTTTTATAGCCGCTATCATCGTGTACTCCACTATGGCCGCCGCTGCTTCGTCGCCGCTGTCGCTTCTCGCTGATTAAGTAGCGTTCGGTGTCGCGCCCAGAGGACTTTGGGCGTCGATGATGGCGAGACTTTGATTCTCTTGTCGCGGTTGTCGCAGTCGTGGCTACCTCGCTGGCAACAAGAGCCGCGCCACCACCCGACAACGCCCTTTCAGCTGCAGCCCTTCCATCCGTAGCCCCAACTCCACTACTGCTTCTTCTCCGACGCTTCTTCTCCTCGCGATCGCGATCCTGGCTATCTAAAGTTCGCGAAGATCGGTGACGGGAAGAACTTCGCGCTGCTCCTTCTGCGCTGCGACTGGTGCGCCGCCGATGAGGATGTCGCCTTTCTGTGCTGGCAGTGTTGGATGCGCTCCTTCGTCGTTGCGATTTCGTCCCATCAACCCGCGTGGAGGACGTGCGTCCGGATGGATGGTTGCTAGCGATGCGAACGCGCGTATTTCGATGGCGCTTCTTGCCAGATCCCTCCCGTATCGTTCTTTTCCCGCAACAGCAGCTCCACAAACTAGACCACGGGAGCAAACACATGTCCGCCGACCGTCGTCGTTGTCGTCGTCCGTGCAGGCAAACTCGCGTCGGGCGAGTCTCGTGTTGAGTAGTTTCGTGCAGACGATATATAGTGCGGGGTGGTTGGTCGCGCGAGGGGGGCTGGTAAGAGGGGAGAAGGGGTGGATGGTTATCTGCAGCATCCCATTAACATTAATGTCGTGTGACAACCCATCTGGGAAAAAGAAAAGTGCGGAATCGCAAACGGTGATAACAAAACAGGATTGGATGATGGGTTGGCGGTTGCGACAAACGACTGGATACCGAGCTCAGGGTGGGCACAAGGCGAGATGCAGAGGGGTACATCCGAGATGGGTTTGCAGATTGCAGTGGCTCCCGAAGATAGACTGCATATATACCTATTTTCCAGGCAGGAGAACTAGAAAGCAGAGGATTTAGTTTAGTGAAGCTATATCGTACATGCAAACGGCGGACGGGTATTACCTCCTCCTTTCGGGGAAGCGGCCGTATTTGTATCTGTCCTCAAACGAGCGCGCATGTTATATAGCGGGGTGTTACAGGCTCTCCGAAAACGAGACAAGGGACTCCATCGAATTCATTCGCCCCAGACCAAACGGTTAGGTTTGATCATAGAATGGCACTCGTACGCTTACGGCTTGGCATGCGCTCAACTGCGTTTGTGCGTCTTTTTTCCGAGAAGTGGAGCCATTTACTCGAGGTTGATAAACGCAAGGTCGAAAAAAGTGTGGGTGCTGGGTGACTCGCGGGTTCGAGCGGAACGAAGATCCAGATACTATCATGTTGAGGGTTGCAAAAGAAACTTGAAGAAAAAGCTGCGATGCAAACGCCAATCGCTGGCAGGCACCCGCCAAGTTTGCAAAACACGCTAAGATGGATGATTTTTACAAACACAAGACGTTATGATAGTCTCGGAGTGTGGTAGACGAACGGAGAATGACATGATGGAGAAAGGACTCTATCTCCCATGAATTCTCTACCTACCTCCAGGTAGCCCCTTGTTTTGAGATTGGAAATCTCACCAAGCACCAAGTAAGTTGAGGCGAGTGCAACCAACCAATTAAATAAGTTAGAACACTAAATAAGCTTTTTCCTACACATATCTCATCACTTTGTGAGCATCTGGAAGAAGGCCAGTGTCCCTTCGATCCTTGAATTAGCTCGTATTCAATTAAAATTCTCGAAAATTCTCACCTAACGTTTACCCTATTGGCTTACTTGCTGCCAGACTCAGAGCGATGGTCGATCCCGCCAACTCCTTTCAGATACCCCATGAGATCCTATCCGACGATGGTCGGTAAAAGCCGGCAACAAAATTCTTACTGATTTTCAGTCGGACCCCACAAACCTAGTGGGAGATTCCAACTCTCGGCTTCCCCCTTCGGCGCACCATGTCTAAAGATGAAAGGGCTCCCGTCGGGAGCTCCAGAGGAAGACGCATGCATTCTGGCTGTAGAAGACCTGTTGGAAATAGCTATATAAATCCTCTATGCGTTCGACTGTGCCGGTACTATATCTCATTATTGATCTCGAGTGAGATGTGAAGATTATGGGTTAGGGTAAACATACAAGCTCACTCGTCACCCGAGGTAGTTTGACGATGCACTTTGGATCCCTGGTCGCAACTGATTGTTAAGGTTTTGGCGCGAGCCTTCTGGCCCAAGCTAAGCCAGAAATCTGATTTCTGTAGCAATCAAGCGCCATATAAAACTCAGCCTTGCAACTCTCAAACCACAATATATGAAATCTCCACCTCACCAGCAATGAAAAAAACAAAGTCACCGCCCCGCAACCCAGAGCCAACTATTATTGACGAAGCTGGAGATGTCATTCTCATCGTCTCCGCCTGTAAAAAGGAGCGAAAATTCGTTGTTTCCTCGACCATCCTCTGTCTCGCCTCGCAGATATTCCGCGCCCTGTTGGACACCAGCCGCTTTAAGGGATTAGAACTTGAGAAAAAGACATTACAAAAAGATTTAGAAAGCCGCTTCGAACTAAGACTGGAAGATGATAGCCTTGATGCAATGGAAACAATCCTGAACGCCATCCACTTGCGGGGTGAGGACGTTCCCATGGATCCTCCAGGGGAACATGTAGTCGAAATTGCGACTATTTGTGAAAAGTACGACCTTTCTGCGGCCTTGCTTCCTTGGAGTCCCCACTGGATAAACGTTATGCCACTAGAAGAAGGAGAAGCCAACAGGCTATTCGTGTCTTGGGCTTTCAAGTGTGCTGCAGAATTCTTAAAGTCCTCCAGGAAGCTTGTTCTGGAATGCAAAGTAGTGGGGTGCGGCCTATATACCCCGCGCGGAACTAACCTCAAAACGGTAGAAAATATACCGCAGGGTATCTCAAGCAAGTAACGATTCACGATACCAGTACACATGTAGTTTTGCCAACAGTTGCAGACGCTATTGTAGCATCGCTGAAAGCCGCACACCGCAAAGTTATTCGAAAGTTGGAATCTTTCATTGATGCACATCAAAATAAGTCGATCTGTCGTTGCAACTGCTCGAAGCAGTGTGATGTCATTCACCTTGGTAAGTATGTTATGATTTTGGTGCGTGAAGGTTTGTTGCGTCATCAATTGGATGCCGAGCCGAAGAGTATATCAGAAATCCTGAGACGTTTGCGCATTCTGGATAGCCCCCCTCAGGATAGCCCCTGTAAACAATTCCGTGGAGCTTGCGCTACGTTTTCGAGATTCCTCCCTTCAGTGGAGACATTGATTTCAAGCTTTGAGTGTCCTCGTCTGTCGGACTTTGATTCTAGAAAGCGGAAGAGTTATCATTTAATTTAGGATTTAAATAACTGTGATAGCAGCTAAGGCTATTTAATTAATTTCGATTGTTATAGTTGGCTTGGAAAGCGTATAACCCTTTCGCCTAAACTGACGCATTCGTTTGTATATATTCTTGCATCTTTTATCGTGAAAGCAAAGTAATGCCAACGAAACGGAGCTAAAATCAACAGAAGCGGTATCTAGACGCTTCAGCCAGTATTCGGCATCACTGTAACCCAGGGGAAAGATTCGGGCATCTTCGTCGACATTCGACCATGTGGTCTCAAGTGATTAATCATGTCAAAGCTTAATCTCAAAGATTGCAGATGATAGAATGCGTGCAGCAAGGAGATTTGAGCGACTTTTCTTCACTGATTTGGGCGTTTCTCTTGTATCTTTCAAACCCTAACCCAACGCTCGGTAACGTAGAGTACTGTGACACTTTCGCAGTGGATCGTACGTCACAAATGGTAAAAAGGGAAGTCATGGGGGTACGTTAGAAAGAAACCATTACTATTATATTTTGGAGGATCTACGATTTGGTTTCGATACCTAACTCCCATCTAGTTGTCCATTCTCTGCCGTTAAGTTACGCCTTAAAGTCGAATTCTTGCCCTGGTGAGAAGGTAGTCGGAATGAACGAACATGTACATACGTGCTAGATGCGGTATGAGACCGTCTTAAGCCATACACTGCTAGAACTGTTAGAGTAATACATGTTTGAATAGGGCTAGGTATAGCTATCGAATATTTGAAAATCCCTTGAGTGAATATTCCTGACATGATGCATATAATTAGTTCAAAAACAAAAGTCCCCTCCAAACGCCTCTCAATATCCCTGAATAATATAATACTACTCTTCATTCGTACGAGCACCGGCTCCCCGAATCCGAATCCCCCACATTTGCCGCCACTGTGTTTTGGCCCTCTCAATCTTGATTGCCGAATCTTCCCCTGCCTCGACATCCGCTGCGTGGTCACGGCGTCTGTGCATGCAAGACCAGATTACCCACGTAGAAACGACTGCGATGGTAAGTGGGATGGTGATGGCCCAATACACCGTCATTGGTGCTTTGGAAACCATAGAATTACTCGCGGTGGACTGGCCTGCATTTTGATCTCCGAAAGTTAAGACCCCCGCACTAAAGAACGTCTACTGAAGGTTAGCACGCGCCCGCTCCCTGCCGAATTGACTCGTCAAACGGAGACTAAGTGTATAGGGGACACGGGCACATCAGAACCAAGGACACTGTACGTACCGCAACAAAAGTTCCTGGTAGGAAGCATGTAGTCAACGGTGCAATCGCTCGCATGTCATAGCTGTCCATTCTCGCCGCTTTGGCGATTTGATAGTTAAGTCGACTTTCATTTTGAGACAGCGCATTATATAGCTGCACCGAGCAAGGAGGAGTTAGTTAATAGAGAGGGAATTGCTTCGATTTATGGTTACCATGCTGTTCCTAGCACTGATTTTCCTCTCCAAAGCTAGAAGAGACTCCTGACTTCCAATGAATAGTGGCTTCAGTAGTTGAAGATTCCGGTGTTCGAGGTGCTGTTTCTGGTCTGTGTCTTCCAACAAAAAGTCGCATAGTCTCATTCCGAATTTGGCCATGATAATTATGGACGATAAGGTATAAACAGCCTCACTGATCTCCGTAATTGCTTGGAAAGGATCATCCGGTATAACCTGCAGCTGGATGTCTTCACCCACTGACCCCCATCCTATTCGCCCTGATAGATTTTTTACCTGTCCTCTCGAAAGCTTCTCACACCCTGCTAAATCATGTTGATACATAAATGTATAGAAAATGGATAAATGAAGAACCGCAGATGCGAGCAGAAGATTTTGCTTCACTGAAGTTAAGAAAACATCAACACAGTATCTATTCCGATCAAAATAATGGAGGATGCCTGTGGTTATAATGGTCTGATCGTCGTGGAATAACAATAAAGTCACTGTTTCGACGGGCGAATCCAACTCTAAATTTGGGGTTTCAATCATCATGCGTACACATATTTGTTATAAACTCGAATGTCCAACCGAAATGTATGATTACCTGTTCCGGATGGTCCGCCATCAGGAGCGTCTTTCGACTAAATGGGATCCTAGGACCGAATTTGCTGTAATAAGGATCTTCTGAACCCTCGCATATCCTGCACAGTTTATCGGACCTTGAAATATATAGAATAAAAACGGTAGGCACCTATAAAAGCCGGAGACCTCCTGAAGGGGTTGTCTTTGGCTCCGAGAATTCACCCTTTTGCGCCGACAATATCAGCGGAAAACTAGAAAGTAAGTTGTGTCGCACCACTCTGCAAACCCAGTCTTCAATTAGGGCGGTTTTGAGCTCACCTTCCTCAACTGTTGGTTCACTGTTCTGGCTCTGGTGCGTTAGTAGTACTCCGAATTGTCCGTCGGGAAATGAATATTAACCTCGTAAGTGTAGCTTTGGAAATATTTGACATCTTGAGGCTCATAGTTCACGTGATCTAGAAGACTGTCGTAGAAGTTCTCGAACATGCTGACAAGATGGGGGATTAGAGTAGGAATCCCGCAGTGCTGTTGGCTTGCGAGCGAAGGGTCGAGGTTCGACAATCACGGAAGTAAGTACGTGTGGTGCTGTTGTGACACCTGGGTGGAGCTGGCGCACGGTTTCAGTCTAAACCAATCACAACTGTTGGCATGCTAGATGTAGAACTTAGGTATTTAAATAGCTTTATTGTACTGAGGTTTCGTATGGTACGTACTTAAATACTTAAGTAAGTACTTAAGTGGGTACTTGTCTGGGGCTTTGCAATGTTCTGGCACAGTTGAATGACCCCACCGGCATCAAAAGTGGATATCGCGTTCTTGCAACCCACTTATGCAAGGCCTTCAAGCAGATAGAACTCCACTAAATCATGAGGCTGTGTGCGCATGCGCAAAGCATCCATGACTTCTGACCTTATATAATCACGCACGAGGCTGTGGAACTTCGGTGTATAGTTCATTGAATATGAGCAAAAGTAGATAGTTGAATCGATACTGCCGTAAAATACTGCACAGTTTCCCAGCCCACTCGGAGTGTAAGTCGGTCCGGTCCGGTCGAAACTGTCTTCGGCACTAGGCAATTCACGAACCCCGCATTGATCTACATATCATACTCACACCTCCGCGCCGCGATAGCTTTACCCCTCGCAACACACACTTGTCAACCACCGCCAGCGTTTTTCCACTGCGTTTGTCCGCACGAGAATCATAGGCTCGATGGATCATTTCTTTGGGTTTATTTTCAAGAATACGACGGCGGTGACTTGAGAGCTATCCGGATCGCCAGGGCTAGAGAGAGCGTCTATTAGATGGAGACCCAGTGTACACCGGAAAGTTCTTCGACGATGCTATTCCTTTTTTTCCAAACCTAGCTTTTCATCGGATGCTTGATTGAAGCTGCCGGGATCAAGGTGGTGACTCAAGATTTTGTTAGAAAAACGGATTAAGAGTATCACTGCAAAGTCGCTCCCTAGATTCACCCAGCAATGGAAGGGCCAAAATCACTACAACTGGGATATATCAAAATACTTTCAGGAGTTGAGTGTTTCTGGTCGTCCGCATCCGAAGCATTTCCAGGATATGATGTCGAGGCGGATCCAGCGGGTGGAGGATGGGGAATCGACTATACAGAAAATTCTCAATGAGGTTGACCGAGTTTCTCGCATCTGTTGTAATAAAGAAAGTAAGAATTCCTCACTCGGGGTATCCGAGAATGGACGGCTCCCTGTTCGGTCATTACCTTCAAAGATATCAATGTCCATCGTCGCATTGAGATGGCTCGGCGGATTAACGGCTCCGATAGTCAACTGGTCTCTGAATCGTAGTGAGCGACAGCCTATAGCTTCCTAACTGCAAATATTCCAGCGCGAAAAGCTTCTATGAGAGCAGGGATTATGCATTTCCGATTTCGCCTTCCATGTGCGAGTACCATGATTGCTTTAGTACTTAGGTATCTATCTGATGACAGTACCAATGGTGAAATTACTTAGATCAATTCTATGCAAGCCTATACATATAACCTCAAAACGATTCTAAAAATACTTAAATAGCAATCACGCAAACGCATTTACAAAAGCGCTACACTCCTAACAATAACATCCATAACATCCTTCTGTACTTCATCGCAGGTGTTAAGAAGGTACGAAATATCACTCTGAAGCCCCAACGGGATGAGTGAATCCATCCGAGCAGTATACAGCGTATCCTTAACATTCACCCTGGAAGCGTGTTCATACTTCTTCGCAACCTCCTCCGCTCTATCAATAATCCGCCGATTAATTCCACATTTCGCCGCACAATGCTGGTCACAAAAAGTCAGTGATTAAGGATTACCGCTCGCATCGGATAAGAAATTTACCATCCCAAACGATCCATCCGCAACACCTTCCTCCAACTGATACAAAAAAGTAATATCCCTCTCCCCATCATCATCCCCAACATCGATCTTCATCCGAAACCTACGAATCTCAGGATGAGTAGCAAACTCCACAGCCAGATAATGATAATGAGTCGCAAAATACCCAACACATCGAGTATGGGTGGCGATATGATGCAGCACAGATTGTGCAACGGAGATACCATCATATGTTGATGTCCCGCGTCCAAGTTCGTCGATAATTACCAGTGACCGTGGCGTGGCGTTGTTGAGGATCTTTTGCGTCTCGGAAAGCTCGACGAAGAATGTACTCTGAGATTGGAAGATGTTGTCGTTGGCACCGAGACGGCTGAGGATTCGGTCGATCGGGGTGAGGACCGCGGATTTGCAGGGGATGTAGCAGCCGATTTGTGCCATGATAACTCCGATACAGGTCTGGAGACGTTAGTAGAGAGTTCTGTATAATTAATCCTGTATCCCAGCCAGTCGTGATAAGTGCCGAATACGTTTACACAAGAGCTCGGGATTCAGTCACGGCGGGGCACTCGCCAAATTTGACTAAATTACTCGATGAAAACGTATTCGGCACTTGTCGCCTCTCCAGAGATAATTAACACAGAAGCATACCATTCGTAAAATAGTCGACTTTCCCGCAGCGTTAGCTCCAGTCAAAAGGGTGATGTTGGGGCAATCGCCTCCAAGCTCAATATCATTCGGAATAAAATCTTCAAAACGTGCTGAAACAATACACGGATGACGAAGTTCTTCAAAGCGCAAAACAGTTCTCTCGTCATCAACAAAAGTAGGTCGGCAACTAACCACTCCAAGTGATGAAGAAGCCTTTGCCAGTCCGATTAGACAATCCAGGTTAGCGATTGTGTGAACAGTGAGAAGCCAGCTTTGGTAATCTTCGTCGAAACGCTGGTAGAAACGGTTAGTAACTTCCTTACCGATCTGGTCGCGTGATTCTTGTGCTTCTTCAAGTGACCGGACGAGCTTGCGTAGTTCAGGAGGATAAAATCGCTTCACTTTGGAGGTGCCAGAGACTTGTTGCCAGGTCTTGGGGACGTGTTTGGCGATGTTGATGGGTACTTCAACCGTGTGCGTCTCTAGTCCAACGTCTACAAACTTCAGGTCGCGACATCTGGTGCCAATCAGCCATGAGTTCGGCCAGGTCAGCCGCGTGGCATTTTTAGAGCAGTACTAAGGGCGGCCACTACGATGATAGCGGGCGGCATGGCCGGCAACCAATACACCAACGAGGCAGACCGCTCAAGAACGCCAATCAGCTAGCTAGCCGACTGAGCACTTACCTAAGGTCTTTCATGTAAGTTTTGAGCAGTCCATTCATCATCTCGAGAATCCCGTCGACAATTTCCTGAGCTTCATCAAAATCCGGTTCTATGCCTGCTTCTGGGACGAGAATTCCGCTCTCTTTAACCTTCTCCCGATCAAATGCAGTACTCCATGGTTTCAGCAACGCATCTAAATCCGGCATCGCCGAAACCAGTTGCCCAATCAACCCTTCGCTAGAGCAATCGAGTTGAGCCTCGATCTCTTCCACCGCATCCTGAATACTTTCGAACCCTTCCAATACCCGCAAAAAGTCAATCGGCTTGCTGCTACCAGCGTGCACCCGAGATATCAGCCGTTCTAAATCAGGTAGCTTGCTAAGTTGAGAGGAAAACACGTCTCGGCATGTGTCATTCGCGTTCAGTTCATCGATAGCGTCAAGTCTTGCGTTGATCTTTGCGGCGTCAGAAAGCGGGTGGCAAACCCACCGCTTCATCATCCGCTTGCCGAATGGTGTGATGCACTGGTTCAGAATCGCGAAGAGGGTTCCCGCTGCAGAGCCGTCGTGGGAGTTTGCGAAAATCTACTTTTGTTGTCAACCACCCTTCTAATTGCGCCGAGTATAGTCGTTTTCTCCATCTCGGTTTGGCCTGCCACGTGCTCGCAAACTCCCACGCGTCTCGGGCGCTGATCGGCTGGGTTTATTCGGGCACGAAATTGAGAAGTACAACGGGAGACTCTCTTACCTCAAGGTTTAATAACGTCTGCCCATCCAAAACCAGCGAGGTTGCCATTTTGATTGGGTCATAAACTTGGAAGTTTTTCAGCGTTACCAGTTCTTGATTGATTTTGAGCTGTCAGGAGCAAGCAGGTAAGCGCAGCATGTACAAGGTGGGACTCATCAAACATACCGTCTGCAAATAATAGAGCAATGCACCAAATGAGGATATAACGAGGTCATTCGACTTGAAGCTTTGCAGTGCCTCCGGCCAATTTTCATATCCGTCAGAAGTGTTAGATCCAAAGTATTTTTGTGAATTCAATTCCTGAACAGTCGTCCCTGCGTCCCAGAACTCCTTTCCCGGTATTAACTTGTTCCAGATTGTCGTAAGAGTAGTACTGCTCTTCAAAATGCGAACCGCACGTTTCGATATGCAACCCTGATACGGTGAGAACAGTCCTCAAGACCAAGAAAAGAGCAGGCGCAAACGCAGACGAACCTTTTCAAGAATCAACTCTTTAGGGCGGATCTGTGCAACGAGCGTTTCAAATTTTGTCAGGTCCGTATCGTCTTCGAACTCCGTCAGCGAAAAGGCACCGGTCGCTGTATCAACAAATGTGATGCCAAACAAAGGTGTCTCATCATCCGTAGTATTTTCCTAAGAGAATTGTTAACACGGTCCATCAAACGGCCCCAGAGTAAACATCTGGACACGAGACAATCAATCAGCCACGAAACCGTACCTTAATCGCAACACAATACGTCGACATATCTCCCTGCAGCATTGCCTCATCGACAAGCGTCCCACCTGTCAACACCGAAACCAATTCCCGCCTAATTAAAGCATCTTTCTTCCCACCTTTCGCACTCTTCTCACGATCCCGCATGTCCCTCGCAATCGGCGTCTCGCTTTGATCCACTTTCGCAACCTTATACCCTTTCGCAATAAACTGTGCCGCCCAGTAATCGAACGAATCCACAGGCATACCAACCATAGTCATACTTATCCTGGTAGTCAGTCCCAGACCAAACTCTCGGTTTCCGAGAAACGCATCGTGCTCAAAGAGTTCGTAAAATTTCCCCTTCCGGAAGAAAACTACCGTGTCGTAATGTTGAGATTTGATCTCCCAGTACTGCTTTTCGAACGGCGTGAATTTGTTCCACGCCTCGACGGGGATGTGTAATGTGCGAGGATCATATTCGGGGTGTCCGGCAGGATTTCCGGAGGCGTCGTGAACGTTCATTAACCATGGGGGCATTACTGGCTGCTTGTTGACTTTGCCGGGCATTTTTGGTGCACAGGGGGTCGCCGGTGCCGGTTGTTTCCCCAGAGATGTGTTGGTAATGGTAATATCAGCACTCTTGGAAGGGAATGCGAATTTCGATGTAAGTGTACCAGCACTCGGCTTGGAAGGTGTCTTACGAGGTAGTTCCGGTGCCGTCTGGCTTTTTGGTTGATTAGCAATATCTTCGTCTTCGTTATCGGGGACTCCAGAGTCTAGAGTTTCATAAGTAATAACCTCGATATCCGCTCAGACCAGACTCACTATCTTCACTAGTTTCTATAGAATCAACAGCACTAGCAATGGCTTCCTCATGGCCATCCTCTGAGATAACTTGTCGCCTTGTACGTTTTGGAGCCCTTGAATAGAGGTCCTCATCATCGCTTGACCGAGCGCGAGAATGGCTGGTTTTTGGGGTCCGCTGGGGAGATTCAACGTCCCGTACTGGAAGATTACTGAGTGTGCGACTCGCAACAGTATCCGAACGAAACGACTGAAGGGGTAGAGAATCTTCAAGAAGTCAACACTCCCCTATAGCACATCCCAACACTCTAGGTTCTTACTGTTCACTCTATCCGAAGCCATGGGCAGAGACCCAGCTCCAGGGGTCGTAGGAACAGCTGCAGCATCGGTCTTAGGGGTAAAGAATGATAGCAACGATTTTTGCGTGTGCTTGTGTGGGACTTTCTTGCCAGAACTTCCGGGTTTTTTAATCTTACTGTTGAACTTGTCTACCATCGTATCTGAACGTTTGTGGTGGGTGAAAATGGGAGTCTAGGGGGCTGAGAGTCTGGACGCGTTGGTGAGGGGACATAAGTATGTCTTTACACGTGTACATGAGTGCACGTGATTGTCAACGGTTGCCGTGTTTCATGTCCCTGTCTGACTCACTATCGATATGTAACAGGGTTCATGCGCATGCGTGTGCAACGGTGAATGTTCAAACGGAAGAGAAGCTCAAAGCTTTCGAGAGCTCGACATCACTATCATGTCATGTCTTCTTGAAATATTACAAAATAAAGACTGGCAGGTGAAAAAGTGTGATAGAAACTGAATTTCAGGTACAATCATGTTGTGATCGCAGAGCAACCTTTCGACTGAATTGAACTTGCAACTGCAACGGGACCACGGGTGTCCCCTAGTAATGGTACAAAATTTGAAGAAACCACGGGATAGTGCGTTAATTGAGAGGGCTATGCAGTTCATAGCAAGCGTTTTCTCAAATGACTTTCTAACGGATATATTTTGTGGGGTATGTACAATGAAGCTCTGTGTGCCATCTTTGCGAGAACCTACATTCTCTATATAATATAAACAAGTATTTCAAGTTCGTATCAGTCCTCTAGATTTAGAGTGCCTGAAGTTTTACGGAAGGGTTTCCCTTAGTCGACCATTTTACATAAACAAAGCTAAGTCGTTGATTGGTCGACTAGTTGGGGCAAACAATGGGGTCAGGTGGAGGGAAAGATATCGAAAGATGTGCGGCTTGACTCCGGACAGTCACTTTTGACAGTCACTTCCACGCCGTCACTTCTGACTGCCTGAACATCGGTGACTTATTTTTGTTTGTAGAGACCTAGAAACAGATTATCAGGAATGTATAAACAATTACTTCAAAGCTTCTTCACAACTATGTGATACCTGTAGACCACTGGATGAAAATCCAATGGCGGATTATCTTGTTCTCACTCTTGCCCTGATTCCAGCTTCTCTACATTCATCCCCAAATTTATCCAAACTTCATCTCCGGCTCTGAGCATACAGTTTTTGCTCAGTGTACTGAGTCATTCACAGTCATGACGGTAAAGACATGGAACACATTTGAAAAACCTGTCACATGAATTGAGCGAAAAGGTAGCTATTTATTTTATACTATATGCAGTTGAGAGATATTTATTTATATAATTAGTCAGTTGTCCATATATAAGGACTGCAGCATTGGCTTCAACCTCTGGGTTCAAGCTTCAGCATATAATGCATACCCACTGCCCACCTCTCAAACAATAAAATCAAGTTAATACAATGAATGGCACACTTTTTGACAGCTAAAATAAATCACCAATGTTCGGACAGTCAGAAGTGACGGCATGGAAGTGACTGTCAAAAGTGACTGTCCGGAGTAGAGCCGAAAGATGTGAGACAAAGGTTTCGAGTGATATCACGTGATTCAACGTACGGGAGTGTTCAAGGTAGGGTACTGTGCCTACATTTACAACTATCCAGTGAACAAGAATAAGAGCACCTGTTGCTGAGCAGATGATGAGGGGCGGAGGTATCTAGGATAGTGACGGGTGCCCAGTAGTTGGTAAGCACCGCAAAATAACCACAACTCGCAACATTAACCCAAACCGACCAGAAATCACAGAATCCCTCAATCTAGACCCTAGAACACATCCTTTACAAGATGAGACAAGAAATGCTAACCCCTCTGTTTCTTCCTTGCCGCAGCAGCTACTCCACCGACCCTTTCCCCTTTCCCTTCCCCCTTCCCTTCTTCTACGCCTTCTCTCAACCGCCACTTCAGGCACTACATTCTCCGACTATTTCTACCAACGAACCCCAGCCAAACACCTAATCCCACCTCCAACGACGAAAAGCGACGCCTCAATCTTCCTTTGTCGTATCTTTCCTCTTCAACTTAGCCAAACTACCCGGTGCCGGAGGGTTCTTTAAATATTGGTGGTCCCTCAACCACTCAATATCATCCTCATCTACATCCGGGACATCATAATCTGTGTATATGGCCCTGGCCCGATTACGGATGATTGCCAGATATCTCGTTTGGCGGATGATACGACGTTGCACAAGCTTATCCCTCGCCTGAATACTGGATAATGATGACGGGAGGCTCCTTGGTCTCGCCCTGCTGGCTGCATATTCGTCGTCGCTCATCTCACCAATCTCGTTGATCATTTCCACTGGTTCCGGGACGATATCCTCCACCGGAAGATATGATAGATTACCGGGCATGGGGCTGTTTGGCGTCACATCATGTTGGCGGAAGAGGACGCAATACAGTATTCGGGTTTTCAGTTGCGCCGTTGACCTTAACCACCCAAGCGTCGTGCTATCGTCGAAGATTGGAGAGACATCGACTGCCATTGGACCCCCAGAGTGCTCCGGCTCTCTCAGAACCCCCCATAGCTCTCGGATTTCGCGGCTTTGATCGGGGAGGCTCTCCTGAACAGTCATCGTGACACGGGAAATCGTCGGTTTGGAGACGGAAGTTAAAACGTTCAGAAGGGCATCATCATCCGCAGACCAATAGCGAGGGAATTGTTGAACAGGTTCATAGGTTATGGTTCATGTGTTGTCTAAGATCTCGGCCGTATGGCACGTGACTCACGAGAAGCAGTTAGTCACTTCTCCTTTTCTCTTCTCTTTTCTTTAGTTCTCTAGATACGAATATACAGATTGTACGAGTTTCTCCTCCACCTGACGGTACAGCTTCAACAGGTTATGAGCCCGGCTGCTTCCATCTAGATCGACCTCTACAGCATAGAGTGTGAATAAGAAAAGCTCCGGATTTTCTCGAAGCGTACGTGGAGTACGACCCCCTATTCGCCATGACTTCGACAGCTACGAAGCTCAATGAGCGAAACTATAGAGAGTGGGTCATTGGAGCCGAAGCATCACTGCGAGGCCAAGGGCATTGGAAATATGCGACTGGCGAGATGCGAGTACCAAGGCCTCCGATAGTGCCATCGTCGGTAACTCAAAAAACACCGACACGGACATCGGCATCGGAAGACAGTCAAGCCTCGGATACTCCGACTTCGACTCCGACTGCAACTACCTTATCACTGATTGGCAAGGATCCTCGAGATCCGGATTATGACTTCATGCCCGAATCGGATGATCCAGGATACCTCGGCCACTATTACAACTTCCTACGCGATTGGGATAAGTGGCAATTGAACAACGACAAGGCATTAGGTGGGATCCAGAGCTTGTTAGAGCCGACCATCGAGAAACGATACGTTATGATCAAGGAACCGAAAGCACTCTGGGCCAGAATCAAGGATGACTTCGAGTCGGTTATGAAGATCGATGGCCAATATCAACAAGAGAAATTGCAAGAGTGCAAACTTGAATCTTATTCGTCAGTCTTGGAATGGATCTCGGCCCAGGACGCCATAATCAGAGAATTAGAAATGTGCGACATCCCGATCAACGATACCTGGCGGAAATTTTACATCATGTCCAACCTTCCGAAAACCGACGAATGGAGGACGTACAAGACCTCCCTCAAGCTTAGTGGCAAGACGGATACCGCTGCAAGCATAATCACTCACCTACAATCATTCGAGGCCGACCTCCGGCGAGATAAAGGCATCGAGCCTGGTGCAGCACTATTCGTTTCTAAGAGAGGCCATGGCAAGAAAGATTCGAACTCGAACTCGAACTCGAACTCGAAGAGACAGTATGATGTTACATGCTACGGATGCGGTAGAAAAGGACATAAAAAACACGATTGTCGGAGCAAGGATAAGTGGGCTGCATATGCAGAAGAGAAAAATAAAGACGACGCGAATTTGGCCTCGGCGACTCCAGCCTCGAATAACGATGCAGAATCATTTCTATTTCTAATAACTCCTCAAGAGAACAGATCCGTGATCACTGTCGATGTGGCTTCGACGAATCGACCTGCAGATTACTGGGTACAAGATACGGGAGCTACGAATCACGTCACTGGAAATCGACATCTATTCGAGTCCTTCCAGCCAATGCCAAAGGGGGAGCATCAAGTGAAAACTGAAGCAACTCCCTTATAGATGCCGTCGGCACTGGCATCATAAGCTTCTGGGCCGAAAGACCGAATGCGAAACCGGTCAAAGTCACCCTCCAGCATGTTCTATATGTGCCAGCCTGCGGTACAAACAACCTCCTAAGCGTGATTCAACTGATGAAGAAAGGAGTCCAATTCAGCTTCACGCTGGAGAAGGGAGCTGTAGCCACTTTCGGTTCAGCACTTGTTTACCATGCCCCATTGGTGAATGATCTCTTTATGCTCCGCACCTTTTCGATTAAGACGTCAAAAGCATCAGTGGCAGTTCTAGACGCCCCGAACCCAGTTGCCGAAGTCTCGGAAGTCTACTCCAACATCCGGCAGACTGCCGACGAAAAAGATATATTTGTGTGGCACACTCGGCTTGGGCATTTATCTCTCCCAGCCATCAAACGTTTGCCGAGTATCACCAAGGGCATTCAGTTACACGCCAAGAGCCCGACGGAATGCGTCTGCAAGCCTGTGTAATGGGAAAAATGTTTCGGAAACCCTTCCAGCCACTGAAGCCCGAAGATAAGATTAAAACTCGGCCCCTCGAACTGATCCATTCCGATGTCATCGGCCCAATGCAAACTCAGACGATGAGTGGCTACCGATACATTATCATGTTCACAGATGACTATTCGAGGTACACCGAGGTTTATTTCATGAAGGCGAAATCCGAGGCTCCGGCGAAGTTTAAGGAATATGTGGCCAAGGTGGAGAAGCAGCATCCGAAGAAGAAGGTATGCCGAATTAGAGTTGATGGTGGAGGGGAGTATGGAAGCCGAGAGAAATTTCTTGAGTACTTGGCAGAAGAAGGAATAATTAGAGAAGTATCGGCACCCTACTCACAACAACAGAATGGCCTCTCGGAGAGATGCAATCGTTCGGTAATGGATCCAGCACGATCAATGCTCAAGCATGCGGGAATGCCGAACAAACTTTGGGCTGAAGCCGTATCCACGGCGGTATACATCAAGAATCGGCTACCCACCAGAGCAACTCCAAATTCGACCCCATTCGAGAGATGGAATCGGAAGAAGCCCGATATCTCACATCTCCGAACCTTCGGCTGCTTAGCATTTGCTTGGGTCCACGGCGATCTACGAAAGAAACTCGATAACCACGCCTACAAATGTGTGCTCCTTGGCTACTCGGCGGAAACGACGACACAGTATAGAGTTATGGACGTCTCTTCCGGCCGGGTTTTTATGGCCCGAGACGTCAAGTTCGACGAATCGACTCTCTACCATCAGCTCCTGAAATCGCAGCAACATACGAAAGTCATTCTTGAGCCTGCCGAACCTCCCAACAATCACCCTTGGGTTGAACAACAACCACCGCAAAAGGTGACGGTTCAGCAGCAGAAGAGGGATCCTATTGACGATTGCGAGGATGGAGATCTGACACCACCCCCGGAAACTCCAGAGCCTTCGGAAACTTCTGGAACTCCCGAACCGACATCCCGAATGGTCCGAGAGCTTCAAAGTAATCTCAATTGGGAGACTCCAGCCTCGTCGTCCCGGACTCGGAAAGGAGCGAGCTCAGCAAATATCAGCGTAGCCATGATGATCGAGCCTGGACCGAAGACATATAAGACCGCGATGGAAGCCGAAGACTCGGATCAGTGGAAAGAAGCCATTGGAAAGGAAGTTGCTTCCATGGAAGATCATGAGGTGTTTACGTTTGTGGAGAAGGTTCCGGAAGGTGCTAGTATGATTCAGAGCCGATGGGTTATGGGAAGGAAACTCCTTGCAAATGGTCAGATTGACAAATGGAAGGTTAGGCTCGTTGGCCGTGGTGATCAACAGAAGCCTGGCGACTACAATGACATCACTTCACCAGTCATCGATTCGGCCTCAATTCGACTTGCTCTCGGCCTGGCAGCCAAACACGACCTTGAAATCGCAGTGCTCGACATCCCGACAGCATTTCTCGGCTGCCCACTGTATGAGACCCTCTACATGCGGCTCCCGGATGGAGAATGGCCAGATCCGTATGGCCGACCCCGCCCGATTGTCAAGTTGAATAAGACCTTGTACGGCATCAAACAGGCGAATCGGGAGTATTACGAAGAAGTGTTCGACTATATTGTTGACGACCTCGGCCTCAAGCCATCGGTTGCATCACCAGGCCTATTCCATGGAGGCAAACTCGGATCGAAAGACGGCGTTCTGATTCCCGTATATGTTGATGACATTATGATCATCGGAAGCTCAGCACTCGTAACCTCGATTGCATCGCGGCTTCATGATCGGTTCAAAGCAGCTGGTCAAGTTCCAGTATCCGACACCTTCCAGTACCTTGGCATGACGATAACCCGAGATCGCGAGAAACGCTCAATTACGATCGACCAAATTGGTTACATCAACTGTGTTCTCGACCGATTTGAGATGACCGATTCCCGAAAGCGTTCGACTCCAATGGAAGCCGGCTACAAGCCTCACGCCTTGAGAGAAGAAGACGGTGAGAAGCCGTATCCGGACATCTCAAACTATCAGAAGGCGATCGGCTCTCTTCTTTACGCAGCACTCGGCACTCGGCCTGATATCACGTACGCCACTACTGTTCTGGGCCGATATGCGGCTAAGCCATCGGTACTCCATTGGGAAGCAGTAAAGCATTTACTCCGGTATCTCCGAGGCACCTCCGACTACAAACTGACGATCTATTCCGGCCAGTCTCCGACTCCGGAATCGTCGATCCTATGCTACGCGGATGCGGACTTGGGGGGAGAAATTGACACGAGTAAGTCTACATCGGGCATCGTTGTTTACGCCCTCGGCATCCTCGTCATTTGGAAGTCAAAGAAGCAGACCTTAGTGGCCCAATCGACAATGCAAGCCGAAATGATTGCGACTGCATACGGCAAGGTTCAAGTCGACTGGCTCCAAGACGTCATCTCCGAGATTGGACTCGGCATCGGAATTGCCAAACAGATCCTTAACGACGGCTTAAACTGCGTCACCACTCTCAACTCGGGCAACTTCCAATCCGAAAGTCGGCACTTACGGTTGAGATTTCATTCAATTCATGAAGCCGTCGCCAAGAGAGATCTCGAGATTAGGCATATCCCGGGCACTGAGATGCGGGCCGATGCCTTGACAAAAGCACTGGGAGGAGTGAAGCTTGGAGAGTTCGTGGAAGAGATTGGGCTTAGATAAGCATGGATGGAAATCGAGCTTGGACTTTGGAATGGACGTATTTGGTATGGAATGGACGGTTTTGGTTTGGAATCTTTGGAGGAGGCATAGGTTTCTTTTGGTTTATATATTGGTTTCTTACTAATGGTTTCTATCTCTTTTTATTGATTCTTTTATGTACTGCCGGTCGTGATCTAGCCAAAGGGGAGTGTTGAACAGGTTCATAGGTTATGGTTCATGTGTTGTCTAAGATCTCGGCCGTATGGCACGTGACTCACGAGAAGCAGTTAGTCACTTCTCCTTTTCTCTTCTCTTTTCTTTAGTTCTCTAGATACGAATATACAGATTGTACGAGTTTCTCCTCCACCTGACGGTACAGCTTCAACAGGAATGGTCGTTTGGATTCAAAATCTGCGACCCTCTTCTTGGCCACTTCGGGGTCGACATACACAACTGTGAACTCATAATAATCTTCGCTTGGGGGTGTCGCCCGATGTCTGCGCTTGATTGGGGAGTACTCATTGTCATAATTATCTATAAGGTATTGTCAACTATGGAGATTCTCGTCGACGGAAATCATACCTGTGTTCACTCTTCGGCGTCTTTTGGATCCAACGGATTCCGATGCCGGAAACCGGCCCTTCCTGCGTCTCAGCGCTAATTCCGCTATATCATCGAGAGCAACTTTAACTTTTTTGCCGTCGATACCATCAGGATTGGCTTCCCAACGACGATACCGACCTCTGATGGGATGCAACTCCGGAATGCTTTCGACACATTTCTGGATAAACGTTTCCCACTCGTCCTTGCTGGCGTCCTTCTTGCCTCTGATACTCTTCGCATAACCAATCACATATATCGCCTCACGTACTCTGGTGGCCTTTAGACCTCGTGTACCCGGAAGCTCATATAATCCCAATTCTTCCAGGGTCCAAACAGCCGGCCCAATGCCTTTCTCTTTCGCCCATGCGACGTGTTGTCGAATCGGCATCTGGATGATATCAGTGTCTTCAACGACGAAACAACTCGTCGATACGGAACGAATGTATTTACCTTTAATATATATCTTGGAGATTCGGAATTTGGAAGTTAGTCGAGAAAGTCAATAATATAGTAGCGTCGGGAATATGAAAATCAAATTAGATTCTAAGTAGGTATATGGAACAAAACCTCTACCTAAGAGAAATAGAAGATGGGAGAACTACATAGATATTCTCCCGCTGCGATAGTTAGAACCCCTTTCGCCGAAAAGAAATCAGGTCACCATTCGAGGGTTCTAGCGTAAAGGATCGTGTTCTTGTTCTAACAGAACTGACAAGACGCAATCGTACCACACACAGTTTGAGTAAAACATGGCCAGAATAATATCAGAGACTTCTAACTAACATTTCTCCTTGGTCAACACCCTCCCTCGTAACCCGAAAATTCGGTAGAGAGTTTGAGAGTCATTCGAATGTGCAGGTCACTCGAACGCCAAGACTTAATCGCACCTATGAAACCTTTTGAAACTTCACACCAAATATTTTAGATGTTTCTTGGGTCAGAATATAGCTAAATGTGTACTCTATTTATCTAATGTTAAGCAGTTTGAGACTATTTATCTAACCCTGCATTGTGGTACCAAAATGCTGTGGTATTGCATTGAAAATTTAAAGTGAAAATCTGTCCGATCTTGGCAGCTATATGCTTTGGTAATTTTGAGACTTGGTACTCTACCTTGGCGTTCTCTAGCAGTTCGCAACGCACGGATATTTCAGCCCCAGCGGCAGCAAGAGATTCGAGCTAGAGATGAGTTTCCGAGTGGTCCAAATATTTTGCTTGAAGTCGGCTTTCTCGAATAGACACGTGCGTTTGGAGATCCTGCCATAATCTTGAATTTCCACTCGCTTTTGGAACGTTTTAACATGTAATGTGTCCAAATTTCTCGACACGTTCTTATATGTATACTGTGACCAGACGTGCGGAATGGTAACTGTTCTGGTTGGTTTATGGGACATTGGAGTCGCTTGCGAATTCTTGACATTCGATGTAGCATCAAAATATGGATAACCTCAGCTTTCCGGATGTGCTCGCTCAAGAAACACAACAAGTAGAAAAGTGACTCCTGCAGGTACCAACGTCAATCAACCCTTTACCCGCTAACTACTAACAGGCGTTCACAAGTTTCACGATGACCTGAAAGATCTCAAGTAGAAGGCCGGAGGTCTAGAAGCCGAACCTCCTCTCGAGTCGCTACTCTATTACACAGACCACTTCCATCTGAAACTCAACGATGGCGTGGTATGCTCCTGTTAAATTTTAACCCTTCCGCTCCTCTGCCGCTACTGGCCACTTCTAGTCATGTGAGGTAAACGTCCCATAGACCTGAGACAGTGCTAGTAGTTTCGCACCGCTCTGGAATCATTCTGAGCCGGAATAGCTGCGCGGAGAGCGCTCTAGTGACTACTGAAGATTCTGGAACCGTGTCCAGGAAGTGTCGGCGCTGTTAAATTCTGCCCAGCACACGGATTTGCTGTACTAACTGGGTATCTATATACCTCTTCCTTCCTTTAATTATTGACATGCGCTGCCAGATTCATGGAGTGTAATTGTCCGTATGTTTGAAGCCAACCAGGGTCTCTCGGGAGATATTAATGACATTAGGAGCAAGAACAGATAGCTTCCAACGGAAGTGATAGCGAAATTAACGGCTAACATTAGGCAGAATAAAAGGATGTAAGGATCCCAACCGTTTTAAGAATCTTGAAACTGACATAAGGTGGTACGTAGATCTGAGTCCTTGAACAGGTATAGTCATTTTCGCCACAGTTTGAGGTGCACTTTGATGCTCTAAGCATTCACGTTCGCACGGACGGAAGTTGATAACTTGGAACAGGCAGCATGGGCCAATATGCCTGTGATAGTGAATTTGTCGCTTTGAGTTTAAATTGTGTTGTAGGAGCTAGTTTATCTTGCTGCAATGTTCATTTTAAGGGGGATGTTAGGGTAAGTGTTGGCCACGAGACGAGACGAGACGAGCCTTGATCTTGAGAGGGTCTAGGGATATCTCGTCTCTTTGGCAAACAGGCCCCATAGTCTCGGGACTTAGGATATGTCTTGCTCGAGAGCCCGGGACTTTCTTAGTAACAGATAAATAAACCTAGCAGCGTATGTAGTACTTATGGTATAAGGATCGTTCCAAATCTGTCTGCTTGATGTAGTTTCAGAGTGTGGTACAGGCTCGATGCAGACTACCAGATTTCAGAGATACGCTATCTTACTCCAACAAGAAAGGATGAATTGCGTAACTTGGTAGATTCTTTATCATAGTATATCACTCATAGAGTCCCGGTACCTTGCTGGCAAGTGGCGAGTGGCGAGTGGCGAGTGGCGAGTGGCGAGTGGCAATGGTGGTCAGCTCTCCGACGAGGTCTCTCTTGTATATAATCCCTTCTCTTCTCTCTGTAACTAAGTCTAAGCACACGTTTCTCCCCTTCCATATCACTCCAACACTTGCAAAATTCGTCCCGAGAAATCTAGTCCCGTTGCCATATTATATCTCGTCAGTCCCGGTGTAATTCGTCTCGTGAACACTAGTTAAGGTTGCATTCTATACAACTAGCGAACAAAAAAACAAGGGACATCGCAAATCGCCACCAGGCCGATATAGAGTAGAACGGTGCCAGCCTAAGATGTCAATTGACACTAAAGAATTTGTGAGAACCTGTACAACGCATGGCTAAAAGTTTTGAGTAAGGATATAATAAGCAGTTTGTAATGCTAATTCACCCACCTTCAGCAACTATAAACAATTATACAGCTTCTAGAGGCTAATTTCATTGCTTCCAATGGAAAATAAGAAAGTATGATGATGCATGGTATGAAATTTTACAGCGTGTGATCTAACTTCCACCGCTAATTGTGCTATGACAGCAGTAACAATATACGGCTCCGGAACCAATATCACCAACCAGAAATAAGTCTCCATCACCCAAGATATGAACGTGGGATCGAAAGAATATTAAACCTATTTATCTAAACAGGCTTTGTGATCCTGAATATTGCTCTACGCATCCTGAGGCCAGAACCAGGTTTAAACCGGAGCTCCAGTAGTCTAGGTATAGGGTACAGATTTGCAATATGAGGTTCTGTCCTGGTCTCCGAGTAGCTACGCTTCGAATAATATTCCAGTACACTGGGATGAGACCGAGTTCCGGACCTGTTTTTCCGGGTTCTGCTCAGAAAATTCGAGGTTCTCAGACTGGCTTGATTCCGGGGTTTTCCTACACGAAACCTGCAGTTATGTCTTGATCATACTCTACTTAAGTAAGAACCCATGCATGTCGCCAACAGGCCATTTAGAGCACGTGACCTTAGGGTTAGGGTGCCCTCATAAGCGCCGGAATTACTAGGTATTCAAGCAAAGATCGAGTCTTTTCAAAGACAATAGGCTATATAGAGGTCAAAACAGTAGAGAACACATTCCCTCACACAAGTATCTTCCTTCGTAAAGCTCCTCTAGACTTCTACCCCAACATGCAACAGCCAGATCTACAGACCGCCCCACTGCCATACCCTGTCCACCAGCTATCTATACTGGGACGACTAGGTATTGAAACCTGAAGCAGCATGCACCCCAATTCTGCTCAGCGGTTGGGAGAACTTCACGCAACCCACCACTCGCTAGCAGGGCAACGGGCTCAACACTACTTTTAGATTTTTTTGTAAGGGATATGCGTTGGGCACGTAATAATGACTGCTCCTAGTAATGTTCATGCTAGCTTATCATCACGGTGCATGGGTGCACTCTAAGATTTGCTACATTTTTATACGCTGGAAGCTTGTGGGGGTCACAGGGGGCCGGTGCTGTAGTGTTCAAATACTAGGATATAAGGCTACCAGCGGTATCAGTAGTCTTAGGGCGCTCGAACCAGAGCAAAGGACCGAACTGTTTAGAATTGGTCTTGAGCCTTCTGCAAGAAGATGGATTCGGCACGGAGAAGTCCGTTGTGTTCACAGTCGGATCGGAATACCAGTACACGACGACCCCCCCTCTTCAGCGGCTATATATATATTACATGCATATTGGCTGTACAGCAGGCAGAGGGCACTGCCCCCACCGCCCCCGCACCCAGCCTTGCTCCTAATGAATGAACATAAACCCCTAAACATCCTCTGCCTAATGTAATTCTAGTAATCGCCGACCTATATTCCCCCGCACACCAGTGACTGCCGACCACTCCTTATAGACGCGCCTATACGATGCTAGATCCACTGTCGTTGGTTGCTTCTATTGTTGGATTAATCGCGGCGTCTGCGAAGGTCACCGCGGCTCTTTATTCGTTTGCTGGAAGCGCATCCGACGTTCCCGGCCTCGCCGCTCGAATTAGAACCGAAACGGAGGCTTTGAATCCAATTTTTAGCCAGCTACATGCCCTGATTCAAGGCTCCGGGCAGATGCTTGAAAGTGATTATTCGTCCGTGGATAAGCTGGTTACGGATTTAAGGAGTACCTTTTCGCAACTTGAGAAGGTATTGGCCAACGTTCGAGACACTCCCCGGGGGCAGGTAGAGGGTAATGTTGCAAACAACCATCGGACATGGTCGAGAATCAAATGGGCCTGGAAGACTCCCGAGTTGAGACAGCTGCTGGAGGATTTGCAGCGACAAAAATTAAGTCTCACCTTAATGATACTGGCCATTCACAGGTAACCTGCTGCAATCTACATTTGTACGAGCAATCAAAAACTGACAAAATGTAGCCACTCTAATGTGGAGACTAATAGACTGATGGTTGATCTTCGTGATAACGTCAACTTTATATCAGGCCAGCTTCGAACGATTATGTCTAATGAGGATGTTCCTCGAATCAATAATGGCGACGATTCAGCGTCTTTCGTGACAACAGCAACCACACGCACCTCGGGAACATGGAGAATTCCATATGAATCCATATTGAGTAGCACGAGAGTTTACAGATATCCTCAGTTTTGGGATCGCACCTTACACTCCGCCAGAAGCTCCGTAAGGGGACATACTAGATGGACCACTCTCACCGACTTGGTCTCAGATATAAGTGTTATCTCCCTTCCAATATTACCACAAGACATACGGAACTTGAATACATCCGACGATAATTCCCATGGAATCTTTGAAGTCAATGGCGAGGCAACGGTGCCCAGTTGTGACGACCATCAACGAGTTAGTCAAGGCAGAACGAATCGTCTGGCATATGATGCAATCGTTTCCCGTCCCCCGTTGAGGGTGCGTGCGATGTAAGATTTTCTTGTCTTTGGCTTTTACTTTACCCGCAAGGCTGATGGATTGTATATCAGTGGTTATGGCCATCATTGTCACCGCAGTTTATCGGATACCATCTTCCAGCCTGATCACAAATCTCCAGACCTGCCCCCAAGGAAGGCAATAGCATTAGCAGACCTCTCTTCAATTCAGAATCCTTCATCTCTTCACCGAACTCAACTTACATCTTCGAGTTTCAAGGCCATTGCAATAACAACTTCAGTCGGCTATGTGTCCCCGACTCTGTTCTTTCGCGTGGAAGTGGATGAAAACCACCCGGTGTCCGACAAATTAACAGTTCAGAGAGGCCAACTTGTTCGAGTCTTCAATCGGTATATCGTCTATGGAACTTGTTGGGTGCTATGTGGTCGTTTTTCTCCAGAGCAGAATACTATTGCTTTTGCTCCCCAGTTGATGTCGAGCGGAAGCCACGAACAAATCCACGGCTGCACTCTGTCCCGAGATGTCAGCTTTCTGTCTGAGATGTGTGACACACTGTTCGATGGCGCTGAATCGGCTCCTGTTTGGCTCGAAGAGGGCCAGGCTTTGGTTGCGGAGTGGAAGGAGGCATTGCGCCAATACGCGAGGAGCGAGGACATAAGGGCCAAAATATCAATTGTGAAGACCGACCCAACAACCTATGAAGCGATCAATCTCCATGGACAAGAGGAAGTGGTCGCGGTTATTGGAGCATGTGCATTACAGCACTCGCATGGATCTGGCGAATACATGGCGTTACGGATATTAGAATCCCTTAAAACGACTACGAACTTGGACCTTTACGATATCTTGCAGTCTGAAGACTACAATGACAAAAACGGAATCTCCCATTTCATGGCGTCACGCATTAGAATCACTAGAATAATGAAAAGGGCGGTCTGGCTGGCGGATGCAGAGGGGCCAATCATTCCGCTGTATCCTGCAAGGGCACGAAATCCATACTTTCCACGGAGATATAAGAAAGCATACTAGATATGAAACTTATCTAGTTTGCTATAATTATGACTTATTTCTGACGTTTCTTGATTAAGTACCTTCGGACATTCAGCTTCAGCCATCGAGTCATGATCAACACTGGCAAGGAGGATATATAACGTTATTAGTCGGGTTGCCCATTCCAGAATGCTTGAAGAAAAATGCTTAACTCTTCTTCGCTTTAAAATTGATTCTTTGTGAATGCGCATATGATCTACGTGTGAATAAACATCTCTTGATCATCTGGCGCGGCCGCACGGGGCGGATGAGCAGGGTTGGTGGTTGGGAAAGAGACACCTGAAGAAGAGTTGAGCGGTGGGTGGGCTCAAGACGGTACATGGCGTGCTTGAGATTTGGCGGACACTTTGGAGAGCTTCGGAGAATTAGAAGGTTGTTCGGTGAGCGATTGTTGTACATGACGATGGGGCTTGTTGTATATGTTCTACCCCACCGGCCAAGGTCTCCACTTGACCAAAAGGATATCCCCTTGACCAAGATGGCCACTTTCCAGGGAGGGTATCCTGCCAGGCAAGATTCTTGATTGCAGGGTGGGACACCTTGGGGTGGCAAAGAAGGTAGTCTGTATAGGGTGTGAGGGATATCCTCATTGCAAAAAGCCTTCTCTTTCATTCGTCTAGAACTATCAAATATACTGTATCTACTATGCTTCAGTCCTTCAAGTCTTTCTAGGGGGTGCAGAGGTAAAATTATTGGCAAGAGACATGGTGTTTGGTGAATAAGTAGTAAGAGAATACTGTGTAAGTGGTAATTGTAACCGTGTGTGACGATTGATTGTTTATCTGACATAGGTATCTATACTCGTATATATACAAGATCTCTGTGTATTTATCTGCATGTATGCATATATCATTAGCTGGTACATATATATGCGTACTCAGCTGGAATGCATATATGTGCACTCAGCTGGAACGCATATATGCACACTTAGCTGTACATCACCAGCTAAATCCCGTCAGTGAAACTATGTACCTTCAGCTCAGCTGAATATCATACACTCATATGCGCAATCCCTATGTGGTATCTTGGCCAGCAGGATGTCCCTACTTAGTAAGTGGGACATCTCCCACCCGCCAGTTAAGAATCTTGCTTGGGAGGATACCCTCCTAGCCAAGTGGCCATCTTGGGTAAGGGGATATCCCCTTGACCAATGGGATATCCTCTTGGTCAAGTGGAGAACTTGACCGCTGGGGTAGAACATATATAATTTTATGGCAAATTGATGAAAGCCATCGCGGAACGTTATCAGAGAACCGATTCCTGTCACAAATGACTTTAAGAGGTATATTGCAGTACATACATTTCTTGATAGGCTAGACCCAGCGATACACATCATTTCACACGTTATAAATTCGGCAGCCTGTCCTGCTAGGGTACTTAAACGGATACCTAACCCTAACCCGACTCTTCCGTCTCCAACCCGCTTCGAGCGCATTCAAATTAACTGTCTCTACTATTTCCAGCCCGCCCCCAGATTGACCGACTTTACCGTCTCCAGCTAGCTCCTAGTAAGTTCATCTCCAACGCGTCCATATGGGCCGTCTCCAGCTAGCTCCCAGCACGTCCAAGTGCACTACCAAGTGTACCTGCTAGTGAGCACCGTATCCAATTGCATCTCTAAGTACACCTGAGCACTGCCACGGTCTGCAAAGTTTGCCCGAGGATCGTCTCCAAATGTACTCGACCGACTATGCAGACAGATAGACGCTTTCAGGAGACAGTTAGATATGTATATAGTTAGAAATAAATTACCATTATCTTATCTTTAGTATTGTGAGATTGCGGCTGTGAATCAAGGCTGCGTCTATAAATTTGTGATGCGTTTGTAAGGAAACGCTGCATCTGCACCCGTCTGTACAATGCTGGGCGTTGTACGTACAGGCCGTGCAGGGTCCCTAAGTCGAAGCCATAGAGATAGCTAACGAAAGACTGACCTGAAGAGCCCCAAGTATACGTATGCCATGGGCACGACATGGTTTTTTCCTTATGGGGATTTATTAAACTCCACTATCTACTCATGGTAACTCTATGAATATTTGTTCGATTAGAATGCTTGCTAGCTAGATATAAAATGTGCTACTCAAAATGCTGGCGCATTCAGATCCTGAATCTGACCAGCCGTGGCCAATTTTGACATTTTTCAGCATGCGCACGCAGCCGGTGAGTACTTATATATAGCTGGGAGTTGGACACTGAGTGGTAATGGAAAGCCTACTTAGTATTGAGTTGAGCGCGCCTAATAGTATGGAGTTGAATACAGCTGGAGTATAAAGTACTGAATTGCACAATCCAATATATATCACCTAAAATCCAGTAATTATGCATGTCAACGTGAATGATACGCAAGGCCTTGCAAACTTGACACCGTATTTTGGTAAGAATAGGCTTCCATACCTGCTGAAATTGACTTCAACCACATATCCAGCTCCAAGCCGCCACTGTGCTTAATTGATACACACTAATGTCTTCAGACAAGGTCATGACAAAGCATTCTCCACTGATTGAGTTGCGGTACATACCTGCAAAGTAGATGTACGCACTGGAAATTGAACCTCAATTAAGCTCACCAGTTTCACTCCGATTGCAAAGTGTTCTGTCAATGAAATTTGCATTACTATTGTGACTTTTAAAGACTGGTCTCCAATTCATGGTAAGGTGAATATTCATTCAGCGACTCTAGGAAAGGTGTATTTTAACAGTTACACCTCACGGGTGGGCGGCAGGCGTCACCAAGCATACTGATAATGGTATCGTATTCACTTAGATAAGAGGTACGCCCCTGATTAGGTTAGCGCCACAACAATTACCGTATAGGGCAAGACATCGGAAATTCAAATGCGCACTGCCATTTTATAATTCTGTATTAAGCGATTTCCTTACCATATTGGGTGCGCTAACCTAATCAGGGGCGTACCTCTTATCCAAGTGAATACGGTAGTCGAGAGGACTCAGAATACACGGTTGGAAGCCATGTCATTTGTACCTATTTGATGTTAAGGCAAATATTCATTCCGCCGCTGTGGAAAATGCCGGTTTTCGCGTTTTCACCACCTCATAATATGGGTGTGGACGCTTGGACGGGGTTGGGAATACACAGTGTATTTGAAGATGTGGCCGAAGTGATTGGTCTTTCGGGTAGTTCTACCAGATCTTAGTTAACGGAGGAGAATTGGAATTGGGAAAAACAGATCTAGGGGTCAGATTCGTCTGCCGAATATAAAACACAATTTCAATGAACTCCAGACTTATGTAGGTGCTACAGCATTCGAGGGCATGCACTGTATCCCTGCGATCGTATTGGTGATGGTGATCATCGCGAAACCCGAAGTTGATTTCAAAGTTTATAGCAACATGCGGTCAACGCAGGCAAATGCACCTCGTCTTATTTACGAATGATGTGCTGGCTTCGTCAATCTTGCGCTTAAATCCTTTCCTGGTACTGGCAAGGAAAACTTCGAGCGAGTTGGGCTCCATGGTTTCTACCATTTTTCGGTGCTGCAACTAGAAAATTGATTGCTGGGACTGGGTTGGTGGATTGCGGCATGGAAAGAATCCGAGGAATTGAAGGAAGAGTTTTCTGGGTGACAGAAGGCATGTACTCTCATTAAGCTGCCTCTTCATCTCCGTTGTTGTCGCTATCGACTTTTACATTAAATAGCCCGTTACCTGTGGGCACCAGGAGCGCAATTCCGATTTCCCCCGTGATAATGAGCTTGCGCAATTCATCCGGGGCTCCCTTATTTCATTTGGAGTATGTATGCTTTCACAAACAATTTCTCTACACTTGATCCAAGGCCATTCGAATCCTGGTCCGCCTTTCATCGTCAAGTGAGCTGGGTTTACTTCTGGGCCCCCATTTGTAGGTCAGCGATAGCAGGTGCGTGGAAGCACTGATGCAGTACCAGCTAACTGTTGCAAAGTGGCTCGGATACTTTTAGTGCGGATAGTACACTCCTAGTTATCAGCGGTAGTACCGCTTGAGCGGCGTCGGCTGCCTTTGGCCTTAGCAGTGTTCATGATGGTGTGGTGACGATTGTAGTAATACTGGTGATACGACGATGATGGTGATGACGATGATGCCGGTGGTGGTGACGGATAAGAAGAAGTGCAAGAGACGGGAGTCTGGCTGCAGTTTTGGTCCTCTCCCGAAAAAAAAACACAAGGGTCATGGCTACATTTTCCCAGAAGCAGTCGAATCACCAGATTTTGTTTTGAATTCATGTGGCCAAGAAGTACCTGATACATGTGATAATCGGGATGTAATTTTATGATGGTATCGAGTGAATTATTAATTAATCTATGGTTGGGGACACCTTAACCCGGTGCATTTTAAGCCTCAACTTTATACTCTACCAAAAAAGGTCCAAACAAAAAAACTCTGTTACATGCTTCATTTGAGTGCTCTCTACAACCTGACAGAGCCCAATTATTTTTTCTGATAGTGGTTGTGGAGGAAAGGAATTTCAAAAAGTCAGGTTTTTTCCCATTTTGTATGGGAACCCCTGGCAAATGTCACAAAAAATGACCCCAAGCAGGGGTGGCAAGGGTCATAATGCATACAAAGCCGAGTGACCCCTGGTGAAATTACCGTATTGGGTAACAATTGAGCCTCACATGCCAAATTTAGGGCATAAAATAAATAAAAATTCGCCAAATAATTACCAAAAAGGGCAATTTCTAATGGCCCAGATCGAATGTCACAACCTCACCGTGACTAGGAGTCCCCAACCATATCAGGAACCCATTGTCTCGCACCCGACGTTACCCGCTTTTCGTGAACCCTCAACCCTCTGTGGTTTTAACGCCGAGGTATGAGGCGGCTTAAAATCACGTGAAAGAGTCAGGTGCGAGACAAAGGAACCCGCTCCATTTGAGTACATTATCTAAATTCTACTTTTACAAACAAGCATCCAATGGGACAAAGCCAAGAGTATTGTGGTTGAGGTGCGACAACATGGCCATATATGATCATTACTCGTTACAGTAGAATTTCTAGAATTGAACTAAGGTTTTTGCACAAAAGAGTATATTTGCATTCTCGACCCTATTCGACAGTCCACCTCGAAAAAAAACGCGCGACAAAGTAATCCAGCCGTATACGAACAAAAAACCCGGCGCACACACACAGATATCTGGCAACTGGCCTGTAGATCATAAGAAATCCGATCTATCCATTCCTACGGATGCACAGGTATCCTTCCATGTTCACACATTCGTCGCCACCAACTGGTGGCGTTATAAGATTGATATACTTCTATTTGCAACTGGAAGGCGGCACCTTTTGCTAGCTTTTTCATTACTTTTTAAATACTCTAAGGCGCGTGGCTTATTTTCGAGTTTTTACTATACTTACTCTGGGGATGTCGTCGTGACAGCGGTTTGCATAATTGTAGGCCATTTGTGAAAACCGTGAATACAACTTTCTATGAAATTTTATCTACATTGTAAGCGAAGATCCAACAACACCACCAAACCTTGAGTATTTCTGAAGCGCAAAAATGAACGCGACAGATAATGCAGATCTTGATAGACCTAAAAGGACGGAAATGGAGATTAAAGGTTGAATATACTTAAGAAGGCGGTTTCCTTAAGTCATACATACATGTACTTTATGTATCGTTGTACATACTCTAGAGTTATAAGTGAATAACATGCACAATTACCTACAGTTCTAATGTTTGCCCTGCACGGTGATACGGCTCAAGCCATGCAAAACAGATCTAAACCACGTGGAATCCAATATGAATCAAAATAAGTAGCTGGAGCGCTCCAATAAAATTCGTTTCAACACACAATACAATTTGTCCCCCTTTCTCCACTTGCAACGTGCAATTTGAACGATACCCCCCTACCTCTCCGCATAGTACTCTCTTTACCCCTTATAATTACTGCGTAAGTAGTACAGCAACGCCTCCGGCAGCACCCCCACGCCGAAAACCATCCCGGGAAGCAATCCCCACCCACCAAACAGCCACAGAAAGAGCCCTCCGAATCCAAACATACCATACAGTCTTCCCGCCAAGATGCCCGCCGTCATGAAGCGTCCGCAGACGAAAAAGAGGTCGGGTTTTAGGGTTCGACTGGGGAATGTCAGCGCGGGCGTGCCGGGAGTAGGGGTGGGGAAGACGTGCATGCTAGAGTAATGGCCGCCGGGGGAACGTAGTTGTTAGATTAAAGATTAACGACTGGCATATCGGGAATTCACATCCTAGAATATGCGAAGTTAGTACGAATAATCCGAACGAAGGGGGAGGGCCAGCTCACTTGCTGAATCATTGCCACAGACGGGATTAGTGTCAACGTTTGCATGGTTGCAAGTGGAGATTCTCACGGACTATCAGAAAATTCATGGTCACGTTAGGCTAAAGATTGATTTATATGTCCACCCATGGAGCTGAATATTGCAAATACTCACAGGCTATTATCACACTGTTAGACCGAAGGACCGCAACATGCCGTTAAATCTCAGGGATCACTCACTCTCTGTCAATCATCCCAATCATAGCCGGAACAGTTAATTTCCCACTACTATACCGCCTATTTGTGCATGGGGTCTTACTCCTGAATGTAAAGGCTGTTTTTAACAGTTAGCTCCGCTGAATCAATAGATCCTAGAGTTACTTACTGTCTGCACAAGGTTTCTCCCAGATACAGGGTACTCTATTAGTAGTGTCTTGAGATTCACGTGCTCACAAAACAACCTACCTTTCTTCTCTTCCAGCTATTTTGAATTGACTTGTGTTGAGCAAAAATTAGCACAGCACTTGAGAAGATCTACCACGGTTAATAACTTACTCACTACGAGTCGATGTTAATGCAACCCAGAATAAGCACTGCGGGAAGACGACGATATGAAAGTGGATACGTACAACCTGGCGAGTTCTCATAGTTAGTACCCATAATGACAAGAACTTGCTGATACCATGACATCAAGGCCTAGCTTTTCAGACAAAAAAGATGGTAAGACTCACCATCTATTCATACACGATTCGATTCAGACGTCAATTAATCCTTCGGATGAAATGTACTTCGAAACACCCAAAGCCTCACACACTCACCCCCTTCGCGAATGTTAGCATTGTTCAAAAAATGTTTTAAAACTGCAACAAGTACCTACTTTCTATTATATGGTTAACCGCCATAATTATAAGCACCCATCGGTAAGCAAATGCACATGCGTCGGCGAAACGTACCCACTGCGGAAGTTCGTATTAGCTGTCGCTTTCCGGCGCGAGCTCTCCGGGAAGGGGTAACGTCAACTCACTTTCTAGAAATTTACCGCACATTCCTTAGATTAATTCCACGATCTCGCATGATATACACCGTCCAGGAGGCTTACGGTCTATCTATGGTTAGATTCTTATTAGCTAGAGACCACAGATACTTACAAACTACACCCCGACGCAATCACAATCACGTTAGCCCAAAAACTCTGGTCTCAATGTAGTCCTTTCAGAGCTCCTCACATTCTATTCCGGACAATAATTGTTGCAGTCGGTTAATTATAGATCCATAAAATATGATTATGTGGGAGATGCGCACCGACTAATCGACCACGCGGATGCAGTTAGATTTCAGCTAGCCTTTGAAATAGAGGGCGCATATAACCGAAACTCACATTCTACAGATCATGCGGAGAGCAGAGTAAGTGTTTGCGCTGCCATCTCTGAGAAGTATGATACTTACGCACTAAATATACATCACAATCCGATAGCATTAGACTGGGAAATGCACGCATAAGCAATGCGGAGTGGGCTACATACGCCCTAGAAGTATATTAAATAAACCCCTCGCACAGTCGAAAGTGTAATACGGGGAAATGGGACGTACGTGCTACAAATGTTAGCAACCGCCCCAACACCAGGCGCCTAATTCTCTGGATGAACTTACTCACTATGCTCGCAGTGTGCTTTAGAACCCGACTATAGCGATGTGTCTTTTAATCATTAATCAACGTCAACGGGAATCTCACTAACTGCTCGGTTGGAAGGCGTTAGCATCTGATCTCCAAATCGATGGTGACCTAAGTGGATTACTTACATATTTGGACCTAAGAACCTATTATGCGCGAATCCATCAGCCTGCTCTATCGTGAAGAGATAGCACTTAGTGCAGCCACTTACCCTCTAATCGAATACGCAAAAATTGATGGGAGATTAGCAACGCTTACAGCAAAGAGGGTAGACTTACTTCCTGTACGCCATGCCCACAATGCCATGCTTCGGTTAGTGGTTTTTGAAAACATTCACGATCCAACGAACCTACTGTCGGAGAGGTTCGAATCAGCTTCATACCAAATGAACCAAAGGTTAATGAAACTTACTAACTAAATTGAGTCCCAGATGACAGCAGTCAGAGACTATTCGAATGCTCCCCAGCAGTAAATTGCATGTCTTACCACCTGTGTCAATCGATGGTCAGTATTCGTATAGCTGGGGAGATTTTGCAGAAAGAGACAGCTGGGCTTGTCTAGGGCGAATCACGTACGTGCTATGCCATGTAGCCGGCCGGCGTTTGTCAGTAAACCCTAAAGATTTCGAAAGAATCAAGCAATCACAGGAGAACTTACTATCTAGAATAATCCGTCTCGCTACTTAGCTATAAAAAGAGCATCCACCGCGGCGGAGCTATGGTAGCAGACTTACAATCTATACCGTTGGATTAGTGGTTCAGTTGCGATCTAAAGCAGGATCTTGAGGGAAATTCTTACCCACTAGTGTATCGCAACAAATAAGGTACTCTTAGCCTACGTCCAAGTCATCGAAACCAATATGGAAGCTCACTTGCTGGACTTTGGTCAGCGAGGTCTGATTGGATTATGGTAAGGGTAACAAACTTGCTATTCAAGAACACGCAGTGATCGAGGCGCCTCCTTTAGCAAGATATAATTTCATCATCTAATAGTGAAGGTCTCTTACAAGCTAATATAAGTGCGAAGTTAGAAATGTTTGAAAAATCACGGGAGGTGGGAGTCTCACCAACTATCGCACGGTACGATCGGCCAAACCCACATTAGTTGTATCCTAGCCCATCGCCAGAGGCAAGGTAATCTTACTCGCTATCCTCATAAACCTCAGCCGACAGGCCAGCGCTTATTAGCTAGACACACTCCATTATATTCTTGGAAAGATAGGACCGACATCCTGTCCGTGTTAGTCAGCATCACTTTGGTTGGGACATCCCCAATCGAACTTACAAACTAGAGGAACACCGAAGTAACGGATATGGTTAATCATTGATCAATTATCCACAAAATCATGAGTCTTGGGAGAGACTCACTCCCTATAAGAAATTAGCCAACCAATATTTTCTTTTAGACTGTCGTGGGGACACTGACCGGCTACAGTAGTGGTTTACAAGATATGTTAGTAAGAATGTATCTCTTAGTGCAGAGAAAAGGCGGGATCACATTCTTTAACAATCGTTTCTCGGTTAGTGGGTGTTCGCAGGACGTCGATGTACGCAGTTCACTTACGGTCTATCCGTTCAACACATGGCCTACAATTAGAAATACGTAATCCAGAGATTCCAGAAAGACTCAACTTGCTGGATTGAGCAGTGCGGTCCTTGGTCAGTCCCCTATTTATTATCGCCTATCGGAACAGAAATACTTGCTTGCTATTAACGTTATAATCAGTGAGCCTCTACACATCAGATCAGTTTGAGGGAGTGCTTACTTTCTTTACTCCAACGATATTCATCGACCACAGATTAATGATGTTTCCTTCCCGAAGGGTTTAGTTCACAACTTACGCACTATCTCACGTTAGTTGTACTATACATAAGACGTCGTCGTATACAATCTTGTCTGTACTAATGTTGCATTGGGACCGATGTCGCAAGGCTTAGGGTACTCATAAAAATCCACAGATGGGACCTGGCAACTTTTGTTAGATTTGTATGAGAAGTACCTTAAGCCTTTGCGACATCGGTAAGGATGCGACATTGCTCCCTGAGCGATTGTATATGAGACCGGTATTTGATAACGAAAGACAGTTACTTACTCGCTAAAAACCCGGATCATCCATCGCAGTTAGCAAGGGAAGCTTGGCGAGATTGACTAGTACCCACGTTCTGCAGTTTCCGGTCACGCCTTTTCAGTAGTGAACTGAGGGGTCTGGTAGGAACCGAACACTCACGGGCTATCAAATGTTTATTAGCAAACTGTGTATCTACGAGTATATTCCACGGAACGTAGACACTTACAAGTTCAAAAGCGCTCGATCTAGTGCAGTTCTACCCATTCTATCCCTCGTATTCTTGTCTATGCCATGCTCAATCAACGCAAGAGCAGCATCCCAGTTGCCGACATCCGCTGCGTGGTGCAAAGCGGTCTTCTCTATCTGGTCGCGCGCCATCAAGTCCGCGTCATGGGAAAGCAACATTCTTACCGTGGTAGTCGTCCCTCTTCCGCCACCCGCAGCGTGCAGTGGCGTCATTCCAAGGTTGTTCGTGGCGTTTGCGTTTGCACCTAGGTCAAGTAGCGTTTGGACAGTCGGATTGTGACTATTCTTGGCTGCGCGGTGTAGAGCAGTCTGTCCGTGATTGTCCCTGCCCTCGATATCCAAATTCGATTCCGGCTGCGTCAGCAACGACTGGATCAGGTCGTGGGCGCCGATCTCGGCGGCTAGGTGGAGCTGAGTCCCGCCTTCGGGGTCGTCGTCTTGTAGCGAGGCATCGGGTTTCAGTGTTTTGGGACCAAGCTGAAAGGTAAATCGTGTGGGACATACTACTAGCTCTGTCATTTTTGTCAATATACTACACTTAAAGCACTCGGGGAGACTCACCCAGCAAAACTCTGCCCTCCATAAAGAACGGAGTCGTAGATCTGAGTGTGCGTGGCTCCGTAGTACGTGGTCGGCGTAGCAGGAGGTCCTTCAATACTGCTTTGTCCCAACAATGGCGTAACGGGTGTTGCCATTGCTATTGTTCAACTTAGGGGCATGTACTAAGAATTATGATAATATGTTGGAAGATAGATTTCGATGATAAGATCAGCAGGGCCGTAGGATTCCGTCGGTATCTAGACAATATTAGTACCCGCATTCTTTCTGTGAGTTACTTTTTCTTTTTTGATAATTGGATTTCCCAGCTGCACTGCCAGCTAAACAAGCCAACAAGGCAGCTCAGTGATTCCTCGTTCTGGTTGGTGCCCCGACACACATGCATGAGTTTGGAATTGGTTGGTGTTGGTGAAATGTCAGAATTGACGTTCATCTAATGCGTACAAATGAAGGATAGGAACGATTGGGTGAAGTAAAACAGTAATGGAGGACTTCCCTTACCGTCTTGGAGCTTCTACATCCTAGATCTAGGAATGCCTATCTCAGCCATGAAATATCATAAGAAAAATCCAATTATACAGTGCGACAGAGGCTGGAGTTAGAATAGAAAATGTTCTAGTCAGTTCACGAAGGATGTCAGTCCGCGGAGTAACCTGGCTCCATGAACTGACCAGTCGCTTCAAGGAGCCATGGCTGCACTGACAAAAATGACAAAAGGTCGGTCTAATTAAGTCTGTGAGTATTTGTCCAATCACAAAGAGATGTATACATGTAATATGCAAAATACATCACTCTTTCAATTCCTGGTCTTTGATTTACGATATCTTTAAAATTGATAGAGTGGCTTTAAAAACACCCAAAAAATGCTGAAAATTGATGTTTTTCCATAACTGTTCTATCAATATTTGAGATAAGGTAAATTGCAGACTAGGAATTGAAAGAGCAATAAATTATGCATATTTCATGTACACATAACTTTGTGATTGGAGTAATTGTTAATTTTGGTTGAGCATAATTAGCACTAGTCAGCACTGATCTGACTGGTTCATTCACAGAAGGTGGGACTCCGTGAACTGACCGGTTACTCCGCGGACTGACATTCTGACTAGAACAGAAAATATTCTTACTAGTGCGAAGACTAGAATTGACCAATCGATACGAAGCGGCAGCTCTCCGCCCAGCTAGCTGTGGATCATGGGGCTTAATCAAACCTCTATAACTGACCACAAGAAATTTGACAACCAAAAAATGTAATTCCACCATGAAAAATTCCTAAGCCTACCTAGTATGAATTATTCCGCCATGTAATCAAAGCCCGCGATATCAAGCGCAAAGCCCGGTACAGTATTTCCTCGCTGCCGGCTCGAGGCAATAAAAAGATTGTTATATAGGGTGTGGTGATAAATTCGCAATGTTACCCATTGACAGTTGAAAGTCGAACAACGTTGTAAATATAAATAGGATGCATCATAATATTAGACCTATGATAGGCATACTTATGTAGGTAATTGTAATTTGTCGTAGGCATGAATGAGCGTCTCATTCCTCGTTTCACCTGAAATGCGGTAACTCGGCACGCGAAAGTACCATTATAGTTTTTACCACAGGAAACAGCTATGATTTAAGCTCGCGACTGGAAAAACCAAAAATTACTCGAGCATCGGGATTGATTCGGTGTCAACCGTAAACTACTATACACACATATATACAATTGTGACCCATCTGCATTCGTCTAGAACGCCGCAACTACACCACAGAGATGTAATCTTAAAGCAAGTTATTGCTTATGGACATATGAGTCCTTGGTCATCCTCCTCAAGTTTTTTCCCCATATATACAAAGGAATCGCGAACAGATAGATCAAGGTACTCGTGCCAATAATGGTAATCATTGGGCGGACATACCCTGACCTTATCACCCAGGGTGTTAGGAATTTACTCACGCCATATCCCTATGTTTCCTGTCAGCACCCATTGAAGTCAATGGAGTATCCATTACGTACCCATAGATTCTTGTTTACTGTTGCTGATACAAGGATTTCGCCAGCGATGGGTTTGTACGAATCGATGGAGTATGTCATAGCCTTCGTAAAGTTAGCCCAATGATCCTATGGAAGGAGCAGGGAAGAGTTACAATGGCCGAGATAGCAGTGACCTAAATATTCATACGTCAGTACCTATCCTCGTTTCGTAGGTGATAAATCTAACCTGAAGACCGAGCAACGTATACCCAACGATAACAATAACCTCCATCTTCCACAAGTTTTGATATCCATACGCTGTCACAAACGCACCGATAATCGCCAGGATCGTGAACGGAATTAACGTTGGAAGTCGCATCTCCGGCTCCCGAATGCCCTTATTCTTTCTTGTCGCTTTCATGCTAACCCAATCGCTCAGAGGCCCCGCAACGAGCATACCCACAGTGCCTCCGATGAGGGGAGCGAAATTTGTTAATCCAACAGCTGAGGCAGACATGTTATACGGCGGAGCAGCAAATACTTGGGATTGCGTAAGGTTGATCATCAGGTAGCAGGAGGCACTCCATGAGAATGCGAACGATGACCACTCAATAATTGGGAAACTAAAGAGCATGATGGGAGTCCAGATGGAAAGCCAAGACTCTCTCTTTGACGCGCGTCTAGTGAATTCAATGAATTGTGATTTGGTTGGGCTACCCTTGCGGAAAACGGTGTCAATGTACTCTGTGATTGGGTGCACGCCCTCAGAGGAAATGGCGGTGAACTTTTCTTGTTCAAATGATGCCACATCTGGAGGAGATGAGTCGTTGGTTGCATTGCTGCTAACTAGGTGTCGCCTATCGTAGTGCGTTTCCGGGTGCAGGAGTACTTGGAACAGAAGCATTAAGGTGTACAAGGCGACGTTAAGCCACCAAAAGCTCCTCCAGCCATACCGGTCTGACATGGCGCCCGAAACAATTCCACCGACCTAGATAGGTCAGCACGGATATTCCAAATGTTAGAGTCGATCCTGACCATCAAAGCCCCAAAGTAGCTCCATGTGTACACATTCATCCACAACCCACGCTCGTTCAAGAACATCACATCGGCAATCAAAACTGGGGGGATAGACTCAGCAGTACCTGCGAATTGCGCGTTAGCCCGAACCGAAGCCACTGCCCGCTGTAAGTAGCTTACCCGCTCCAATTCCGTGCAAAATAGAAGCTCCAATCATTGAGTTGTACGAATGTGCATTTGCCCGCCAAATACACGCCGCCAAAGAAACCAATCCCGCCAAGATCGAGACCCACCGCCTCCCGAATGTTGTCGACATCGGCACCCAGATGAAGTTTGAGAACCCAAGAACAAGGATACACACTCCTATCTGCGCATACATGGTTAAACTGGGACAGCACACGGGCGAGGGTTCGTCTTACGAATTGGAGAATATCTGCGATAGTCTTCCCCGGCCATTCGGCCATGTACATCGGTACCTGCGGAGCGATTGCAAGAGGTCCGAATGCATTGACGAATGCAATCATGAACATACTCACCAAGATAATGCCCTTCCATAGCGGACTCCAGTTCAGTGGGTCGTCGGGGTTGTTGGATGGTTGAGGAACTAAAACTTGATTCGATTCGTTCTCGACGAAGTGGATTCCGGCGACTGTAACCAATCAACATACACCCCGTCATGCCAACAAACCGGAAGGAAGCATGTAGTTTCAGGACCACGTAGCACAAAAAACGTACCGCCTTGCGCCATAATCTCTGTTCCGGGAATGATGTCGACATGAAGGGCATTTTCAACTTCGCGGACGAGTTCCGGGTTGTTCTCCATCGTTGCGTTTTGATTGTTGATCGCCTTTCGATCTACAAGGTGGGAGTCGTGTGTGGTGATGGTGAAGGAGCTGGAAGCTTCTTAAGTACAGACATGTGTTCAACCCCAGGCCCGACCATGTACCGGCACGTCTACGACGCACTCTGCACACGTATCCGCGAATAGAAATTATTTGCTAGGAATTATATGTGCGGGGTAGATGTTGGTCATGCACAGGCCAGAACTAATCCGCAGTCGAACAACTTCGGTGTCCATACAACACCCAGAATCGAATCTCCCTGCTTCGGTCGACTCACCAGCGAACCCTGTCCGATGCTCGATAGAGATAAGGATGCGGCGACTTCTTATCTAAGCCTTACAGGCCGCGTTTGCTAGCACAAAAGCTTGAAATTCAGGTCGTCGCTGTTTGATTGGACATCCGTGCAGCTGCAGTCTTGCGTTGGAAAATCAGCAGCCCTCGTAGTCTTCCTTTTTATTCCCCAAAAATAAAGAGTACCGTGGTCCATTTTGGGGAATCCGGAAGGCCATTCAGTTCACTTCCCCGTACTCCACAATCCAAAAAGCTATGACCGGGGATCTAAGTTCTAGAGCATTAAACTATTGTCTAACCTTGGATTTGAAATCCGCCAGTGCAGGGTGCAGCGTTAAGATAATATGAATATGCTTGTACTCTGCATGATTACTTATAAGTATGTAATGCTCGAGAATTGTACAACCCCATATCGAAAACCGAGCACAGCATAAAATATAGAGGACGATAAAACCTATAGAGTACGGTAAAACGAATACAAATTTAGCGAACGAAAAAATATTCCGCGTTGATGAGTTATCATCCTACATCTAATCATGTGTAAGTGTTTATTCGACCGAACTGTTCAGTACGCGTACATGTACACATATAGACATCGAACAATCCGCATCCAGAACTGAAGCCGTCCGCAGAGCAGATGCCCTGTGCCACGTTTAAGCTTATAAGAATGGCTCTAGAAGAAGAAAGGCCTGCATACGGCAAAAATCCATGAAACTGAGGCTAAGAAAAGAAGGTTCCTCAACTCCATGAATCAATACGTAGGCGTTGATATCTATGAAACCTGACGTATCGAATCAGCCTATACATCTGTAATTAGCACCGTAACGGCAAAACGTTACAATTAGAACCATCGTAACATTAAACTGCCAAAAAGGCTGATGTGATAAGTAAAAACCGTAGTGCGAAACAGTCCATCTCGCACCTGTCAAAACATATAGCCGAACTAAGACCAGTTGGGAGAACGGCGCTTCGCTAGAAATGCGCACTGCTGTACCCCACAATTTCTACTGTAGTCGCTTTGTAGATCTATAGACTTAACGGCTCGGTTAGGGTACCCCTGGCTTATGCTACGTGGCTGATGGGAATCGATAACCCCTTGTTAAAATACTGTTGCAACGTTGGCGGATACTTGCCGGCGTTCCGAGACCCTGGTTAGAGTCGACTGATGGAATTGATTTCGAGTGAGTGGCTATGAACTCTGTGTGTCTACAGAATGTAGCCAATTGCACAACGCCATAAATGCAGGTATGCAAGTTTGCAATTGAGCTCTACAGGTTTATCTTATCTACTCTAATCAAAGCCGCGCATTCTGGTGAGCTGCTCCTATCGATTAATCCTCCACAAACAAACCAATTTTTACACGCAAGACCATAGACTGTAGGAGGAATCCCGAAAAGGGACGAAACATTACCTACGCCGATATAGAGAAGGATAGGAATTTCACGTGCACGTGATCGGATTGTCGAAACGATAAAATGCATAGATTTTGTATCTGTCAGATACTGTGGCTCAATGGATTTTGCGCTTATTCTTGTATTTTTCATTACGCCGAGACTACAACCAGCCATTTCAGACAATATTACGAAGAAAAAATCCGGGAATAAAGTAAGGGAGGTCAGAGCAGCGATAATACAGATCTCAGAGGTGTTTTTCTAGTTGTCGTGCGATCTAAGACATTCTATTAACGTTTTCACGGAAAATGTTGCACCGAATAGTCAAAATCCAGTTGACGCCTGGACAACGATTGTGTAGTGTTCCTGGACCGTTCCTCAGCCATTGGTAAAATGCCCTTTGACTCGATTCCATTGTCAAACAAAGGTCATAGCGCTCCTTCTTACAAACAGACGTTTCAAACGAGGGCCAGGGTTTCTGGCTTAGATGTGATGTGATGATCAATGACATCACAATTCTTCTCGAAGAATGGAATAATCTTTTCAAAAATGTCAGGAACATCTCGCATGTTGCCTGCGCAGTCCGCTAATCCCTTGGTAAAACCCATCAATTCGCATTCTTACGTCTCATCTCCTCCACTCCTTCTGCCTGGCCATTCTACGATCCAACTGCAGTGCCTTCCGCAATTGCAACCTCCGCTCTTAGCGCATTCCAAGCCTTCTTCTCCGTCCTCCTCACCTTGAGCTATGGCGTCCTGGCTTCTCGCCTCGAAATCATCAATTCCGGCACAGCAAAAGATGTCTCCTCCCTCTGTGTCGACATGTTTCTCCCGGCACTTCTAATCACCAACGTCGGTAGCGAAATCAACACTCACAACTTTACCAACTACGTCCCAGTGTTTATTTGGTCCTTTAGCTACCACACTCCTTTTGTTTCGGGAAAGCAGCAGCAAAGGTGTTGAAGTTACCATCCTGGGTTGCGCCAGCGTGTATGTTCAATAACACGACAAGCTTGCCGCTGCTCTTAACCAAGAGTCTGACGACTACCAGGATATTGAGTTCAATTGCTGGAGACGACGTGGCGGCTGCGGTGGACAGGGCGCAACCCTACATTCTAATCAACAGTATGATTTCGAACACGGCCACCTTCGTAATTGGTCCTAAGCTTCTCGACCGCAGCGATAACGGCGGCGACGACGACGAAGAGGAAGAGGAAAAAGCTTCACACCAACCCGAAGAAGCAGATGAAAACACGTCGCTTCTCCCCAAGCCGATAACTTCAGGTATTTCCCCCTCGAATCGTCGGCATCAAAACACTTCCACCGCCTACCACCATGCCTTCAATCAACGCTATCCTACATCGCTTCGCTTCTCAATCCAACCTTGTGGGGCGCTGTCATCAGCTTGTTCGTCGGTTTGACGCCCTCCGTACACCGCGCTCTATTTGCCGATTCGCAGGACGGAGGATGGTTAAACGCATGGTTCACCTCGTCGCCACGCAACATTGGTGACCTATTTACATCGCTGCAGATGTTTGTTGTTGGCACCAAACTTTCCGATTCCCTTATGATACCAAAGGGATCATCGTCACCACGTCCTCCGAAGAGGGCTATTGCGGTTATTTTCCTCATACGCTTCGTGTTTTGGGGTGCTATTAGTATTCCAACTATTTATATTTTGGCGACAAAGACAGCTGTTGGGGAATGATCCGATGTTATGGTGGAGTATGATGTAAGTTCATATGTTCCTTGGGTTTTCCAAAGTCTAACCTGTTTTCTCCCAAAGGCTTCAACCAATCGGGCCCCCGCAATGATGCTCTCCAGTCTGTTAGAGGTTGCTGGTGTGGGAAAAACCGCAAAAATGAAAGTCGCAAGGACACTGGCGTACGCTTATGTGGTGACACCTATTATGTTTGTGGCAGTTGTTGATGCACTGAAGGTTTGCGAGGCGATATTGGATAAGGTAGGGTAAAAAGCGAGTGTATAGGGGAGCGATATATATGGAATAGTGAGGAGTGGTGAGGAAGGGCGAGGAAGGATGTTCTCTGTTAGTATATTTTCGTTCAGCCGGAGGGATACGGCATATACCAATTTGTACATATTGAGGCTTGGGAAGGTTTAAGTTAAGGTTTATATCCTTTTCAGTGGGCGAAGCCCACCTTTTGATTCAAATTCCCAGCTATAACCAATTGCACCTATTCGCTATCCAATGAATAACAGGCTCTCATAACCAATTTCCCAACCACATACAATCCCTTGCTATCCTACAGCAACTCTCCGACAATTTTGCCATCGCGAAAGTATATTCAATTTCGAAAGAGGCATCATCATTAAACACATCCACACCCCCCATGGACAATTCATTCGCCACCTCATTACTGTTCAGAGTCTCCATATCAACCAATATCACCACCCTCTATCCCCACCGCCAATGTTTAGGCCCCATCATCGGGTTTTCACAAGCCGACTGAAACCTCTGTGTAAACTACATCCAGCTGTGTACCTCTATTTCCCACGAACTAAAAAGGTTATTATTATTGCGTTTGCGGGCATAATGGCTCCGATGTTGGCAAACAAGCATCTTGAGCTATTATGCCGCCGGAACATAAGGAGTGCGATAGGAATGGCGGTGAAGAAGTTGTAGAGAGTTCTGGCGACGTATGTGTGAGGAGGACGAAGGCGATGTGGTTTCGTTGGAGAGGTTCGCTATTTTCTACCCTTGGATGCAGGTTAGCGGATGAGGATTTCGAAGGGAAGTGTACGGTCACACTGGTTGCAAATTCGTCGAGTTGGTGAGAATTGCGAGTTGGTTGAATACATGTGCGAGGTTGTCGTTTTGATGTTATCTTCGGGCTGCGAAGATAAAGGCGTCAGGGTTAGAGATAGAAAATTAATAGTGGGGTTTAAATACCGGGTATAGAATATCTTTGGTCCCGGGCACACGCATGCATCACATATCATTCGATCCCAAACACCTCTGTCGAGGGTCTAAACTACCCACATAATGAATCCCAATCTAGAATGGCTCATAGGGTACTCTTCCCAGCCTCTGGGAAAGGGATGGAGCACGAAAGCCGATGGGTATACAGGAGGTTAAGTGGTCCTCAATTGATCAACAATTTTTCGTTTCCATCTTTATTCACACACTCCCTGCAAACCCTCACAAACTTCAACATACCTCTGTTACGAACTCGCTCTTTCGAAGTGCTAATCATGGACCGCCTCCCCGCCGATATTGTCTACGAAATTACTCTCCATCTCATCATACAAAACCCGTCTCCAAAACATCTCTACAACTTTCTAGCCGCTAACTCCACCGCTCTCACTCTATTTCGCCGCTATGGTTCCAACCTCCTACTGAAGAAGTTTGGTAGTATCTTGGACGCCATAGTTATAAATGACTTCGAATTCCACTCCTGTGATTGCGATAACATGGATGAATGGGACGGACTCTTCGGGGAAATGAGTTCTTGGACACAGTTTGCCCTGAAGTTTCACAACAGCTGTGGGACTAAGTTCCCGAGGGAGGTTGTTGACGAGTCTATGATGGTGAAGATTGAATTCCCGGTGTCGATACTTAGAACTAGAGAATCTATGGATGGTAAGAAAAGGCAGAGAGAGGCTTCTAAGTTAGCGCTGTCAGAGCTGGAGAGAGAAAAGACCTTGGATGGGGATAAAGAATTTGGGAGACGGCTTCTTGGGTTGTCGAAACTGAGGAGTGGGAAGACGAGGATACTGACTAGGGGGAAGAAGAAGCTCGGAAGGCGCACCGGAGGTTAACTGCAGTGTGGTTTTTCTGGATGCTTCTGGGAGGTGGAATACCAATGATCAACTCTTGTCGCTCGTACATCAAGATTCTAATGATAAATATGCCGTTGTAACAATATTAATAGTTTCAAGGGGAATATTCGAGTTATCTTTACAAACCTTCAACCGAGTTGCCCGCAACATTCATCGGCATTCAATAATATCACCACCTAGAGCTCCCCCATCTTTCGGTTCCCTAGCCTGGTAAAGTGAGATTTCACTTCCGTAGGGATGCCAGGGCTGAGAAGTCTATCCGGACGCAGGGGTGAGGGTATGGGCTATCTCCACAGGTACCGTGTATGGGATCTAAGTCGTGGCATACATCGCCAATTACACAGCCAGATTGTAGATCATTGGTTCCGAATCACGATTTGAGCTTTTGATGCCAGCGGGGGACAGATGAGTGCGAATTGCTCTCATGAAGCCGATTTGCTTTCTGCCGCTGAATTGCAGGTTCATTGGAGTATCTGTTCTCTTCCAACCTCACTCTATAATGACCACGCTCGCTACTTTGCTCTCGAGCTCTCGTTGTAAATTTGTTTCTTCAAAACTACTCCCTGCCGCCCAATTTGTGTCTAGCCGCAGCCTTACATTCTAATCCATATAATCCATATCCCCGCACGCATATACGGTACCGGGAAACATGTGATGTTCAGGGCACTGCGGAGCAAATGAACAGACAGTACATATTTCGAACATTGGTGTTTAAAGCACTCTGTGTTTATTGCACCGTACACTGGGCATCAGTTTACTAAAAGGTTCAGACCTCAAATCATCAAAACAAGGTTATCAGTAGTCTAGGGTGCGGAGCTAGCAGTTGCGATCGTGCTGTTGCTTTCTTAGGAAGTTGTTTGAACTCCTAAGGGCGTCTGCTGGGAACTGCAATTTCGGAGATCTCGAGCCTTCCAAGGGCTAGAAAAATAACCTTAATTTAATCCTACCGGAAGTCCTCCAATGAGATGGGAATATGCAGTTCACCGAGCAATTTGGGATGACTTCACGTGATAGGAAGGAGCGCACCATAGTTCGATCCGCCGGCTTCTGGAAGTTTGAGAGTAAGAGGATCGGGGCCATTGTTTGACGGTAAGTGCTCAGGTGGTGTCCTTATAAATTGTTGGTTTTATTGGCATGCAGAGCCTAATATTATATCTATCCTGTCTTTCTACAGACTTTACACACGATATGAATTACGCCAAACTCATCCACAGTCTAAATACTCACGAATATATGTATTCAGCTCAGTCCTAGGGGGTTTAAACGAACTCGGATCGAGCTGAAAGCTTGTTTCTCGGTGCTAGCACTAACGATACCTAGTTTTCCGTGCTGAGCCCAAGGTCAGGCATAACAACCGAATTTCCAAGCGCAATCGCTCACAAATCCTTTTTGCTTTTCGAATTCCAAGATGCGAATGATGTCTAATGTTCCAACCGTGATGGTATGCCAAATTTGTGGTGGTTCGCGTCTCGCCCTTGTGGGGGGGGGGGGCCAACGTTAACGTTGTGGCTTCAAGCGTTGATTATTCAAACAAAACATGCCTTATTTCAAGCGCTTTCGAGCGCACAAAGCCCATATAAGAAATGTAATGCGTGTGGCGAAGGTATGTGAGTGGCGGTGTAGTTGGAACGCCCTTCCAGACGATTAAGGGAAACCGCACGGTATTTATTTCTTTATTCTCCGCGCGTTATCGGAAGTAGATTTTTCCTGGTTACAAACAGGAAAAGTGAAGCCTGATGAAGTTCCATCATCATCATGTATGTGGCGGATGATATCATTGGGCATTGGTATTATCCGATGATGCTTGTATATCCACGTCAGTCGAGGCTCTGCCCGATTCATGATAAGTAATCGGACGCGGAAGTTGTGAGGCTGAGACAACCTTGTAGAACCCTACTGCGTAAGTATTCCTTGCAACGTTCCGATTTTGGGTCTAAGTTTCGTACCAATATACTAACTAAGAAATCATCAATTAGACAGCTCAAATCTTCGATGGAGGTGGCTGACGCACAAAAATCGCGTGGAGCTCCGAAGCATGCACCCAACCGCAGGGAAGACGCGTAGTATCTGTCTTGGCTTCCATCAGTTTAATGGCAAAGAGGCCACATACCGGTGTCGTATTACTGATCTGATGCGTAACGAATTTGGCATTCACAGTTTGGAGCCTCAATCGCAGGGTGCAGGATCCGGTAGGCTGTCGACACGTAGCATTCGCCCATAGGTATCAGACACCCAATCGGAAGCCAGCCAATTGTGTTCTGTTTACATATCTAAACCATTGGTGAAAGGATTTTGTAAATACGAGTTGTAGTTGCCAGTATGGGCATACAATTCATGAGGTCCGGTAAAAAATGATTCGTTCCTACTCTGTACAACCGCCCTCACCGGTATATGCATATGACCTCATGCAGCCATTGATTGTGTGCGGCGTTTCAGGTATTCCATCCTTGGATTAATTGCATGATTTCGTCCTTTGAACGCAAGTGCGCACGTTAGCTAGTACCACTTGTTGAAATGTTTTGCCATGGAACACAGCTGCAACGCTGGATATCAACAGCGGGTGAATTTCGGTACCCATGAAGAAAAGCAGGAAAGATAGAAATAGAAAAAATAGAAATTCCGCAAATCCTCCGAAGTCAACGTCAGGCTATGTGGCTGACGCCCGGTGTGCATCTCCATCTAACCCATGTCGATCGATCAACAAATGGGGCGACAGGAGTTTAATATTTTAGAGCGTCTTGGGATCAGGTCTGCGCCTCAGACGCATACTATTTTGTTGACATTGAACACGGACCATTATGGTGAAATGATAGTGTTTGTTCCCCTTTAAAAGAGTCCCATCGCTGTTCTCCGTCGTCACAATTCCTCCCTTATTAATCACTTGCGCTGCAGTTCTCCACGCCTCATTTCATTCAACACACTCACTCAATAATCATCGAATCCCTGTCTCCAACAGACACACCACCTTCCAATCATGCAGACCAAATTCATCGCTCTTGCTCTCCTCTCTGCCACCTCTGTCTTCGGTGCAAATATTCAGCAACGTCAGAACCAACCTAACCTTAGGTACGTACATATATCTTCCCACCTCTCTTCCTCATCGCGAAACTAACGATACTCTTCCTTAGCGATGCTTTCTCGGTCGTAGGCTCCGTCGTCCAGGGAAAAGCCACAGCGGGAGCTTCCAGCCTCGCCTCCCATATTGCTTCAATCACTTCTGTTGGCGGTGCCAAAGCTTCTGCTGCGATCTACTCCCACTGGTCCCAGGCTACCTCCGCCATCGAATCCATCGACAACCGTATCGACAGGAAGTACTCATCCATCACTGGTTACACCGACATCGAGAGCAACCTGCGCAGTGCTATTGCCGGGGGTACTTCCAATGTTGCCGCGTTCTTCAGCACCCAGACTGCAGTCGCTGCATCCGCCGCAAGCAGCATCCAGGGAGATGTTGCTGCCGCTATCATCTCCGCCGCGACTGCAAGCGAAAATGCACCTTCGGCATCCGCATCCACAAGCGGCAATGCTGCTACTGCACCACGTGTTGCTGCTGGTGCCGTGGCAGGTGTTGTGGGTATTTTAGCAGGTATTTTGGCTTTGTAAAAAAAAAGACAGCTTGCACATTTGGGATATATAAACGGTGTTTTTGATTTTTGGTTTTTGATTTCTGGTCTTTGGGGAATAGTATATGTTCTACCCCACCGACCAAGTTTCCCACCCACCAAGTAAATTGTGATTTACTATGTTTTTAATGACTTCCTGACAACTTCATCAACTAAATTTTTTAGAAGACCTTCATGGTGGTATCAGGATGCGCAGTTGTAAATATGGACATTGAACAGAAGGTTTGGTGTGGTAACTGTCACTGTTTCTGTCAATCCCGCACCTGAGACTATGGCAGTGACTGTAGACAGGCACTATCTGACACCTTTTGAAGCAGATTTCAGAGGCACATCATTCAATGGTTGAATGATAGTGAATGATAATTCTCAGTCCAAATTTCACTTGTGGTTGTGGTGTTTAGATGTTTACTTGGTGAGTGGGATAGGTCCTCTTGGTCAAGACAACTTGGCCGGTGGGGTAGAACATATACTTGTGTTTTCTTTGCTACATACTATACTCTACCATTTACTTTACATCACGAGAAAGGCATAATCTAAAATTTAATTTGTTTTAAGGCTGCGGAACCGTCGATAGAGTTGAGAGGAGGAGGGGTGAAGGAACTTGGTGACCGTGCCACGCCGCGGAAGAGCGCCGGCCTGGTCTTGTTGGTTGGATACGCCGAAGACTAAATGCAGGACTGTGGCGGTGGTGGCGGTGCGGTTTGTAAGCGGGTAAGCGGCGATGATGGTTCTGTAGTATAATGCGGCAGAGTACTCCACAGTTTTTCCGCGGGAGCTTACAGGTACTCCGGTAGATTGCAGTCAAGATCTTATTGTGATATCATTGGGCAGGTTCGGCTTGTCGACTCTACTGCAGGCATAAGTCACTAGTCGTTGGAACGGGTCTTTAACTTTGGCTAGTTTTCGGCTACTGCTAACTGGTGGAAACTGGATCTTGCATTTGTATCGTGCCTGTTGGGCATGGGGCACGATGCACGTTCGAAGATATGTCTACTGCGAATCAGCAAGAACTTCATCTGATGGCGAAATCAAGGTTTTCTATCGGGTTGCTTCCGCCTGGCACTATGGTGTGGCATTGACTCGAGTGGAATACAAGATCTTCGCGGGAGATATTGCTTTAACCCGACGCTACAAGCTCAGGGGTTGCGGCATGGTGGAAGCGGATATTAGGGATCGTCTATGAAACGGAGTACGAGATCGCCGCAAGATCGCCGGCGGAGGCGGTCCCTGGGCAGTGGCAAAAGCGGGTCGAAGGCCCATATGATGTCAGGATTCAGGAACTCAATCCTGCATTAAGTCTTTTTGATTGATTATAGACCAGATTTTATAGGGGCAATCAAGCGACCGGAAGTGTAGCAAACCATGCCTTCTTAAAACCCCCCTACGTCGTGTTGTCATCTGAGCTAGCTCTGTTTTCCAAAGCCTATACACAGGTGTTAGGATGCTCTAAAGCGATCGGAGGTGGAGCAACTATACCTTCTTAAGCCTACGCCGGGTTTTCGTCCTAGCATTCCTCACGTTGTCAAGACTGATTCGATGGATCAAGGCATCAATCGTTTCCTCCCCTACAACCTTTCCATCACCGAGTTCCTGATTCCTCTTGTTTGTCACTGCCGTAACCAAATCGAAAATGTCTTTCTTGGGGCGGGATCCATAAGGGACGTCTAGATCTTTCCCACGAAGCATACATTCCGTATTAACCCAGTCCCTAATGTCCCTCATTGCATATATGTCGATGCCGAGGAGTTTGCAAAGTTTTGGTTTGTCCTTATACAAAGGAAGCCTCTTGTAACCTTCAGTTGGCTGCGTCGAGGTGGGTTCCGACGGAGCTTTTGGAGGATTTGTTGTTGACTTCTCTTTCGGTGTAGGACGGGGGGGCAGCACAGCAGAGGAGGAAACGGCGGATGAGGAAACGGACGTCGGTAGGAGCAGCAGATTGGTGGGTGTAATAGTAGCTGGTGTCAGAACTGGATGATTAGCATATTAACGTGAATAATAGCGTGTTCAAAGGATTGGGGGGCTCGAAAACTACCACTAGCTGGGAGCTACAAGAAGTTTTGGAACAAGCGGGATTTGAAATAAGCCACAACTTGCTCTTGATTGAGATCTAGGAGAGACATGATGAACAGCGAGATGGGAATCAAAGTGGTGATGGCCTGCAGCAACTTGCGAAGTTGGGAGTTGAAATGTTGAGTGATAGATTATGGGTGCAGCCACCATCGGGCATATATACTAAGTAGGGTTTAGGGCACTCCCAAACCACTTCACATTGCTCTTACGAACGATACAGTCAAATAGACGGCTCATGAAGTTAGAAGGGAGTTTAGAATATCCATTGATATCACGACTAGATCCCCACACGATCTATAAAATAACGTCTTAAATTACAAGCTTATATATATTAATACGCCGCGCCCCTTGTCTTCAGGCAACCCGCATGAAACCACATATTGGCTGTGTGTGACTGATATCTGAAACCTTTGGGTGATATGCACGTACAATAACAGTGCTGAGGGACTCCTGACAGTCTCTTGCAAGAACAGCTAGGAAGATTATCGCATATCCCTGAAATCGAAAAGTACCGCCAATGGGATTCCTGCGAAGATCAACTGTGCCGACATTAACACCGTGCCCTGTGACATAGATATATCTGACAACTATCTGTTCCCTTTCAGAATCCTACTTTGAAAGTAGTAGAATACTGTACTTGATTCGGATGATAACCATCATAGGATAAAAGATTACGATGAGAGAGCAGACATACACCAAATCTGCCGGAACCGCGCTACTGTTAAATCGAGTCCTATCGGAACTTGCGTTGATCCGTTTATTGGCTCAGGATGGTCAAGAACTGACTGTCATTGTACTTGGTCATAGCTTCTCTCACGGGAAGCGAATAGGTGATTATTAATCTCTCCTATCTGAAAGTAACAGCTCGGAAAACTAGAGGAAAACATCAAGCCAATCCATAGATCTAATTACCGCAGCTTATATACACAACCCAAAAACAAATCTACAAAATCTCCTCTTTTGTCTCTCCCCTTCTTCTCTCCAACCAAACCTTACTCCCCTCATAAATCCCCAAAAACAACCCACTTCCCAAAAACGTCCACACACCCCTTAACGCGCCACCCCTCCACAACCCCCTAAACCCTTCATCTCTTAGCACATCCTTCACGACCATCTTAACCCCCTTTCTTTTTGTCTTCTTCTCCCCAGCAGCCAACATAATCCTCGTCTTTACCACATCAATCGGCGTCGTCAGCACCGCTGCCACACTCCCCGAGCTTCCCGCCGCAATTCCAGCCCAAACAACCATTTCCTGCACACTACTCCCAACGGGACACAGCTTCGCCTTCAACATCTCAAACATCGGGAACTGCAATGCTGTGTGTGGAAGGTTCCTCGCCACCAACGCCCCATACCCACTTCATAAGTATCTGGTACTTTTAATATTCTGGAACGCCTGCAACGTTGTGGATATACTCCCGGGACCTTGAGTTAACACCTGCGCATTCTGTTTGATCACCTCGGCGGGGGTGAGGACAGCGCAGGAACAGATTTCGGCGCAGGAGGAGGCGAGGGCGTTGGAGAGGAAGAAAAGATGTCGAGTTGTGGCCAATTGCTCAGTGTAGGTTGGAGTTGCGCTGGATGTATGACGTATGGAAAAACATTGGCCTTGTCGCACCGACCGTCACTCGGCAACCCGGGAACTGCGCTGGGGCTGAAAAAAGTGGCGGTTGCGGCTCAAAATTACTTTTTCGTCTCAACTTCAACCTTCCTGCTTTCTGCTTCACGATCACCATTGCAACACCCACGCCAGAATCTAACGGTTTCGTGAGCTTCCCCGCCCATTCAGCAATAGCGATCCCCCTAATGTCCCGCTCACTCAGTCGATTCCTCCGTCCATATGCATACCACCCCAAACGTCCTCGACTATACCTCTCAGCCTGTGTCAGACACATCTCCACCGAAACTCCCTCTGCAGCAGAGTTCTCACCCGTGCTCCGCGATGCACTGAAATCACTAAGCTACGATTCCTCGCGCGAGACCGGGGGTGCCGACACCCAGCGCCTCATAGATGCGATGGAAACGAAGTTCAAATTCAAACGGTGGAGACCGGACGCAGCGAAGCTTAATCGATGGGTGCACGGCGCGGCTACAGCGGCAGATATGTGGTATCCCGGGCATCCCTACGAGACCAAAGAGTACATTGCAACTGCGATTGCGCTGTACGGATCGCTTGAGGATGCATTTCAGTATCCTTCGCCAGCCAAGTCGCTAATGGATGATCTTCCCTTGCTCATGCAACATTTCGGGAACCCGCGGAACATACCTACGTATCCCGAGATGTTTGTTTTCAATCGTTTTATGCGTGAGGAAACACCGAAGCACTACGGCCCTTATGCGACAGGTGCTATCATAAAGAGCATATTCGATTACTTCCTTGGCTGCATCGTTGAGAAGGAGTACTTGAAAAACATTGCGGCCAAGAAGTCCTCGCTGCGGTTTGTACCGCATCTTCGCAGGAAAGTTGGGTGCAGCGAGATGTTTACACATATGCTGTTCCCGGAGGCGTTGTTTCCCGAAGCGGAATACTTGCACAGATATCTCCCGGTTGTTCCGGACAATATGACGCTGGTTGATTCGATCAATGATGTCTTGAGTTTCTACAAAGAGTCGGTGGTGGGGGGTGAAGAAAATAACTATATCATGGGGTATGCAAGGAGGGAGGGATGCAGTCCATTGGAGGTTGTGCAAGATCTTTGCGAACTACAGGAAGAATTGAAGGAGGATGTGAGGGAGACCCTGACGGGAAGCGACGATGGCGGCGATGAAGCATTGCTGGTTAGGTGTGAGGCGTTTTGGGAAGGTTACACTGCGTGGCATGTTCAACAAAAGCGGTATCGTTTGGAGGAACTACTGGTTGAGCCATGAACACTCGCATTAAGGTGTCTCAAGGTGTCGGCAATCTGCCGCTTGTGAAAATATATTTTATAGACGCTAGCACAAGATAGTTTACTTTACGCTCGAAGTTGCTACAGAATGCCGTTTCTATCGCGAATCGACGGGTGATATTCTCTACTTTCTCGTTGGTAATTGTAAGACGAGGTAAAATCCAATCCACAGTGTTAGACACCCATATCCAGTTTATTTCCAGTCAGTCATCTCTCTATCACTCCCATCCCCCCCCTTTTGGTTCTGCTACTCCGCTCTTCGTGGGTAATGTCTTACGTTCTGTTGGGTTGTAAGATACTACCCGTAACAGCGCATATCCTCCTCGATAACCTGGTTGTTTGATATCCGCTCTTTCTGCAATTACACTCCTGCGCAATTTAACGCTGCAACCGCGGACAAGATTATGTTTGGCGAGACTACCAGGTGGGGAGGCATAGCGGTTTGGCAGATGCGTTGATTCTTGGAGACGTAGAGTCGTTTTGGATGTACTGAGGCCGCGGTTGGAGGGTGGTATGGTGTGTGCGGGTGAAGTAGGTAGGGAAACGGTGGAGGAGGTTTTCAGAAACATTGAGAGGGAGAGGGTGAGCCTGGGCAGCGATGGTATCCTCTCGTGCCCATATGTTCTCATTGCTCGCAAGCTTCGCTTCTGCGGTAGTGAAAAAAAGCGGCTGGTGTACGGGCTCACATACCAGCGGTTTAATTGGTTCTATTGAGCCTTGCGCAATTGCGTCGGCCCTGTTGGTGTGATTGTATGCTACATGTGAGGCGGACCTTAAGTCGGACGTGTCCACCGCTTCCATAGAGTTCTTCATTCATATACTCGATACTCGATCGCAACGAACATAGCCAAAAAGAAGTACGCAATATGTTCCGCTGCTGGAGTCTCCGAGATTGCAGGATTGAAACTTCACGAAACCCTGACTACGCTGGCATCTCACGCCAACATTCAGTTATTTCAGTCCGAAACTCGCAGGACATTCCGAGAAGCTCAAGATGTTGCGCAGACTCGGGTATGTTGGCCCTGTCTTTGACGTATCCGTGCCGATATCATATAGGCAACTGGTAGGCATACATGTCTTCTTCCCCAGCTGAACGAACATCCAAATTAACAACGCAAACCCTACAGGTTTGTGAACGAGTTGCTGGTGGCTTCAGAGTCGGCGTATAGCAAGGTCCCTGGCCTGATGGAGAGGCTACGGCGCTCCATAATGCCACAGGTTGTCATTGAACCGATACCTGCAGCGACACCAGCAAACCGGCGGAAGTCACCCAAACAGCAACACTCATCCAACTCACAACTGTAGCAGAGCGAGCCGAAGACGCGCTGAAGACGTTTTAACAGCAGTAGTTGGATACGATACAACGGCTGGAGCGGATCGAAACCCAGCAAAAGGCACGGCCAAAAGTGCACGACGATAGCATCCGAACCATAATCGCCGAAACTGGGGCGATGAGCAATTCAGTCAATGAAATCGCACGGCCAATGAAGCGGTTGGTTCGAACCGAACAAGAAGCCAAGGAGGCTGAAGCGAACTTGACTATGGCCTAAAAGAGGTTTGAAGTGGGGAGCTAGCAACAGATGAAAAAATCTCCGGCCGGAGGTGGGCTTCTGATGCCACATAGAGGGCATTTGACACAATAGGGGGATGAGATGAGAGCTTTAATGGGCATAGGACATACCTGTAGAAGAGAACAAAGAAAGAGCCGGAGATCACGGTCAAGAATGAATTGCTTGGGAGAGGACCATGGGATCCGAGCCCATTACACCACCGACGACCAATAAGGCAACGGTCAAGGGCTGAGCGGGGCGCTTGGCCAAGTGTATTTGGGCGGAGAGGCTGCGAGGGAAGAAGGTGCGCGGAGTATGAGGTATTCAAACAACGAAGAAGGCTGAGTTGGCGCTCTGGATATGTATGTAGCTACCGCGGAGATTCATTGAGGCAAACAAGTCAGGATTCAATTGAAGAACTAATCGACCGCGAGAACACCTTCTATCCAAAATATATTACCCCCAGCTAACCAAAAAACCAAACAAAAATCCCAATCAGTGTACGCATCACCTAGAATAGTCCCCGCCCACATCCCCAACATCACACGGCCACCCATAACCCCACGTCTCAAGCCTCTTATGATCCCAGATGGCGACTCCAGGATGCATCATATCCTTATGCTCCGTTAAAAAATACTCATACCCATCCGCAAACTTCCCCACACGTCCAATAAACGCCCTCTCCCTAGTAAAGCTCATATCAGCGCAAATCTTTCTGGGTGGGTACTTGATCTCGTCCGTTTCCTTTTCCGGGTTTGCAATTGCCTTGCGAAATTGTTTCTCGTGCCGCATCAGGTGGTCGGAGTCGAAGATCTCATTCCAGTTTGTTTCTCCAATGGAGGAAATGAGGTGTTGCTTGAGGAAGGATTCACGCTCATCGGATGTTAGGGTAAATATAAGACGGTAGATCACGGGGAGGGAGAGGCTGGTGAGGTAGTAGGTCCAGGCGTTGATTAGGTCTGAGTCGCGGTGGTCCTCGTGGCCTGCGGGGAGGGTTAGAACTCGTGAGGGGATGAATGAGAGACTGCGTGACGTACCTGGGTGGTTTGCATGATCGAGGTGAGTTTCTTCGGAAAGTATTGTCAGTTCACATCCGCTATTGAAGCTGGAGAAGAATCGAAGCCAAGCGACTGCGCAGGCCACGGGGAGTAGAAGAGAAAGGAAGTACAGCATGACAACTCACCTCTCCAAGTCGCCCGGAAGCTTTCCATTTCCGGTTGACCCGACGCCATAAAATATTCGCACAGTGGTCTCACACGGCGATACAAATAATCCAAGATAATTTGAATTTCTTCCACCTCCCACAGGGAGACCTCCCAGGTAAACGCAATGATATTCGATAAGACGAGGTTCTTGAGTGACGGCTTCTCCTCCCCGCTGGTGATAGATGCCGCTAATCTGACGCTGAACACGCCGCCATCTCGTGCACAAACATCGATCATAGTTGAGAAAAGCCACACCCTGTAGAACGCCGACTGGATCCTAAACATCTCTCCCTTCGAAGGTGGGATCGGATCGAAGTCTGTCTCTCCCGTACGCGGATTCTCCCGCAGTAGATCCCGACAGAACGCTTCCGAAAACGACTTGACGTATCTATAGTCGTCGCAGAGCTTCGAGAAGCAGAGTGTCGGATACGGCGGTCTGCTTGCTTCGATACCTTTTGTCCTGCATATAGATTGTTCGAGGAACATGGGGGCATAATTTGCTACGGCTGCGGCATCCACAAGGAGCTCGTGGTGGACCATATCCCGTTGTAGGAGTGTTTGTAGGGTTCGCTCCCTGTTGTTTTGGAACACTTCATAGAAGGTGCGCGAGGCGAGGATGATCGAGGCTAGTGAGGCGAAATCCCGTTGTTGAAATAGTATTGCGAGCTTCAGCTCGTAGGGAAGACGCTCTAATGCGCTAGAAGACATGTTGTGATGTTTGCTGTTCAGTGGAACGGGAGGAGGTATATTGGTAGAGGATTAGAAGAGGGGTTGATGGTGGTTAGGTATCACCGGTTAGTCCGCATGGCTTGGCCAATGCAGTTCCGGATTATCTTGATTGCATTGGCCAAGGTGTGGGGGTTTAGATCATCTGCAAGTTGGGTAATGTCCCAACGTATAGCGAATGTTCAAATGCTGTTTAACCCCTCTGCGAATGTGTTGGAGTCAAAGGAAGCTACTACGCCTAGCTCCAGAGAGGACTTCATCACTCAATCACCACGTCTGTGATCAGTGAGACAGGTGGTTCACGTTTTGCTTAGCGCCAAGTTTAGCCAAAGCTTGTATCAACGTACCCGTCGCACAGCAGCGTCTAGGATGGGATGAGTGCATATGGAATCCAACGAATGGGAAGAATGGATACGAGTTGAGGCCTTATCAAAATCTCCAGTCGTCGATAAGCTCTCTGCATGCCAACCGAAAGACGTCAGTTCGAATTATCTCGGTGAGTGTGCATCAACTGCAACTCAATTCGAAGGAGCTCCACAGGGCGACGAATGTTTGAGGAGTGTCTTGTGAAGCTCAATTGTCTGTAGTCAAGGTTGCGTTCGGTGCTCCCCCCTGCCTGTAGTCTGATATACAATAACAATAATTCGTCCTACCCGGAACTCATACAACTTATCATCATCACACTGTATCCCACAACAACCCCCGCCGCTCACCCCATAGCTCTCTTCTTCCCCTTATCCTTTCTCCGAAGTCTCCGACCCACCTCCACCGAGTCAACCTCCAGAGCATAAGCAGTATACTCCACTCCATAAACTGGCACCTCCACTCTCCCCTCCTCTTCCTCTACCTTATTCTCTTTCCCCCCACACCTCCTCTTCTGTGGAAAAACAACTCTCTGTCCCCCCGCAATCCTCACACTACCAATAGCCTGTTTCACGCCATGCCCCATCGCAGCAACACACCCGGTATGCGTAGCCACACCCACAAACGGCATTGCAAGCAGAAACACCAGAAACGGGGAAACGCCGGCGATATCGAGGCTCACAAGCCGGGTCATGGAGTCATCAAATACTCTCCCACCTCCTTTAAGCTCTTCTGGTTGCGGTGAATCGACCTCAATGATCTGGGAGAGGTTGCCCACGGAACGTCCCCAGGTGCCGTATCTTGACCCAATCGGGGAGTCTGCGGGGTGAGGCTCCGGGAGCGAGGATTGTTTCAGCGAGGAACAGGAGGAATGCGTGCAGCAGGAGGTATCGGAAGGGATCGAGGGTGGGGAGAAGAAAGCGGTTGTTGTCGGCTCGGGGAAGTTGACACGGCGAATTTCGGACGAGGTTGCTGTGTATGTTAGAGAGACGGGATAGATGGAAATAGAAGAGAAGACAGCTACGGTGGGAGATCTCGATGACGGCAGAATGGTGCTGGTGGTAGTAGTGATGTTTGGTTGGCTGATGATCAGCATGTGTTTCTATTACCGGTGAAGGTTGAGGAGGTCGTGGTGGGAGAGGTATCTCAGACGCTTGAAGGCTTCTCTTTGAGATGCGACGTTGGATCCAGCCGACGACGCCTTGTCTCGGGGGAGAGGGAGGCGTCGGGAAGGGAGTGAGGTCGTACATTGGAGATACCACGGTGCTGATGGCTATCGAAACGAGGGCGAGTCAAGGGGAGATGCTGTGAGTTGTTTGGGGAATGGGTAGTATGTGTTGAGTTGAGATGAGGGCACGAAGGAAAGACCTGGAACTGGAGTTGGCACCCTCGAGTTGACCACATTCTCGTATCATCACTCGGTTTTTCCAGATGTGGACACCTCGTTATCTCAGAACTTACTCTTAACTTCTCTGTGTGACCGTATAATTCATTGCTTAAGTGAAGTAGTTCCAAGTTCTAGAGGATCTTCAGAAGCAAGTCTGGAGCCCGTGGTCTACCCTCAGAATCTATAGGATAGCGGAGTTCCTAGATCTCGGATCTATGATTTCTGATCCTAGTGAGGTCAAGCCCAAATTGCGTGGAGGTGGTGGTTGCGACGCGATTGTTGTCGGCTAAATGAGTTTTCCCCAGATCAAAGAACGGACAAGTTTATGGGCTGAGACTGCCACCAGAATATGGGTTCTAGGGCCGCTCCAGACCCTGCGGGAAATGCTCTAGTGTCTTTTAGAACAGAAGTCTGGTTTGGCCGAGCATCTGAGAGGATCTAGAGGAATGTGTTATTCTGAATTGTCGACAAATTTATGTAACGATTTCCGAACGAGTCATTGAAAGCACCCTTGGTGACTGACCATACAAGTCGATTGTCGTTAATTCAACCTCAGTCGCAACACCTCCTCCCCCTTCCCCTGACAGCGAGCCACCGGAGGCTTACCAGTGGCCGCTATAGATTTGAAATACATATCTTTTGATTCCAACAATAGATTTTTGATTCTCCGCATGGTACTTTATCACGATTCACAACTAGATCTGTGCATTTTGCAATTAAGTCCATATTCAGTCTTAAGCCCCTAACTTCTTCACAGACGAATGAATGTGTTATTGGTATACCTGTGGCCATTCAACAGCATCAGAAATTTTCCCGGTGCTGTGGAACAAATTCAATACCCGAGCTCAGGTGTTAATTTATTACGGTTATTTTTTAGACTACCCCTCCGAACTCTCTTATTATTCAAACTACCCTCATTCTCAAAATATTATTCAAATTACCCTCCGTCTCCCGAGTTCTCCCTGATTTCTAACATGACCGCTGCTTTGAAATCTTGAAAGGAGTCGAACTCTTCACCAACAGTAAGTGGAAATACTGTATCAACGCATCTAATAGGCCCCTGGCCAGCACTAGGCTAGAGCTTAATCTGTGGAGTGGTGAACATGCAAGTTCATAATAATAAGCCATCCATTCAATTTGATAGATGGAAATTCCTTGATGGCATGGAATTTGAAGAACACTATGTATAATGTATAACCGAAGTCAACTAGTGAGAATGAAACACGGTGAGAAAAGGGCTCCATTACTTAGTAAACTACTTTAGAATCACGATCTGTGCATAGAGGGTAGTTTGAATGATAGGAAAGTTCAGAGGGTAGTCTGAATAATAACCGAATTTATTAATACATATACCTAGGATGACAAGGGCAACATATAACAGCTCGAGACCTTCCTAGCTACAGATTACATTATTTGCACAACCACGCACCTCTACATCCAATATCACCTATACATGAGCAAATATATGATGTCACAGAGAGATCTAGAGTGCGGACTCCGAACCTTGTGGTTGCTACTAAGCTACCACTGATAGTAAGTCATTTTCTACAGAAAATGATTTCCTAGATATGCTTGAAAGCATCTGGTGCGCAAGATCTATTTATGTTTTAGAATTAGGCTTTTTTGGTTGGAGCACCCAGAAACCCACCCCGACCTCGACAACTTCGGAAGCAAACGCCCAGCTGCCCGAGTCGATCTGACCAACCTCCGCTTCGTTAATAGCGTACGGTAAACGCACCCGTTCCTCCGTTCCTCAGATCCTCCTTACAGCAACATAACAGATGAATGTTTACAAAAGCCTACACTTCACCGCTGACGATGCTATCATTCAGTCATTGCTTTTCGGCTGAAATAAAAGCCACACGCCCCTCTGGACTGCTCGGTCAACCCAAGACTATATAGACTTTCCTAACCAGCCTCCTCCCTCATCCATGGAAAGGTAACACACAGTACCGTTACCTCGGCCAAATACGACAGAGAAGTGCCTACAGCACAGATTCCTGGCAGTGTACTGAAGACGAGATGTAAACTGGGTACTATGATTACACGCGACTACCAAAATATTAATGATGCCGCTAAGATGTCGACTCAGGCAAGGATTTGCCAGAAAATTAATCTCCTCGTGTGCGCCAAGTGTCGCCCAGTGAGGCGGGCAATTTATGTTCCAATGCTACATAGCACCAAGACTACTGGGGCCCTGACCTAAAACCCTAAACCCTAAACTAGCTTCGGGTACGTTTCCGTTTTCTCGTGCCCAGCCACTAGGAGCGAGCTTGCGAGCTTAGTCACGAGAGGCTGGGCACGAGAAAAACGTTTCAGTAGATTCATGAGGTCGCCAGTCAAAAGTCGCAGGAATATATGGATAGATATGGGGAGCAAAAATCTGTGGAAGCGGTACGATAAATGCCGAAGGGTATAAGTTAGCTATAGGCTAGTAACGAATATTTGCTATACCGTATACCGGTACCTATTGCTCGTTTAAATAAGTCATCTCTCTAATTCAGCTAGCGGATAAAAACTTACAGTATACAGAAGAAATTGGGAATTAAAAATCTCGGAAATGAAATTTTAAAATTCTCTTTCAGCAGGCGCCTTACCATATATATAGTGAGCTAACTTAATCAGGAGGACCTTATACTCGAATGAGTGAATACAGTATCACATCTTTTTACTTAAAGTTTGGAGCATACTTGGATTGACATCTACTTAAGTACTCATTTCTCTGAAAAGTACCCTTTTCACGTGATTTTCAGGGTTAGGGATGTATCAATGAGAAGCTGTGGTAACGTGTGCGAAACTCAGTCTAGATAATTTACCCAGTAGTTCAAGGTCTAATTAAGGTCTACAGACACCCTGCAGACTTGTTGTAGTTGGGATGCTGGTTTCAGGTTAATAATTCAACACCAATTTCCAGTGCACCCCTAACCCTGAAGATCACGTGAACCGGGAACTTTTCGGCGACATGAGTAGTTTGCTCAAAATTAAAATCCCCGTGAAACGATATTAGGTATTGCACAATGGACCCCTTCTCTTGAACACAATCCAAATAGATAAGACAAATGAAAGACACATATCAACCCAAGCATCCACGGTATTCTTTCCCAACTTTGTGGTACCTATTTCATACCAACCAAAACCCTCGCCTTCGCCAGCTGCACGACCTCCTCCGAACCCGGTGAAAGCCTCTTGATTATTCCCTTTGTGATTATCGCCGTCACAACTGCTTCTCGCTCATCATCCAGATCGTCAAAGGCAAGATCCGCCATGGTCGCCTCATTAAAGGGATCACCAACTTGAATGTTATTGTCGACTTCATACACGCCCCGCTGGCACTTCATTTCCGCCGACAGAGTTCTAGCCTTGAAAAGTAGTTCGCAGAGTTTATCATAGAAGAATTGATCAAGCTCAATCGGGTTCGTTTGCAACGCGCAAAGGAGAGTTGTGAGGAATGCAGGCTGATCTTCAGCTGCTGACAGGTATTCTTTGACGGCAGTATTTTGGAGCATCAGAGAGGCTGTGTAGGCGCGCCAGAACTCAGAGCGACCATAGGTACCAGAATGGTCTACTAGCGTAAGTCACGATGCGGAAGTCTCAGGAGAACCACAGAGGTCTAAAGAGCGCGGAAAGACGCAGAAGGAGGAATAAATGCGTACCACCATTAATGACAAGGCTATGAATATCACCCAGTTTTTCCATGAGATCTGGTGGTAATCCGGGAAACAACACCGAGAAGATGTGATCTTCAACGAAGCCCCAGACGACCATCTCAATAATCTGTGCGAAAGTTGGCTTGGCATGTAGAACAACTCGAGGTAGGATAATGGCGAGCAAATGCTCATCAAGAACCCCTTGGGGTTTGATATCTTGGACTGTACGCTGCTTGAAGGCCCTCCGACACCAACCACCTCCCTTGAATAGAAAATGTCAGTGGAGAGCAAAACCGAAAGAGTAGTTTAGGTTGAGGCAGCATACCTCATCGTGAAGAGAACGAATCCTTTTTTGAAATTCCTGGTCTGAGATGTGCTGTAGACCTGTTCCTACATCGTTCACGGAGCGGATGTGTGATGTATGTAGTTCTTCCAGCTCGCTCTTATGATGTTGAAGTTCACCTTGCAATCGCTGGGTCGTGTTGTATGCTAACTGCTTTTCGTCATCCAGATCCTTTCTAGCTTTTTCGTACGCCTCTTTCAATTTTTCATTCGATCTATGTAGTTTCTCATACTTGGTCTGATTCTCTTCCTTTAGAGCATAGTATTTTCCCTTCCACTTGGCCGTCTCGTCACTAACTGACGACTTTCCGCTGTGTGGTTCCGTTACGCGTGTCGTGATATCACGATCGACGCCTCTAGAAGAAGGATCGGCAGGGACCGAGCGCCCCTTGCTATGTCCGTCTCCCGCTTCAAGATCCTGTTGCGATGTCCGATTCTCTTTGGCTTCTGCTCTTGTCAAGCGCTCGGGATGACTTTCGTGGCAAGGCGCCGCCTCGTGCCGTAAATCCTCGAACCTTTCCCTCATTGTTGTCACTCGGTTGGGCTCCCTCGGTCTCCGGGCCCCCTCATCGCAATCACTCTTCATTGCCGTTGCATTGTCTGGTGCTCTGCCGTCGCTTTCGCTAGATGCAGTAGACCGCCTACTCCTCTCTGTTGCGCTCGCGCTCCCCCGGCTGTACGACATCTGATCGGTCTTTATTAGATATCTTATGTATACTACGTTATAGCCTGAGGGAAAATACTAACAAATGGGACAGCTGGTTCGATTCTACGGCGGGACAGACTTGAACCCATGATGCGCGATGTTGTACTAGCTTCAGTTCCAAGTCAGTTTGGGTCAGTGTGGAATATAGATGGCACTGACTGTCTACTTCCCACTGGCTTTTGCTGATCAGTATCCGTATTTTGTCGAATTCGCCCAGGGAAGATACCATATCTTGACGTGGCGATTTGGGAGAGGGGGGTGATTGAAGATTTTGGATGTTTGGGAAGCAACGCACGGTTGCGTTGTGCTCTATGTGGGTGGGGTTGTTTAATATGGTGCGGCTGACCATTGAGAACCCAACGAAATACGGACTGGTCGCGATTCAGGCACAGCACACATGGGTCAACTCGATACTGGTCATTAAAGTGCAGCACAGCCGCTGCAAGGCAGGAAGCGACTGAACACTTAGTTAGGAAATACTGGACCCAAAAATCCACACACACCCTTTCTCGCCGGTCTGAATTTGGTCTCAACCGCGGCCGGAGCAAACGCACATATGGACACGCCGAGTTTTTGTGAGGCTTTTTTTATCTACATTCCCTGTTAACGTTTGGATGCCTGATAAACTCCCTGATCTTGTTTCGGCTTCATTGCAAATAGCTTTAAGCGCGAGCAAATGGGAAGTTCTATTGTGGCGCGCGCCTTCTAGATCGCTAGCGCGCTATTTGTATTCACCAATCACGAGAGCAAGGACAAAATCTATTTTAAGAAGCATGCAAGTTAAGGAGATTTGTTGCCTCATGATTGTAACGCAAACTTAATATGATATTGTTACATTGCAGCACAGAATAAGAGCCAGCAATTGACTCACCTTCTCCCTCGAATCGTCTACCCGTACAACCCACCTTCAAAGTAATACCCCTACCTCTGCATGCGAAAAATCAGTCCGCATGTAGCGATTCTTTGGACCGGCGGCTATTCTAGGCAACTCCAGCTGAATATGCCGCTCAACACTCCGTGCGGGCATCTAAGTACTACTTAAAACCCGACACTACCCATTGTTTGGGGGGTTAACAGCGGACGCTTGCTAGAAATATCCTGGGCCAACATCCGACATAGTATACTTTCTACATCGCAAACACTATGGTACAGGTGGAGAGAATGGCGAGCATCCCAAACAAAAGTGGACGCTTTGTAGTGGGCGTTGATTTTGGAACGACGTAAGCCCAAATCCCTCTTCTTAGAACGAAGCTGATAGATTTTTCACAGTTTCACCTCGGTAGCTTTTGCCCACAGTGGGACTCCGAACGAGGTCAAACTTGTCCTAGGCTGGCCAAACAGAGGGGCCACGGCGGATCAGGTTCCTACTGAGCTCCAATACACCAATCCGGTTACTCGGGAAAAGGTCTGGGGATACGAAGCAAACACCAAAGTCAACAAAGGTTCTTCGAGTCCAGAACCGTTGCAATGGTTCAAACTGTTGCTCCAAGAAAGGCCCACTCCAGCGGCAGCACGAGCTCAGTCTAATACACTACCTATCGTGGCCAGCACGAAGAGTCGTGGGAAAGGAAAAAGCTCTAGTAACAGCCTAATATCCAATTTAGGCAATCTCAGCCTGTCTGCATCCATCGGCTTGTCGACTACCTTTGCTCCTCCTGCAACGACCCCAGCCCGGAAGACGGCTCACAAACTTCAACAATTGGGCATCCCTGTGGTTACCGTCGTTAAAGATTTCCTTTCAGCGATCCGACAGACTACAATCCAGGAAATTGAAAAAACCTATGGCAATGATTGGGTCCGCAGGTCCAAAATTCAATACGTACTCACGGTTCCAGCAATTTGGTCCGACGCTGCAAAGAGTCTGATGGTACAAGCCGCTGAAGGTGCTGGACTTGGATCCCACCGTGTCGATTTTAGCCTTGTCGGGGAGCCGGAAGCAGCTGCTGCACATACTCTGCATACCATCCAGCCTAACCATCTCACCGTATGTTATTGGCAGCTTTTTCATAGGTTATACTAACTCGCCCTTAGCCTGGAGACACATTTATCATTTGCGATGCAGGCGGAGGAACAGTGTAAGGCTACTCATTCGCAAGCGCCTATTTGAGCGAACTTACAAAGCCGTTAGGGACCTGATTTCTTATAAGATTACCAACTTGAACCCCCTCCAAACTGTGGAGAGTGTCAGCGGAACCGGTAGGCAAAGTCATTTTGTGTTAGTAGTTATCTGTGTTCTGACCAAGGGCCAGGCGACCTTTGTGGATCTGTGTATTTGAATGAGCGCTTCGAGCAACACATTCGGTGTGCAAAACCCACTCCCACGCAAAGTATTTTTCCTCTAACAGTTTATAGCAATGTACTTGGCGATGAAGTCATCGACGGAATGAAGGTATTTGACATATTCTTGCATAACGAGCCGGGCTTAGCATAGTTTAGCCTCGAGCACGGATTGAAATGTTTCGGACCTGGGAAGAGAAAGTTAAATTTAAGTTTGGGAGCAAAACCGATCTGGACTTTGAGGTGACGGTGCCTGGAATACCGGACGATGAAGAAAATAATGTTGAAGGTGGTTTCTATACAATGAAATCGTAAGTGCCGTATTTTCGGCCCGTATGATCAGCCGCATCTCACAGAATACAGGGACGTGGTCAAGAAGATTTTCGACCCAGTTGTCGAATACATCGTTCAGCTGGTGAGGCAGCAGGTCCAAGATGTTCACAACAAAGGAGATACTGTAGCTGTAAATAGTTTCAAATCTCAATGTCACAACTTCGCTGCTAACATAGGACACTAGGCTATCCTTCTTGTTGGTGGCTTCGGTTCATCCCCGTACCTTCACCAGAAATTGCAGACCGCCAATTATGGGATCAACAATCGCAAACCCATTGAAGTACTCCAACCACCGAATGCGTAAGCCAAATTGTCTGCCGACCTCTGTTTATATATGCTAATACAACATTGATATAGGCTCACAGCTATCGTGAGGTCTCCTTTTTAAGTTCGCAACTCACACTAATCTTCCCAGGCCCGTGGCGCACTATTACGGGGTTTAGATGGTTCGATCGTCAAGGAACGGTGCTCAACTAAGAACTACGGCTGCTCGTCTTACACTCCCTTTGTGCCAGGTAAAGGGATGGACGCTCATAAGTACTGGGAGCCCGCGGAAGATAAATATATAGTTGATGGCAATCTGAACTGGTACATTACACGTGTATGACACCAACTACTGTGCAAAAAGTCCCGTGCGAAGACTGACTGTGAAATAGAATCAAGTTATTGGAGTCTCAGAGTCTACATCAATTGAGTTCTACCGCTTGGTTCCGATCCCAGCCAGCTCCAATGAGCGTCCATTCATGATGTTTACTGATGAGCTGCTTGCATGCGACCTGGACAAGGCGCCAGATTTCAAATGGAAGAATCCAAATTGCATGTATCCCAATTATGTTCCCGTATATACTGGCTAACGCAATAGGAATAACAGCAATCTATCGCGTCAGCACTCTCCACTCGGACTTGTCGTCAATCCCCCTCAAAAAGTTCCAGGAATGGACCAATTCTGCTGGGCAGCGGTATTACAAAGTCAGCTATGATCTACAAGTGTCGCGGGTTTCCGAAGTGGGTCCACCTGACTTCCATAGCAATTTCTTCCAGTGTAAACACTAATGCTGTAAAGGTCCTCAAGTTTGAATTGTTGTTCGATGGCCAGTCCCGTGGTTCAGTGACAGCTGAGTTTGAATAATCTCGGCTACTTTGATATTATGGGTAGGTGCCGCTGCAGCTGCCAAATCTTTGATTTTTGGGGAAGACTTTACAGACAATATGGTGGCTTCCTTTGATCCTGTTTCTATCGGTGTCATCCCCCATTTTTTCCCTTTTCATGTCTTCCCTTCTTCGCTTCTGCTGTTATGGCGGTACTTTAATTTTGGCTGCTATTGCTACATGCATGGAGCTTATTGAGAACAAACTATGTATTCTGCCTTTTTACTGGAATCACCTTACAGCTTTTGGATAGTTTGCAGTTGTGTGGAAGTACTCTATGATGCATGACGACTGTCCTCCATCAAACATACACTACCATAAATTCAACACGTCAGGCGTCTCAAATATTTGGCGTGTACTCATAGTTATCGTACGCGTAGTAAAGTGCTCTCTCGTATCTCAAAACTAGTTGATTTATTATTGGGTCTCTGGTACCGTAAAAACTCGATAGTTTTGGAACCCTGGCTGGCTTTCTGCGCAGCGAAAACAAAGCGTCCGAGACTTAAAAACTCAACTACGAAGTACACTCCAGATTAGGCTAGTGCACCCTATATTACGGACTCAATTCATTTTTGAATTCCAAAGAATTACCATTTACGGTAATCTAAGAGACGCTAACTGAATTGGAAGTACCTTTCAGCCGAGTTTTTAGCTTCTACGTAGCGAAAAAAAAGCGTCCCGAGACTAGAGTTTTTATAGTTTCAGATCGTGTGATACTTACTCTACACGGTAGTAATTTTTCATAACGCCCAACAGCTGCAGGTATAGTTACTTTGAAGCACAGAGCAAAATATACCGCGAAATGGTTATCACATAGTCGGATAGCTGTACTTGTCAATTTTGTAGCATCGCAGGACACACGCTACCAGATTCCTCAGTACCCATGCATCCGATCCGAACGGAGTTACACCCGTCAAGGCGAACAATGTCTCTCGATTTGGGGTCGTAGGAACAACTAACTCGGAGCCAAAGCGGAAGGGATCGAAGCTCCCTGGTCCATCAGTTTTCTCATCACTTTGGATCTGGTATAGTCAGGGAGGCATAAAACGTTGAGAGTTGCCTTATTCCACAAGTCTCTAAAGGTGGAATTACTGCCGGGTGAGAACCCCAGCAGACCGAACTTGGAAACCTCCCGTAAGGACACTGACCGTCTATCATCGCCTTGCACAATTTTTGTATTTCCTCCTCCTTTCTCGCTTCACTGACAGTTCCACGATCAAAGGATAGTTTTAACTATCAGAACCCACCAGCCTCCATTTCCCACAAGGGCACTTTGGCGAACGTACGGATAATGCACCATTGTCTGGCTCCTTTGGCTGATGGTCTAAGTGTGCAACATTATGCTGTGCTTTATACGGTGCATAATTCAGCGCCCGAATAAGTTCGCTGATTTTGTATGGGATGTTAGCATCCGGGCCTTCACAAAAGTCCTGAATAATTAGATGGGCTTCGAATCCCATATTGTCGTAAGTGATATAGAATGAAACTTCAAATTAATACTTGGGTGAGCTGGAGGAAAGGTACGATGAAGGACGATTCACTATTCTATAAGGGAGGATATTTTGAGGGTGTTTTAGGCAACAAGGTGATGCCGCAGCTCCTAATTACAATACTACTTCGATTGGATAGTATATATACATGTGCGTGTATAAACAGTGTAGCTAGTACAATAACACCGTTGATCTAAGATAGTCTTAATTGCTGCATCTTCCTCTCATCTTGTTAATGAGTTTACAGCCTTGGTCGATTTGCAAATAAGTCAATCGTCGGGGTTCGAAACATTCTTCGTTCAAGACAGACACACCCGCGGAACCAATGAAGCAATAGCTTTCACAAATTCCTTCAATCAGGTAAGACTTAAGACCAAAACATCCGGGCATTGAGAGAGGCTATGAAATGTATGAATAGTTCAAGTGTCCGTTGGCAACTACTATTTTGAGGTCATACGACCCAGGGTTAGGGTTACAAAGGGTTACAAACAACCGAACACGTGCACCCTAAGATGTCCATCCAAACAGCGAAAAGAAGCCATCTGACGCTGTTCCACCAACTCCTTTTATGTATGTTTTCTCGCGCCCAGCCCAACAAATTGAAAGGAACGAGCTCAGGCTGGGCACAAAAAAAAAGTGAGTGAACGCCCTACGATTCCGCTGTAAAACCCTGAAAGAATAGGTTTTGGAGTCCGTAGGCTCTCTAACCCAGAATTTCTCGTTGCACACTAGCTCATTTAAGAGTAGAGTCCGTCTTAAGCTTGGTAACAAAATAGAAAAAAACTACAGTACCAGAGATTCCCGCATGGCCACCCACTGCAGTATTAACCTGGTGATGTTTTGCTTAGATATGGCTGAGCGGACAGGAAGCTTCGTTTTCATAACTCTATGACCGTAGCTGTTATAGATTCAGCTTCTTCATTTTTATCAAGTAAATACAAAGTAGCTGAATTTAGCCATACTGATACTATCCAATTGACGAAATATTACTGATTGAAGACCTCATCCGGAGTCTGTTCGATCCAATGAGTAGCATTGCAAATATATGCTCACGATATGCAGAGTACACACTACCGATCACGCGACAGTGCGGGCGGAGGGCATTGTCCTCCCCCTGTTTGGAACTGGCTCTGTCAAACACCAATTTCCCTGACCAAACAGTCGACCGTTTCTCAACGGCAACTTTATTAGCACGAACGGAACGGTCGTCGACTCCCAAACACCGCCTAAGGATGCTAGGTCGCCGCTACGTTATATGAGGGGGTCGAGTGATATCAAAGGCATCTACCGTAGAATTTAGCTACAATCACTTACAGTTGCGATCGATATCAGTAGATGATGGAATGTGAGGCAATGAGGGTAGGTGGTCCCATGGGCCAATTATAACACACTAAACTGTAGCTTCACTCTAACGTGCTGAGACCTTATTCGATACATATCACCAGTGGAGGGATCTCAGCGTTTGGATTGAAAAAATTTGCAAACAATACTAGATCGGTTCGGAGTGTTTAATAAATTTTGCTCTATGTTTCCAATCGGATTTTAGAGTAGTGGAAGGAAGCATCAAATAAAACACTTGCGTATCAGAAAGGAACAAAGTAGATGGGAAAAAAAAAAGAAAAGAAAAATGCCAACCATCACCAAAAAACCCATCTATCCATTCATTCATTCATCTCATACGTTTTCCCTGCCTCTCCAGCTACATAATCCCCAATGCCTTACCCTACCTCATCTACCAGGTTATTTTCTTTCGCCTTTTCACTACTTACAGTCTTCGGAACCTTTGCCGTCCCGATCTTCGTGCCTGTGTTATAATGTGTCTTTTCCTGAGCCATCAATTGTACCAGACTCCCCTTTTCAAACACCAAGACGATATCTGATCCACCAAATTGGAAGTATGAGATCTCCTGGCCCTTCTCGACGTATTCGTCCTTCTTGACTGATAGTTTAACAGACGAGACCTGCGCCTGGCGATAGGGAGCATGGCGACAATGCCGATGGGCGAGTCGATGACAACGCACCCGCATGCCTGGAGGAACTGGTAGCCGGGGTTATCGGGAGCCTGCACGCCCTTGACCGGTTCACATTCTCCCGTATCGCCTTGGTATACGTATCTGTACCTAGTTTATTGTCCATTGTCCATCTCGTGGTGCCTGACGCGAGGCTGCAGCGGCGGCAAGACCGGTTCAGATATGCGATGCACATCTTCCAGTTTATGCATCTTATTCAACGTCGTAATCCACTTTTGGGGATTTGTAGCGCGTAATTGGGCTCGCTGACCGACCGTTTTTGCAGTACCGTTTTCTCCGGCAGGCACCAAAGCTCGGCACCACTCATAGTCAACGCGTACTGCATCCACGCCGCCTCAGGATGGTCTTCGTCGACAGGTGTGACCGACTGTACCTTAAACTCGTTGGGGCCCTCCGGCATAACAAACACGATCCATGGCGGTCGAATCTGGGCATATACGGGCAGGTGCTCACAGACCGCCTTGAGACCGGACGCCTTCACGGGGTGTTCCACTCCAACTGTGGTGTGTAAGAAGAAAACTTGCGGCGTGATGTTTCCCTCGGCAGAGGTCACAGAAAGACAGTCAATGGAAGCTAAGCTACATCTCTCCAGGCGGAGGTATCGATTCAAAATCTGCGGGTTTACATTACGGATGCCTTTTCCATATCGCATGAGTTCGCTCAAAGCTTTAAGATTGCCGAACGTTATTTCGCTAATTTTGAGAGTGATATGCGGCACGTCACCCGTCCGGAGACACCGGATATCAAATCCGCCGCCACGCCGGAGGCACGCATGCACACGTCCTTCGAATATCCACCCCGCAGCGGATTTGGTTAAGGCGTTTCCTAACAAAAAGTTATACATTTCCTGGGCTTGTTTGCTGTAACGCTCAGCAACCAGTGACCCAATTTTCCGGCCGATATACGCAGAGATGATGCTTCGCAATGGGATGCGAGAGAGATGGTAATCCGCCTTCATTCCCCTCGGGTCCGCTTTCAATAACACGATGCTGTAGCTATCATCATGGGTGTACCTGTCCGAGAACATATAGTTGAGTCGTTGCGAAGGAGGTCAATAATTTTCTCCTCGAGTTTGACTTCGTAGGTTCGAAGTTCTTCCGCCGAGTTAGTGTCAGCGCGGGTGGGGTTTAACCTCTCCAGAAGAAGCCGCGGAGTCGGCCCATAATCGCAGAAGATCTGATGGAGCTGTTCCAACATTTCTTGGTCTCTGATGTTTCTGTGCAGGATGACATATCAGCGACGTTGTGCACACACACATGAATAACTAGATGGAACTGACGAAGCGACTGCAACCTCCTCCCAGGTCCACTCCGGCATATAGAATACCAGGATCGAGTAGTGCTTCTCCAGTCGCGAGGATGACATGACAACGACAAGCCAACTCTGAAAATCAAAATTAGCGGCAACCCCGCGAGGTTTTTGATCTGTAAGCGCCCAGATCCCAGAATCATAAAGGGAATGTTCATCATGCGACACCGAGCGCACTCCCGATTTGTCGAACAGAAAATGCAGTACTCGTCACTATCACTGCCAACCTGCAGCACCGTAGATCGTGCTTTCAACAAACGTTCAATCAGCACGTACGACAAAAAGCACGTCTTCCCGATGTCGGGGTGGCCCGAGAAGATGAAACCCTTATTAAGCCTGTTACGGGAACCCTCAACCACCTTGTGGACAAAAGAAGTTCCATCGTCGTTACATTTCTTAACAACGGCAGTATCCAGCTTGCGAAAAGCTTCAAAATCAATTCAAAGCTATGAGCACGTAATTTTAATCTCACCAGAACACGTGATCTCAGGGTTAGGTGCGCACTAGGAATTCCTGAAGCAAAGATCGAGTCTTTTTCAACCACAACGGCTTACATCAAGACAGAAACAATAGAATACACACTCTAATCACCTATAAGCCCCCTTGACAAAGTTCGTTTGAAATCACGGCGACTTCACTATTTGCACACCTAACCCTTAAACCACGTGATCGGTACACTTTTCGGCGACATGAGTATACTATTACTGACTATATAAATACCTCCCTAGGCGCCCTTTGTAGTATGTGTAACTTCGGCTAAATTTTCGAACTCTGCAATCTTAGACATATCATCCATTTTTAAATCTCCCAAGAGGGTTATTTAATTTCAAAAATCCCGAGGATTTGGGTATTCCTAAGTACTCGGGGGAGAGACTCTAGGAAAATGATTAATTCCATGAATCCCTATTGAAGCACAGACCAGAAACCTCGAAGATCAGTCCACTTTCAAGGTCATAGCTATAGTTATTAGGGCTACGCAGATCTTACCAGCGTCCAACGCCTAGGTTCAAGATCATACTTATGTACATAAGTACTTACCTAACATAAAAGGTTACAATTATCTCTACCCCTCCACATACTCTATACACAGTTATTTCCGATCTTGCCTCCATGGCCAGCATTATAATCAAGGCTGGTACTATGTACTTCAAACAAACGGATCATGTTTTTGTGGTTCCGTGGCAAAGAATCCCTTACTTGCGATTACAAAATCTAGACATATTCTACATAACATATGAATGTTTCAATAATATGTCATGTAGGAAGAAAGAAACGGGGGGGAGGGGTTAGTACGGGGATTTAAGGCTGGTAATAGTACTCATTTCGCAAGGTACGCACTATACGTAGGTGGTTGCCGACTGATTTATAAACTTGCACGTGAGCACGTTCATGAGACTGATTGCGAGTGCGCCGGGGCCGACATCCGTGAGAAATTCAAGGGTGAGTCAACTTTCCACGCACATTTCTCATCGAGTTTCCAGTTTCTTTCACTCCCATCTCTGAAACCAACAAGCTGGGTCGATGAGCCCAATTGATAATTTTCAAGTTTGAATTCCCCCCAGCGTCCAGATCTAAAGGGAAACGGCATAGCGTGGTCTCTCTATACATACCATCCCTTTCACATAAGCCCAAAACTAAGACTGCACAGCTTTTCAATCATTACAAAATGACTCTGACGCACCGACTCCCACCAAAAACAAGAAAACAAAACACCCAGAAATCCCAGCCTCCCAACCTTAAACGCCATATTACAATATTGCACAGAAAAATCCACCCTTAAAAGCTAACCATACTTTGTGCCCTCCCCCTTAGCTCCTGCCACGGGTCGTTCCAATCTTGTCCCCATTGCTCCACAATATCCACTTGCACGCTCCACCTTCGCTCCACTGTTATCACAAGTTTCCCCTGCGATCCTTCTTCGGTGGCGTCAGATCGGTCTCGTCTGGTCAGTCGTAGTACACTCAGACACGCGGCCCAAAATATTGCATTCTGGTCGACTCCAGTAGCCAGTACTGCCGCATGCCTCGCGCTTCTGTTAGTCGGGGATTTCCCCATTTTCAGCAACGTCGAAAACGCTACTATACTTGCCATAACACTGCAAAAGCCAAGTATCAAGGTGCTGATCGCAAATGTGGCCTCCTTCTTTGTCCACGCTATCCGCGTCAACAGTAGCGTCGGTAGAATTACAACTATTACCGTGCTCGCCAAGTGTGCTCCAAATATTGCCTCATTGTAATCCCGCCTCAGCTTTATCGCACAATATTGTGGAGTATTCCACATCTTCGGCGACCACATACGGCTATACGGGTAGCACCAGAAGATGGTTGAAAAGAAGTTCGCAAGGAATGCAATCGCAACTATTAGTGAAGTGAGGTGCAGAATCCGACGGAGATGCACGGGGAATACTTCGTAGAAGAAGGACAGCAAAGTTGCTTTAACGGTGTATAGGGTGAAGATGTTGAATAGTAGAAGTGCGTATAACTCCTTGACGTATATGATTTTCTTAGGGACTGTGTAGCCCATGTTTGGGGTTATAACTGGGTCCAGTTTGCGTGGGAATTTGGGATGAGTGGTGTCGAAGTACAGTTCTTCCGCGTCCACTATGGTGATTAACACTGCTTCTGCGAGGAAAAGGAGGAAAGCGATCGTGATTAAGTAATCGGAGGGGCGGGATCGTTTTTGGCGGAGTCGCAGGCGGAAGCGGAATACTAGGAAAGAGAAGTCCACGACGACCATAGCCCATATAATAACCTAGAGTGATCGGTGAGCTTTCTTGCAGATTAAGCAGCTTGTTAGATGGGAATACAGTTTCCTCGACTACCCCAATCATATTTTCTAGTGAGAATCTGCGTGGAAGATAAATGGTGTCTATTGATCATGAAGTATCGATGTCTCGACTGAATTATTGTGGCGAAGATTGGGGTAGGCAGTTTCGAGTTATATATATCTATCGCGGTGATATCCTGACATGATCGAAGGCTACAGGTACTGGTTAACCATGGCGATTTTCTGCTACATATATATTGCAGTCGGCAGTTTAGTCCTTCTAAACATGGACACACTTCACATCCATGCCATTGGACATAGTATATGTTACGCCTATGCAACTCATGATCAGCACTGCATCGAAACTGTCTCATGCACACGGGAGCAACGCCTTAAACGGGCACCGCCGAGGTGCATATATCATAACCCTGAAACCTTAGCCCTAAGTACCCCGTACTACCATGCGATCGCATTCTTTCGAAACTCAGCTGTCGGCTCCATGTTCACGTCAGGTCGAAGAGGGAAAGAAAACGTCAAAAGAATTATCGCAAAATGCTTCGGTGTTAAAGGTCAAATTCGACGGTGCTGGCACCGTGGCTAACACCTACCCCTCGATTTCCTGCTGTCAAGTTCTAATATTACCCATCGTTGGGGCCATTACTGGCCTAGGCATGAACCCAGAATCTGAAACGAACTTAAGTACATATACATACTAGTTATAAAACCATTCGTATTCATGGATGTAGGGGAATGAGAGTCGAATTTGAGTCGTAGAGGTGCACGAATTCGAATACAGCTCAGGGAAACCACAACTCAAGCCCTGAAAAAATCTCGTTCTATCTTACCAACTGCTGATGATCGATCCCAGAAAAAGAGAGAAAAATCCGATAGGATGGATCCTTCTAGAAGCTTGGCAATGTCAGATACAAAGCATTAGAACATGGGTTAGATTTTTTTGAATACATCATCCCGGCAAGCGCACTCCGTGCTTGCAGCTGCTTAAGATGAATAGGTCTGTGGTCACGCTATTCGTCTATGTATACCGAGACCAAATGACAATTTATCTGTTCCAGATTCAGAACTCGCACGACTTAGCTGCCGGATTTATTCACTTAAAAGGGTTGCCCCTAATTAAGTTAGCGTCTATTTTATCACCACTAATGATAATTTATTGGAAATTAAAATTTACACAAGGTCCAGTTTAGGGGATGTTGGCTACCACATACAGTAAATAATATACGCTAACTGCATTTGGGGTGTACCTCTTAAGTAAATAAATACGGTACTTACGCTGTCATCTAAGAGATTCTTTGTAAGCACTCAATGGAGAGTACATCTATATCTGGAGTGAAAGCTGAGTTTTTTACTTGAGCTGTGTGGGACATAATCTATAGCTCTGGTCTTTAAAATAGTCCTCAGTATAATTTCGGAAATCTAGCTACTGGATTTCTCGCTGTTCTGGAGCAACATCTACCATATTACTTATACTCGGGTGCGAGGGTAAAGGATCGGACGCTCCTGTTCTAGCAGGTAATCATACAGAACTGGCAAGGTGCGATTGTGCCAGTATCGGAGTACTTCTAAGTGTTGCCTTTGATTGATCAGATTAAAGAACCAAATTTCCGAGACTACATAATTTGCGAGCCCTAGTTATCAACGCCGAAGAGTGTTTCCAAAGCAGGAACCATATGTGCCTTGCAAATGTCAAACAAAATCCTAACCCAACCTGACATGGGTGTGAGGTGATGGTAAGGTTTGGGTACTGGTAGTGCCGATCAGTAAGCTCAAGCGAGGTGTTGGTTCTGGGCCAGTCACACAGACATTGACAGTTTGTACGTCCGCATTTGCTAGATATTCAATTGTCCACTTTCTCTCTTTTACCGGCCATTGGTTCTCCACTTAACCGATCAAGTAAAGAAGAAGAAATAGGCAAGGTCCAAAGGGGAACCTTACTCTGAGTTATCCTGACTATCCATTGATTTACTGAGGTTGTTTGAACCCCTGAAGTTCTTAGAGCGGGAGCGGCCGCGGAGAAACGTGCATGAACCATCTACGGAGAAACATAAATCGGAAACCGGAATATGTACATCTGAAGCCAGGATCTAGAGTCGCGACTGGGGCTGTAACGAAAGTACACCTTTGACGAAATTAGTTACTGTAAGTTGTGCGGCGATCAACAATCCCACAGGTAAAGTTGCTTCACAGAGCTGCAACCGTTAAATAATGGTGATTTTCGCCAGAGGTGTACTTTCGTTACAGCCCTAGTCGAGACTCTACTTTAGTAGAGTGCCTACCCCTCACGACGGTTTGAGTATGTAACCAAGTAGAAGCGCTCTGTAGTAGCTTCCGGAGCTACGGTGGGTTCTTCAATATAGCAACGAAAAATCGGAGAGAGGTCCGAATGCGCATTATTAATCACAGCGATTGGTGCTCTCCGGACCTTGGTGAGGGAAAAAAATACAAAACCAGCCTACTCTGGTGTTAGCGTAGTCTGTCATCCGGCTTTTTTTCGCTCCCCAGTGTTAGCGTTTGCGTTATAATACCGAAATCAGGAAAAGCTTCACGAATTACATTTCCTTATGGCGCAAAGCTGGCTAGAAATCAGGGTAGAGATGGATAAGATAGGTGATTGGCAATAGATAAGATCGTGTGTGATTGCGCCTCTTCTTCAGTGTGGCAGAGACAGCTTCTCCCTCTTCCTGTTCCTCTTCCTCTTCCTCTTCCTCTTTCTCTTCCTCTTCCTCTTCCTCTTCCTCTTCCTCCTCTTCCTCTTCCTCCTCTTCCTCTTCCACCTTTTCCTCTTCCTCTTTGCTCTCTGTTTTAATGATATGTCATTTCAAATACCTTTAATAGTGTAGATGTCATACTGGATACAGTACAGGTAATTTAAATTTTGGGCCTTTGACTGAGCGAAGCGAAGCCAATGTCTTCAACGGTACCTTTTGTCACGTGGTGTACTATACTTAGCACAATAACATGACCAGGAACCATGTATGCCGAGGTCAGTAGAATCCAATCCAAATCAAACTCAGTGAACCCGATGGTAAACAACAGCCTCAATTGAGTTCTTCCCAATTATGTGGAATAATTTGGGTTCACCTGAGTACTATCGAACGGGTCCGCCGAACAGACTGCAACATTACAACTACCGAAGTAACTATATCTCATTTCTTTCCCTTTATGCATTCGAGGAGCTTGAGATCGCATGATGGTAATGTCAGGAGCAAAGACATGAAGAATCGGATACGGACGGATAGCCATCACATGGCTTCGGAGAATTTGAAAATGCTAGAGCAGACATCCACAATGATGTCAGGCCTCTTGGGATGCCGTGTTTATAATGAGTTCATCTCGTTTGTGTGATATCAAAGTATGACAACCTATCTACCAGCGGAAAAGAGCGGAAATCCGTAGTGATGTCAGGCCACTCGGGATGCCAGTGTCGTCTTTCGTATCAGACCATCTCATGAGCTCATTGAGAAGTGCAAGCAAATATTCTCTACTCTCTTAAGATACCTCTTTATATCTCTTTAATATAACGTTGTACATGTACACTACCGCACAATTGCTAACGTTTTCCAGAAAGTGCTTTAGACGTCAACTGGTCGCTGGCGGAGCGGTTCGCTCAAGGTGAGATAACAGAACCATATTATGGGTGGTGGTAAAGGCAGTGTGAAAATGCTCCGCGTTTAAAATACCTACCTCTACCTTGATCTCAGCTGCTCTCGTAAATCAGTCATTGCCCTGGCAAGCCCGTTTCTTATCGCTGCGATATGCGAAATTCAGGACACGAGAGCAGATTTTGCCGTGCAGCATTCTCCAAATTTTATAGATCGAGTTTCCTTCCCTGCAATGGCTCCGCAGATACTCGTACCCGCCGGAAATATAGAAATTCCAGCCAAATTTTGCAAGATAGGTAGCTAATAACAGACAGATTCATACTTATAGTCATTTCTGGGCCAGCATCGAGTCCGTTATTTGCAAGATTGGTATGTACTTTGTCTCGTCGCGTCACCAATACCCAATAGGTTAGTAACTATCTGTCGAAATATATCCCCCATTGATCAACTCTAAAGCCACTATCTCTATACTATGATAGTAACACAAGCTGCCCAAAAACTCCCAAAGAAGGCGAAGAAATCATTCTTCATTATCGATGCCACATCAATACGTTATTCTTGAAAAACAACCGCCATAGTATGAATGGCCACACGGAAGGCCATGAATTGTCCCATGGATTGTTTTTGATACCTCCGGCAGTAGAACAAATTGGTATCTATTGGTCGGGGTTTGTATTAGTATGGTGCATATGGATTATTGGGTGAGTGATAGTAGATATTTGGGGGTGGAGAATAGTAGTGTCGAAGACGACGAGGTATAAGCAGACATATAGTTAATTTAGGGTTGCTAAACTGTGCAGATATAGTTGAGTGTATTCGATAGAGATGTATTGAAATGAATTAAGAGAGAAGGGAGAGATTAACAAGATTTATATGGCCATTTTGTAACGATGTATTGAACAGTTTCTGACAATTCTAAGTCATGATCAGTCTGAATGATATCTATACGTATACGTTTACTCTCACCTTCTTGCGGCAGAAGAATCCTGCAGATAATCTACAATTTATACTGCCAAAAAGTGTATTTTGGAGCCGGTGCGTCATGGAGCAGCACTCGAGCAATGGAATTGTAGTACCTACAATGGTGAAGAAGAAGTCTTGTGATTAGACGCTCTATAGTAGAAGCTATTAAGAGAGCTAGAGTAAATATTGGATGGTTTGAAAATGATTTTAACGTCACTCTGCTCTCTAAGCGTTAGCATGAATTCGAACGGTTACTTAACTGTCAAAACAGTGCTAGATTTACGAGGTATACAAATCTAAAGGGATGTATATAGTTGGGATAACAAAGGAAAAATAAAAACTTTAAGGAGTGTCGGGTCTGGGGAGTAGAAATGTCGTTGTCTGTATAGGACTCTTTGAAAAAAAAATGCAAATCAGGTTATAATAATCCCTGGAATGACAAAGCAATTCAAAGAATGTCATATTCGGAAAGACAAAGAAAAATATGTTAGCAAGCTTAAGACAAAGCAAAAATATAAATGAATGTATGTTAACAAAGGAAAATGAAAGGAGCGGATATATCAAGGCTGTACTCGCATTACTAGTTATTATCTGCTGAATATAGTATTCAGAATGTTAGGTACTCACTTTTCTCACGTATATAGAAATACCGATATGCGGGGTTTCAAAATTCTTTGAATGCGATCATCCTGTAATTCATTGAGAGATCGTGCAAATTTTCTTGTGACCCGCATCACGTCAGGTCTTGGACGAGAAAGGTAAATCAAAAGCAATAACGCCGCCGCACACCTAGATAGCCGAAACTGAGCCGGGCGAATGATGTTGAGAACTGTCGAGATATATGCACTTATCGACCGGCAAGAAAGTTTTTTACCATGCCATCAATTTTGAGCAACAGTCCACCTTAGGCAAGCAAGTCGTTACAGAGTTATAAAGCGTTAAACGTTTACGGTACCGCTCGCGAGTCGTTCAAGACGTTGGTTTCCTCTATTCGGCCCAGTACTCCGACACCCCCAGTTAATAACAAAGGAGAGAACAAGAATAACAAGCGGGGGGGGGGGGGAACTCCGCATCTAGCCGACTCGCTCGGAGGCGGGCTTTGGGCTCTGTCATACTCTAGTTAAAGTGAATACAGTATGATTAAAACAAAAAAGCAAAAACAAGAATAACAAGGATCAGTCCAACAAAATAACCGGCCAATTAACCCTTCTTTTTCTCCGGGATTGACACAGTGCTCTACAAACGCCATCTCTGAGGTTCTGACGGGATGATTGGCGTATTCGCCGAATAAATGCTCTGCTGGATGGTCATGTAGTGAGTTACTGATGGCGTGCCAGGTATACTTCTCCTCAGCGATGATCGGACGGCCATACAAAGCACCTCCTCTGTAACCCAGTCGCGAAGCTATCAAGTTGGTATAGGGCCCCATAGTCCAAACGGGATGAACTCACGAGACCCTGGAAGGATGGAAAGAAAGTGAGGCGGAGGAGAGGTTGATATATTATCCGCCGATTTCGAACCCAAAAACCAGGTTGTAGATGCCCAGGTACGTAGTAGTTGGAGTCATCATAATAGTCTGCAGCAAGAACTTTTGGTTGCGATGTCTTTTGTCTCATCCTACATGGTTGCGACTGATCTATTATCTCCCGGCGGTCCCAAACCAAATTACTATAAGCACCACCATCAGTTCAACGCTCAGGATAGGGATTCAAATAGCCTTACAATTATCATCTCGGCTGGTGTCATAGTTAGTGTTTCGAGCACTCTGCCTCCAAACTCCTGAATTAAAGTCTGCGAGTATTGTTGATCTCAATCCGATAATTTTGTGGATACACCTGTATCCAGTTATCCCAGTCACCAGTATTGCACACAAGACAATCCAACCCGGTACTCGTCCCGGGATTTATAACAGGACGAAATCGGATGTGAAGTGATAGACCGGGATACCCGCTGTGGAAAAAATTGAAATTGATGCCTTCCCCTCTTATCAAAGTACCGAGTACCTGAGAGATCTGGCGAGGTGGTCCCGAGAAATGAGAGACGAGTCGATGTTACGGCGTAGGTAGAAGACAACATGCAGGAGCAATTATTGGCCCCGGCGGTTTTTCTGCAGGTCGAGCTGTATTTTTGTACCTTTGGATAGAGTTTCTGGAACCTTTTGGGAGGCTACGTCATGACGCTTTGTGCAGTTCACATCCAGCTGTGGCGTGACTACTTCTCGTAAGTCAGTACATGAATACCTATCATTAACAACTTAGAATAACGGTGCATACTGAGATCGATATAATCTGTTGGTTTGTCTCTAGGTCTAGCATTCGCCAGAACCTCCCTCCACCGAGGAGTCTTTCTCGGAAATCCATTCCGGTGCTTTCCATGGCTTATTTTTCGACAGGTGCTATTCCATTTTTCATTGTAAGCATTCCAAATATTCAGGATCAATATCGTCTTGGTGTTGTCCACGAGCAAAGAATTCGTGTTTGTGTTGTAGTAGAGATCGGTAGATAGTAAGAGACATCATCGCTTCTGGACTCCTCTTAGCGACTTATAGCAGTGGTAAGTTGCGGATTCCACACTGAATCTGCGGAATCCTACCTTGTCCATTGTGGTTGTGGTGTGGAGGTGTGGAGGTGAGTACATGTGTGTGCGGCTGATGAATTTTTGTTATGCGTGGGAGTGGATGTTGAGGCGATGGTTGGAGATGATGGGGAAAGGGAAGCAAAGAAGAGAAGAGAAGGCAAATAAGAGAAGGTGAGGTAGGTCGGGTGGGTAGTGTGGGACTCAAAACTGCTCAAGTAGTTAGGGTAGGGCCATCGTCATTGGAGGAACGCTGAATCACGGCCCATCAGCCCATCACACAAGGGACATTTTTCACCAAGTCGTATGGTCTGTAACGCAATAAAAATCACGCAGTTAAATCACAAGCACAATCACAACTCCAACCTCCCCCGCATTAAAATCAGATCAATCGCCTCACCAAACCGTCCTTTCTTCCTAATGACGCCTCTCTCGACTACCATACCCATCCGACCCTCCAAATTCTGGATCTGCGTCACGATAACCATGACGATGTCCATGCTTATGGCGCCCACCTCCACTCTCATAGCCAACCTCCTGAACATACGGAATCTCGACGTCGTAGCTACCAGGGACTCTGTAACCCTCATCTTCTTTGGCTCTGGGGTAGTAATACCCATCGCCTGTTGAGTACTCGCGCTGTTGGTGGTGGTGGTGGCGTTCCCTGGAGCGGGACTTGCTTCTGTATCTTCCCCTGGAACCTTCGCGGGAGTGATAACGGGGATGGTATTCTTCATCGCCGGAGTAGTAGCCGCCGCCGCCATAAGATCGGTCCTTTTTGTCTTTCTTGTCTTTGTCCTTCTTGTCCTTCTTCTTCTCCGAGTCTTTATATTTGTCTTTGGATTTGGAGCGCTTGTCCTTTTCCCTGAGTGTGTGTTAATGGGAAGAGAATGAAGGTGGGGGAGAAGAATTACTTGTCCTTGCCGTCTTTGTATTTGCCTTCTTTGTATTTGTCCTCCTTATATCCACCCTCCCTGTATTTCTCCTCCTTATATTTATCCTTCTTTTTCTTCTCCTTGTCGTAACTTTCATGCCCACCGCTGCCGCTTTCATTAAACCCGGCAAATCCAGCGCCCAAAATACCGCCAAGCACGCCGGGTACCTGCACGCCGCCAAAATTGATGGTACCATCGTCCTTCTTCTTTCCACCCTTTACCTCCTTCGTCCTCTTCTCCTTCTTCGACCACTCTCCGCCCGAAAGTTTTGAATGACCGCCACCGCACCCGCCGCCAAAGATGCCTCCAGTGTGGTTCTTTCCTGCACGGACACCAGCTGCGGAGAGTACATCGTTAAGACTTGCACCACGGTCCGAAAGCCGCTCGGTCCATACTACAACTCTGTTAAACATCCCCGCTTGGATATCGCAATTGGGATCCCGCAGGGCCGGGTGATGGAATACGCGACACACGTCGTTGAGGACCACGTCGAGTGGGAAGTTAGGATCTTCCCAGGCGTGCAGGACGCGCGGAACAACGTAGGTCAGAACGGTGGAAGCAACCTCGCCTGCGGGCGTGTTGAGTTTGTTGCTGAAGTGGTCCTTGGAGAGGAGACTGTGCGTGGGGTCGCTGCAGAAGGGGTCGGTCCAAGGCTCGAACTGGTGCTTGGCAGAGGAATCAATGACTGCGCCGGAACCCTCCTTAAGCTCGAGCGAGGCGCGGGCAATAAGAGGGCGGATAAACGGCGCAAGAAGGGAGAAGACAAAGATCGACATCGTGTCGGAGATTTTCTCGACCAGTGCTGTGAGGCCTGGGACCTTTTCTATTGCAGCCTCGATGGCGCGCATAATGTTGTCGCGGAACAGAAGGATCGGATAGATCTGTTTGATCGTTTCCATAGGATTGTAGGCGCCAGGTTGTTTCGGCCCGCCCATGTTCATATTAGCCATTTCCTGTGCGTTGGCCTGTTCCTCAAGCCGGTCGACGTCGCGGGTGGCATCACCGCCCAGTACTCCGACACTTGACATCTGCTTGAGTAGATCTTTGAGTACAGTCCCTTGTCCAGAACGCTCAGAACGTTTCTGCTCCTCGTGAGCTTCGGCCAAAGCAACATCCATCTCTTCAACCTCCGTCTGCGAGAATTTATCCTGTGCCTCTCCCAGCACGGAATGCACAAAATCAATGCTCCCAAAGGTACCGGTGACCAAGGGGAAGGCTCTTCTTCCACCCGGGTATCCCTGGGGTACGCCGATGTCCATTTCGGTACGCTCTCCGACGTGGAGGAACACAGAGCGGAAGCCGATCTCCCGGAGGACTAGTTCGACGTAGTTGCTATGCGCTGAGAAGTCTTCGAGACAGTGTAATGCTTGTCCCAGGCAACGAAGAGCTTCACAAAGATCCTCTTCGTTTCCACCGCCGGAAGTGTACATTCTCCCGTAGTGGATCGATCTGGTTAGAGAGAACTTGACGTATCCAGATGAGGTAGCCCAGCCACCGGTTTCATTGGCGATATAGTTCTTCATCCCCGTAAGCGGATCTATTGCGAGCTCATGCGGGTGTACGGGAGGGCGGAGGCGGCGATCATAGACTTGGGCGTTGAGGTTGTCGGCATAGTCCTTGGGATTATCTAAAATATCTGCCATCAGCGCAGCCCTCCCACAATCTCCGATCCTGCGAGTACAAACCAATATGTTCTTCAGGCCTGTAAACACCCAAGCGATCCTCGGTGACTTCGTACTCGCCTGTCGCATATCCGAAGCTGAGGAACGAAAGAACCCAGACGAGACAGCGGATGGTATCCTTCGGCACCCCCTTGAGGGTTCCCACGTCTAGCGCTTGAGAGTAGTCGCGGAGCCAGTTGCCGAAGTAGACGCGGCGGACCATTGCGGAAGACCATTTTGCGCCTTTGAGGAATGCGATCTCTTTGAGTGTGTCCTGTGAGGGGTTAGCCGTGCGAGGGAGACAAAGTTAAGGTTAACTACAAACCTCGATATCCCCATGACGGAAGTTGACGCCTTCAATTTTTGCAATAGAGGCGATGTTTCCAGCGCCGAAAGCGTGTGCGGGTGACGCAAGACACAGGATCACCACCACTGAGAGGAGGACGATTAAGGGGGTCCTGCTGGACGAGGACATCGTGAATAAAGTTGCGCACCGAAAGCGTTTGTTGTGATGGATTTGCTTCGATGGTGATTTGATGATATGGTTGATAGTACGGGTGACGGATTGGTCGATGGTTAGTCGCACACGACAAAGCAATGGGCGCACTGGAGTGGAAGTGTCGAGCTGAAAGGACTAGAGCGCGGGGTTTGTCAGACCCCTCATTCATCTCAGATCTCACCTCGCCACACCGCTGCTCCACGCAATGGCACGCATCGTCACAGGCAAGCGTCATTAGCCAAGCCGCGGATAAGGATGCCTGCTTTTCCAGGGCTGTAGCGTGAATCTCACGATTTTAGATGGACGCACTGCCACTCATACATGCAAAGCAGTGCTTGAAATAAATAACAATTAATCCATCAACAGGATATACGAGGGACACATCCAACACTCTCCTCTTGTGCCCAGATTTTCTCCTCGGAAATGGCAGCGAAAAACGATGCGGTTAGTGTACCAGCTCACCCACACCCCACCAGCTCAATATGACGAAACAAAATGCATGATAACCCCTACAACCCAACGACGCCTCTATGAAATCCCGAAACAATGAAGCCCATGACTTTTGACCCCATAACCAACGCCCCTATCCGATCATCAACATCGCCATCCCAAGCGCCACTATGAAGCACCAAACCCGCCCCTTGCTCTCCCGCCCCTCCCGCGCCCAGCGAAACCCTTCCCCTCCTCATCCGGTCCGCGAGGCTCTCGAACGGGCAACACCACCCCATCGATTCGCCTACTCCCGGGCTCCTCGGCACTCTCCCCAAACTCAACAAAGTCCAGCTTGTCCAGCCTGCCCTCAAGCTCATCAAGCACGACCTCGCCTTCCCATCCACCTTCCCTCCCTCCACTCCACCGATCTCGCCGGAACTCGTCCCAATCCAATCCACGCTCCTTATCCCCAAGCAACTCCTCGTCCCTTCCAAACCCGTATGCCTCCGCTTGGCTTTCCAGCATCTTCCCATCCAGCGCAACCTGTCGTAGCTGCCACTTCTGCCGCTCGCGTATTTTTACGGGGGCGGCGGAAAGACTGCCAGAGTTGAGAGAGAAGCCTGTGATAGCGCCAGTCGACTGAGGCTTTGGCGTAGACCGGGCAGGAGAGTTCGTTCCGGACGACCTCGGCTGCGGAGGAGGAGACGACGATTTCTTGGGTGTATTCTGTCCAGAATTCTTGCCACTGCCGCACTTCTTTTTCGCCGTCTTCTTTTCTGTAGCGCCTGCGCCGGAAGCAAAGATCCGGTCTTTAGCCTCCTGATATCGCCGTTCCTTCTCCTTCCGTTCCTTCTCCTTTCGCTCCTTCTCCTCGTTGCGGGTGCTTGACGAAGTGCCGCTGGATGAAGGTGTTTTACTCGGCGATGAATTGGAGGCACGCTTCAAGATCGTGAGCTCGGGTTTGTAGAAGGTTTTCGGCTGCTGTGTTGCAGGGGCGACGATTATTGGCGAGTCGGGGGTGAAGGGAGTGGCGGTAGGTGTGAGTTTGGATGTGGAGGGAGCGGTCCAGTCGTCATCGTCCCAGGCGTTTGGGACGACATTGCGGCGGAGATGCGACATGGCGGTAAGTGTGGTGTTGTTGGGTGGGAGGTGATCTTGATTCGTGGAGTTGACGGTGGAGCTAGCGGTGTGGTGTTATCACAAAGCAGATGTAGTTTTAGTCACATAGCGTAGACCTTAGCATGGTAGTGGTGCACCAAATGTCACCCGCGGACCCGCCGCATATGCGATTCCAGCAAACAAGAATCCTATCAACCATCAGATCTAGGCAGCAAACCGAAGAGGCAAAGATATTAAACTTTAAATGTCACGCGATAGATCTTTCATCGTCCAGGCCCTGGAGGACGATATAAATGTGAAGCCTTTCTAAACGCAAAAATTCTACATCACAAACTGTTTTCAAAAGCGAGACAGGTTGACCATTAACCAATATAGATATTTGAACAGAATGGCAAGAAGCTCAAGAGACCGACACGCTTCCAACTCCGACAAATCCCAAGAAATTGAAGAATATAGCGTACTTATAAAGAATGCAATTATATGTAATATACGGCCATGGCAATGAGTAGGGCAGTCGGTACTATTTATAGGACTATAGAAACAGTTCAGGCCGCTGTATACGTATGGCCGTTGACCGAAGCTACCTCAAATGTAGTACCGTATTTTCTTCCTAAACGTTGGCCTTATTCTCGAGCAGCTCGGCTATCCCGAAGTGTAGCCCGGCCTTGACTGCCTGAAGTGCTGTGCCGTAATCTGCTGCCCGCACATTGACGTTGGCTCTCTTCTCAAGTAGCTGCAGGACGATTCGACCGTGTCCCCTGAGCACAGCCCCCTGTAGTGCGGCGCCATATCCTCTTTCTCCTTGCATATCGCAATTGACGTCGGCTCCTTTCTCAAGCAGCAGCCGAACGATCTGGTGGTGTCCCTCCGTCGAAGCCGCCTGCAGCGCAGAGCCGTAATTTCCTCCGTGTTTATCGATTTCGACCCCAAATTCGACCCGTCTCTCGATCAGTAGCCTCGTCAATTCAACCAAGCCAGCTGATGAACTCTGCTGAAACCCTTCCCAGCCACTTGAGCATGTGTAATCCAATACATCGATGCGTAGCCAGCGAAAGGAAATTCCTCGAAGATTCGATCAGTCAAAGATTCTGGGTTGTCAAATTGTAGAAGGTATGCAAGGCAGATCTCGGCTATAGATGCATTGGCAGGTACCTCTTGGATGCTGTATCGATTGGCTAGTCCTACTTTAATCTGCTCTGATATAAGATACTCCTTGACAGAGAAATGCGCCAGTCTGACCTCTTCGGAAACCGTATCACAGGAATCGCCCTCTGATACAAGATACTCCTAGGTAGAGAAACGCGCCCGTCTGGCCTTTCGAAGAACGGATCAGTGGTATCTATCAGTGATCTCAATAGCCCAGCCCAGCTCATAGCAGCTCCAAAGCTACACTATTCGAGCAGTTTCGCCACTCGGCTTAACTGGGCGGAATCTAGTAGCTCCGAAGCAGTTTGAGCAGCTTTCTGAGGGCGTTATGCTGTGTACTACGATTTTGTATATTCACATACAGTGAGTATGGTAACCAGTATCCTCACCATCTGAGAACGATCTGTATACTTCAAATTGACATTGACATTCATTTTGAGAACCAACCCTTCTGCAACCTCGCCGCCAGCGTGGTGCTAGTGCTGCAAGGTGTAAACCCAAGCGGGCCAATTAGACTCAACGATGACGCTAGCTACGGTGACGAAACATCATAATGACTTCATCGGAACGAACCTTAATGTGAGCCATAGCCTTCCAGCCCGAGCAGCTGTAGAGCAGCTAAGTGGCAACGAGACTAATTCAGAGCAGCCATCGGGTTGAGCCGCGGACGGCAGCTCGAGCCGTAGTCCGGCCGAGCTATTGAGACCACTGGTATCTATTACCTCTACTATCGTCGTGGTAACTAGACTAGGGCATATTGCCAGTATGTCGCGTGGCTCTGGAAACCGTCTTTCAGGGTCGAATCGAGGATCGTCGTTGATATTGACAGTAATCGCTTCGGCGATTTCATCGACTTGCAACGGTCGAGTAGAGTAGGCCAGTGACTGCAGTATCTTCAAAGCGTATTCGATATATTCTTCGCCAATTCTGCATAGTATTTGGGCATATGTGTCGTCCAGTGTTTTCAGAAGAGATGCTGGTGCCTTCCGGAGTGCAGATAAATTCAAGCAATTCACCAATACGTCAAGCTGACATGCAGTCCACCGAAACCTAATACAGTACATCAATACACGCTCAAATTTTGGAAGTTTTTGAGACTGCACATACATTCCATCGGCTTTTTCCATCAGTGTCCGCTCGATTTCCTCCTGTACATCCAGTGTTCGGAAGCGGTCAGATCGACCGCCCGGTAATCTATAGATTCGAAGACCGGTCAGATGCGGTCACTGTTTTGAAAACCGCCCTTGGCATAGATAGGTCCGGTTTCATGTGGCAGATATCTAGCCTATTCAACTAACCTGTAGATATCTAGCATATCTATAGAATCCGTGAATATCTACGTTAAGGAAGATATCTGAAGATGACTGGCGCTTAGAGAAGATATTCATAGATATCTGTAGTTATCTGGCGCTGGGAGAGGCTAAAGATAGATTTGTAGGGGGCATATATACAGCTGAATATCCTGCTGATGGGTGGTCTTGTTAAAGCAGAGGAGATCTGTCAGATTCAGGAACTTCTTGTTGCTCTTGAGAAGAAGCAGGCTGCAGCGCATGCTTAGTGGCGAGTTTTATGAATCTTGCGGAGTGGTGGATCTAGTATATATCTATAATCCGGCTAGATACGTTGCTGTAGATATCTATCAATTGATAAACGGGCTAGATGATCACTGAAAAAGCCGCTCTTGGCATAGATCGGCCCGGTCGAGCCCTGAATCTGACCGATCTGACCGCTTCGATTCACTGTGTACATCAGGCTTATTCTGCCACCTTTTCAGCTTCCGATCAGTCTGCAGCCTCCCATGGACATAGGCTCGAATGTCCTCGCTGACAAGCGTGCTCTGGATACATATGACATCTCGTTCATCGACTAAGAGCCCAAGCGATTCTTCAATATCTTTCTCCTTTCGGCTTGTGGCAAGAAGATGCAACTTTCTCGTACTCCATCAAGCGATCTCTTCGATGTCTTCTAGAAGCCCCTGTCTTTCTTCGCATTCGTCCAGAGTGTCGAGGATAATAAAACTCTCATCAAATTCCTGAACAATATGTCGTAGAGTCTCTAAAAGTGCATCGGCTGTGGGTTGCCGCGAACCCTGGTAGGAAGAGAAAAGCGACTCCAATGCTCGTGTGCGTACACTTTGCTTAGAGAGTTGTGTAATAAGCGAACGTATCATTTTCTCGTATTTTTGCTTCTCGCTATCGTTGAAGTCGAAGTAGAAATACGCTACTGGCAGACTACTATTGCGGCCGAGACTGCAATGTTGGATCACATCCTCAATGATCGTAGAAGCCAGAATGGTCTTGCCGCATCCAGGAATTCCGTGTAGCCAAAGGAGCGAGTCCGGATTTGCCTTCCAATTAACAAACCACTCGCTTTCGATAAACCATGTGCCAGTTTTCGAGTACCTTCTTTTGCGTGCCTGATTCTGGTTCAACGATGGATCAGGTGCTGATAGCCAGTTATAGATTTTCTCACGCTGATCATCTAGTTTCACCATGCATAAGTTTATGTCCTCAACTAAGGGTGGGATGTAATGTGTACCAATCGCCATTGACGCAAGTGACTGATCTAACTTAGTGAGGCCCCTTTGTGTCTGTAGTGTGGCATCTCGTATCGTTTGCGTCAAATTCCTTTTATAAATACGTCCGTAAGCAATCGTAGTCATCAGAAACACTTCCGAATCTAAGCAAGGCCTCCCCTCACCATAACATTCATTCGGTTTTATAATGGTAAGAGGACTCACGCTTGATCAACTGTCAGAGCCAGATTAAGCGTGGCCTTGAATCGTTCAATGTTCTCAGGGGTCTTCTTTGTCTCCCCTTCCTTCAGGAGCCAACCCAATGCATGTATGAGTCTTCTCCTTTTCGATCCGACCTGGCCGCTCTACTCTGGTGGGGCTAATTTGTCCTTCAGAGCGTTTAACTCAACAAGACAAACAGCCAGCTGTCCCACATCGGGTTTGCAGAATAATTTCAACGTGGGCAGTTGAGATTCTGCGTTTGAATCTGCACTTTCTGCCTTCTCTGCAAGCTGTGCAACTGATTCGAGGAGATTGCGAAGACTCTTCACTTCTTCAGTCACTCTCGATAGTTCTGAAGAAGAGCCCTTAACAACAGCGCTGTAATCGTAACAGACGGAAATGATCGCGTTGGTGGCTTGGAGCACCGCAATGATGCTTGCAGTTATGCTTAATGGATCCATCGATAATACAGATTGAAAGTAGGCACAGTTCCGTATTACCTTATTGCTGATAAGTTTGGGAACTACTGACGCTCACAGGTGGAATCTTCGGTAAATACACTGCACTGGTTGCTGGTTTTACGTCAGTACAATAATGGGTGCCTGGTGGGGTATATCCAGCTGAAGTTTGCAGGTTCAGTAAGATAGGCTTTGTCACGGGGAAACCAACGTTTGAGGGGTACGTATGCACGTTTACGAGGGCATTTGCGAGCCGATTTTTTAGTGGTCGACTGTCATTATGATAACTATTAATGTTGTTTCACAGCGTCTGCAGCTGCCGGTGGTTATGTACTCTACCCGAACAGTTTCTAGACTTCGCCGCAATGGTTGTGTCCGGGATTTCGATGTACAGCTCCGATGTCACATTTTAGTCCACCCAAGGACATAATGCATTCACACAAGGAGTCATATCTGCCTGTGCACTGCCCAGCACCATCACAGCAGTTGCGTTGACATAACAGCTAGAAGCTCCATGCCAGCAGCGAATACAAAATCCATGTACTGTACGTTCGAGAGTCCTCAATTTCTCGTGAGACCGATTTAGCAAATTAACATTGCCTTCGACTATAGATCTACCAGTAGAAGTGCGGCAAACAGTGAGCACTTTCACTTATATTTGGCGGAGATAGATTCTTGGAGTCTGCGGTCTCAGGAAACGGGGTATGTATGGATTTTCAAGTTTGATGACATCCAAACCCCTAACCCTGCTAGAAGCGCCCGCTCCTGAATCCAGAGCAGCCGCTCCAGTGACTATCCAATTAGATAGTGGCGTCGTTATCTTAGTAGATAGTGAAATAGTACGCCAATAGCGTCGAAGCAAGATATCGTAGGGTTAACTAGGGTTTTCAGTGTCCCTTCCGACGAGTACTCTCCGGCATTTTTCACAACTTATCACTCGATTCGGTAGAAGGCAGCCTTAGCCACACAGAAACTCCTCGTTCTTGATTATCCAAGTTTCGTGGTGTAGGATTGGCAGTTAGAGCAGAATCAGCACCGTAGCTCCTCATTGTTCTCACCGCCTTAAGCTTCGTATACAATTCATGCAAGATACCACCTTAAATTTCTCGTTAATAAAGATATTTTCAGCAACCCACTAGGTAAAGGCGTACCTCCGAGCGATTCCACGTAGCTATGGTTGAACAGATTTCAAGGACTCAGGCGTACCCAGGTAATCCAACAACTGGCAACTTCATATGACAAGCCTAGTAGCCTTCCACAGTCCTGCTCAGAGTCGGGCTGGCGAGATAGCAACAACTGGAGTCCGAATCGCACAACTCTGACTCGTGTGGAGGATAGGACACCTGGAGCGTTACATCCTGGGAGCTTTTCGATAGCCTTGGTGTCGTTTGTACACTTACACCCTTCTCTACGTATCCAGATTTCATTTTCGCTTTCGCTAGGTACAAAACAACATTTCACCGTGTTTTTCAAGCTCTTGCCCGTTTCCGGAGTCTTATCTGATCGTTAAGCGCTCTGACCACTTACCGAGATGGATCGCGAATTCGAAGAAGACGGACGTCTAGCGACGTTGATTATTACGGACACAGAAAGAAGTATGCCTGCGAGAGATTACGGCCCTAGGCTAACAAATACTGTACCGGTCAATGAGGTTGGGACGTCAGCAGTCAGGATCGAGTGTCCCAAAAAGATTTTATTCCGTGATTGAAAAAAGTGTCAGCAAAAAAAAAGTGTCCCAACCTCATTGACCGGTACAGTACACGAGACTATTATCAGTACTGGTATAACGTGCAAGGCCATAGTTTCTGGAAACAGCCCATGGAGGAGCACCGTTAGAGGGAAAAATTTCTGATCAAGAAATTCCCCCTCGATAGCTTGAGGAAGATGGTGCCTTGTTCGAAACTACCACTGGAAGGGTGTTTCACCCAATCGACATCTCATCCAACAGAATTCCATTACGTATACCCAACCAGCAAAAGTTCTCCACCACCACTACAGTAGCAAACAGGACACGATACATATGTATACAACCGGGCCCCTCACAGAAGCCAAGAAATGAAGTTCATTGATGCACGAAACCAATGATATCAAAAATAAATGGTATGGAAGTAAACAAATACATGCTCGAAACAAACAAAAAACAATATCCAAACTCCCCGACCTCCAACAGGAACACAAATAAACGAATGATATAACGCCAATACGCCAGCTTAAAAAACAAAAAGAAAATTCTACATCCTAAGCTGCAACTTCCACCAATGCTACTTCCCGCACCTCGATGGTTGATACACAAATTTTCTCGGTGACGTCGGGGATTTTGCTTATTTGATGCTGCTCAAACGGAATATTAGTCTTTGTGATCTCGGGAAATGTTGCATTTTGATGCGAGATTGGTGTTCTGAACTCTTCCTCGTGTGTTGCTTCGCTATCAATTGATCCTTTGCGTTCGTCTTTGCGTTCGTCTTTGAGCAGTGGTGCTACACTATCGGTATCACTCTCGTCGGGTCGCGAGTCGTGCTCAACCTCAGCCGCATGGTCGGGATCGATGTTGGCTGAGCCCTCAACCTTAGTTGTATGGCTGGGATCGAAATTGACTGAGCCCTCAACCTCGGCCGCATTTCCGAGATCAATATTGTCTGAGCCTTCAACCTCGACAACATCGCCGAGATCAATTTCGACTGAGTCGTCATTTTCGTTCCTTTCACCATCACTCTGTTCCTCCTCTTCTTCTTCTTTCGCCATCTCTCCACCGCTCTCAAACCCTTCATCATCATCTGCCCTACTCCTCTCCAATAACTCTTTCAACTCCACATCTGGGACGTCTTCCAAAATTTCCCCGATAGAACCCCTAACCAACCTCCGCGCCTCTTCGTACCCCATCCTCGCCATTGTCACGATAGTCTGCACACAAACCGCCTTCGCACGACCCGCCCTACCAACTTCTTCTCTTACTCTCGCGGCTGTCTCGGCAACCTCTTTCTGAAGCTCTGCAACCTCGCCACAAACCTTGTCTAAGCTCCCATGCACGACCTCGATTTCTTCCAGTTGTTGCTCGAGCACTTCTTTCTCCGCAGTGACCGCCATCAAGTGTGCAGTCGCCATTTCGACACCACGCTGCAGGGATTCGTGTTCCGCGTTCAGATCCTTCAGTGAGATCTCGATGAGCGCCGGGTTCAGGCTGGCAGTTTGTCGGCGGAGCCCCTCAATTTGGATATTTACCCTGCGGAGCTCGTTTTCAGTGGCTCTGCTGGAAGTTAGTGAGCCCAGTTCATACAACTAGAAGGGGGAACATACGATGCAAATGCAGCAGCCGCAGCAGCAACGGGTGCTAGCACAGGCGCAAACATGGCGATGAAGCTTACAGCGGCAGAGGACTATACATCATTGTCAGTATGAATTGTATATGAATTTTCTTGGGAGTGGAGGCTTACACTCGAGGCTTGACGCTTCTCCTTTGCCTCTTGTTTCTTTGCTTCAAGTTCTCTCCTCCGCTCCGCAAAGTCTTCCATCTGATATGCCATAGCGTTGAGACTCTCTTGCACGTCGTCAAGATGCTTCGACGTCGCCGTGATTGAGTCACGGTTCTTTTCCAGCGCTCGGGTGGCTTCGTCTTCAGCGAACTGTGCTTCTTCAACCGTCTGTGTTGCGGCCGAGAGGCAAGCAAGGGCGGCTTCCTTCGCAGCGCTAAAGTCCTGGAGTAGTGGCTCGACACGTGATTCCTGGAACAATGAGATATCGGACAGGGCGGCGGCGCAGATATGGGTTCCCTCGAGGGCTACACCCTCAGCAACAGCATATGCCGCGAAGAGGTGTGCGATGAGTGATTGCAGCTCGCCGTTATCACGGGCGGCTGTGGAGGCGGGTAGGGAGTTTCTACGGTGAGATGAGGCGGCGTAAAGGAATTCAAGGATATCTCGGAGGGTATTCGCCGCTTTGTCGAGATGTGTGTGTGTCTCGTCGAGGTTCTGTGATGCGCTCGAGGTGAGTGAGTGGGAGAGGGATGCTAGCTGGGGCTGCAGGGAAGAGAGGGAGGTCTGCAGGTCGCTGAGACTCGGGGTGGGATTCGTCGCCATCTTTGTGGTGTGTAGATTGACTGACTAACAACAGAATTAGGCGTGTTCTTCTTCTTCTCTTTTCCTTTATTCCTCAGTCAAGCGGTAGGAGAAACAGACGGGCTCATATAATCCTCCTTCAGTGCCTTGCACCCCGCATCACTCGTCCACTAATATCACGCCAGCTCGTTCGTTCCCCACCCTAACCCTACGAAACAGGCCAACAATTGCACAGTTGTTGGGTTGTTGCGAGGGAGAAAAAAAAAACTCGATCGTAGGTGGGGAGGGTGGGGTGGTGTTGTTCGTTTCTCTTAGAGGCGTGCACGTATCGAACTTCTAGAGGCCCGCCACGCGCGGTGTCTGCCAGCTAAGAAGTGGACCATTGGCAATGGTGCGTTGCTTGACACAATGCAAGCTACGGGCCGCGCAGAGCGCATGTACCCAGCGAGCTATCGTGTTCGAGAGAACGGCGGGCCAACAACGAGTTATGATGATGATGAACATAGTGGATGATGATGATGCTGATGATGAAGCAAGCGATCGACGCTTCAGTTCCGGAAGTAGGCAGATGTTTGCTGGACTTCGGAGGACGTGCAGTTCAATCACATGGGTTCAGTTTTTTTTGCGCTTGCCGAAACTTCATCCCCTTGCCTATGAGGTTGCTGGATATTTAATCGTCGCAAATATCGAGTAGCACTTGTCCCTCACCCTGTTTTCGTTGCATTATTATTATAATTATCATAATTGGCAGGCTTGGAAAGAAGGCACTGGCCTACCTCAGTTATCTAGCACGCCACAACGCATGCGCAACACTCCACTACAGTGATTTCTGCCTTCTTGCGGTACTTTATTGTCCCAGGAAAAACCCAATCTTAACTTAACTGGTCAATTCTTTACCGCACGTTAACTGGCCAAACTCGACCACGAATTTATGTACGGTATCCTCACCAACCATATTTTTCCCGCAAGCGCCCATGACGTGAATACCGAGTTCCGAGTCGTAGCCCCATCCACCTGCACCGTAGTTGGCCCAGTTATGCTAGCCATTCATGGGGTGTTTTCGTATCTTGCGGGAAATTCCGGGGTAGAGATGGACATTAGTACATGTATGTTTGACTAGAGTTCTTGACGTGTAGATATGCTTCTTCACTAACGAGAGATACCGTTTGGTATGATGATATGGGGTAAATGCGAGACCCGACAACGCCTCTGAGATGATGAAGCTTCACCAACGAGAGGTGAATTTTAGTACGGGGTAAATGCGCTGCATCCTTCCAATCAATGAGTGTGAAAAATTCTCGATCGGTCTTTCAATTGGATCGACCTGGGTTTTTATACCCCCAATTTATTCGTTAATAACCATCAGCACGCGACTGTTCGTTTGGAGGATTTTCCACTAGTTTTATCCCACGGTTTCATCGACCCAGCCAACAACCTGGACTTGAAGTTGAAACAACCTTTTCCTCCCTGCTCGCTCAAAACACCACGGTGCCGGACACGTGCACGAGCGTGCGTGTGTGAAATCTTCAGCAACTCACCCCACTTCCGAATCCTCTTCAATCTCTAAATCAATCTATCATAGCAATAAATTATCCCAGATAGACCCCTCTTTTAATTTTCTACAAGACCGATACGCTCAGATTTACCAGATCCCCAGCAGCCGGGCCAGCAGCCTCCGAGACGAATGAAAAGCTGCTATTGAAATTTCGGTTCATGAGCCTGCATGAGGGGATCCGATCGATTCCACCCAGAGCGTGATACCTACGTACCATGCAGGTCGCTACGTTTTGACAGAACGTAATATAATGACTATCCGGGGGGGACCAAACCTATATTTCCCAACGGGTGGAATTACTTATACTGATACCAGTTTCATTATTTCCCGTCAGCAACACCCGCGTCGCTTACTTACGGAAACATGTTACACACCCGACTACCTAAGTTACAATGCATACGCCCGCTCCCATATGCATTTGCAAAGAAAGAACCGAGATCTCATAAGGAAAAGCTGCTTTTTGCAGTCGCGTGTCGGACTTCGGTGCATGAGCCTTGAACCCAACCCAAGAATCTAGAGCGCTCAGTTTCAATACCGTGATGCAGGAGGTAATTAAAGAGAACTGAAATCGACCCAAAGAAAGTTGTAGGAATACATACCCTACAGTCTAGCACTATTCTCAGTTCACGCCCTATTTATGCGAGGAAAATTGTAAGGTGATGGTAATACATACTGTTTGTTCAGGCGAACTAAAACCTGTTCTCACGCCGCTCCCATATGCATTTCAGACCTTCAAATAGAGAACCAAAATCACACAAGCAAAAGTTGTTTTTGTAGCCGGGTCTATTCATTCGGATAACATTAAGGGATCTCAGATCTACGGTTTCGAGTCAGTACAGAGGTCGATACGGCGATACTGTACTGCCTTGTACCTACCTATACCGATGACGAAGATTAGTTTGTTTGTTTGTTTGTTGTCTTGCTTAATTTTTTTAAGGGGATGAATGGTAGCGGATGGGGAGGCACGACTTGGAAGCTGTGGGCTGTTTGTTTGCAGTGGAAGTGCTGAGGATAAAAGTTGTATTTAATGCCATGGCCGCTGGCGGCGTATGATTACAACAGCAACCTGCCTATACCAACCTGTATCGGCCATACACTCGAAACTGTGGGTCTGAAATCCCCTACTGTGTCCCACTGGCGATGGCGGCGACAGCGGCCCCGGAACCATCCCAAAGCCAAGAGTCTAGAACATTTCATGCATCCTAGATATTATACTTATATACAGGCCCTAAGAATGGCCGGCATTTGATTACCCTGCGCCACCGCCACCGCCGCCACCGCCGCCGCCGCCATTACCCGCTTGTATCTGCCCACTTGTGCTCACCTGACTTTAAACTGCGGCTGTAGCTGTTTGGTGGTCATGGCCATCGGGAATATTGATCTCAAGTTGAACTTGATTCTTTCTTTGCAGGCACTCGGACATAACGGGCGGAATGTTTAGTTGACAATTCCAGCATGGTCTTATTCATGAAATTGGTATATATACATGGATGGACTCCGTGTACGACTTATTCTTAAGTGTAATCTGTGCTGAAATCGTAATTGGGATGCTTTATGAATGTTCTATTGGAATGGATCGGAGAGAATTACTACTTACCCATCCATATCCGAGAAGTTCGTTCGTCACCACAGCTGCCGCAGTTTGATTCGCATATTATGAACCTCGCATCGCAATCCATCTGGAAAGTTCTGGTCTTTACAGGCCATAACTTGAATAGTAAGTTTTTTATTTACCCGAACGAAAATTGGGAGTCTACTCTATGCTACCAAGGAAAGACATGTCTTTCTCCACAGCCACTGTAGCTCTTCCTCCCGTCTTGACTAAGGACGCCCGTAGGGTACCAGTACTTATGTATGGACCCTATAGCTTACTTTTGTATTGGCCCGCACGAGGGAACTGCATATGTTCTCCTATACCCAAGAATACAGAGCTCTCTCGATATATCTCACCATCCCAATTGCGAACTTTCATATCACAATCAAGTGCAACACGTGAAAGAGATTCGTAAACCCATCTTTCGAAATTCATGAATAATCCTATGTCACTTATATTTATCCGTATACCACGCGTCCGAGCAACAAACACCAACCTTCAAAACAAAATCGAGTTCAAGTTCCTAACACGATACCATCACGAGATGTCCCGAGACGATTGTTGAGAAGGCATACAGTATCCCGGGCCGGCGCCCGGCGCCCGGGGCTCTTGGATAGTATCCTCTCGTTTCATCTACTACCGTGGCTCCCTTTGCTGATGCAGTCAATGGGGAGGACTTGGGACTTAGGACTGGGGGAGATATAAGGATTAGTACAAAACACCACACCGGGACATCACTCAAAAGTCCTGGCTCGGCGAGACAAAAAACACCTTCTCATAGCTGAATCTTCTAGCGAAGGCGGTGACGGCGGACTTACCATACCGATATCCAAGGTCACTTCAGTGTCCTCCCCTGTCACAGTTCGAGCTGCGTTCATCTTCGGCGGCGCACCTACCAAACCGACATCCGTGATCACTTCATAGTCTCTTCTCCATCACAGTTCTCGCTACATTCACTATCCAACCCAATTAGTCATTCACAATCGCACATAGCAGTCTCAAATCATTGATTCTCTACCGCCAACCCCATTTCGAAGTCATTAGCTAAGAAGTACATATAAGTATTAAAGCAAGCACCCACATTTTCCATATCTCCCTATTCCAACGCCCGCCCCCCTCAAATCAACCCATCTCTAAACCGCCGCCACCCCTGCTGCTGCCTCCTCTCTTCCTCTCCCTCCTCCTCTCCTCTCTACTCATCCAGCACCCGCTCCTCTGGCACCCTCTGCACCCATTTCCCCGTCTCCACATCATCTTCCACCATCGTCCCTCTACTCCTCTCCAAATGTTCCTTAAGCGCATACACCCTCCCCTCGCCACCCGCACAACACCAAGCCCCATACCACCTCCACCCAACGACGCCCGCAAAGATCCCCAACGCACTCCCAGCAAGAATATCAAACGTATGATGTCTATAATCCGAGAACCTAGTGGAGGCGATGTACATCGCTAACATCAGGGGGATGCCACAGATCAGGATGATCACCATGATTGGGAAGCGGGGGAGGGGGGTTTCTGATTTTTCGACATGGGCGGCGTCGGTATGATCTTCTGTGTCGACGATGGGGGCGGAGATGGGGATGGAGGTAGAGGATTTGGTGGAGAGGTGTGCGAGGGGGAGGGCGAAGACGAATTCGGAGAGGAAGATGGCGAGGTAGGTTAATCCTGCGAAGGACACTGTTTTTTTTTTAGTCTTGCCCACGCGGGGGAGGAAGGGGGGGGACATACTACTACAATGACCACTGGGGAAGCTTCTAAACCCATCTCTAAGATCAGGCTCATCTAGCGCGCCCGAAACTTTTCCCTTCGCGGTTGTGTAACTTCGACAGACCTTCCAGTCCAACAACTCTCCCGAACCGACAGTGAATTTCTGGATGTCATCACGGTTCACGTTGCAGCGAGAAAGCATGTCCGGTCTTGGGCGACCGAGGAGGTTCTTTAGGACGTCTGTAATGAGCATTGAGATCGCGATAGCCATTCCGAGTCCGAGGAGCGCGGTGTTGAGGATATAGAAGCGGCGCTTCCATCCTTGAAGGGTTTTGAAGGATTTGCGGCAGGGTTGGGAGCGTGATGGAGAGTGAGGGCGAGGAAGCCAATTACGAACGTCGGGATGATGATTGAGCAGACGACTAGGAGCCAGCTTGGGATCTGCGGGACTGGTCAGAAGGAGGGGGGATATATAGGGGAGTAACATACCTTGGGTTTAGTTTGGAATGGGAATTGGATGGTGATGTCGTTGACGCTGAAGGGTCTGGCATTCGGGGTTATCCATACTGACGTTGAACCTGCAAATGCGATGGTTCCTCTGTTAATTGCGTTAGCGAATGACTCAGCATCTATGGTGTCTACTTCACGTACATCACAACAATCCAGTCGAGAAGATAGCTGAGCAGGAGACGCAAGAAGAAGCGGCGCCCAGGCATCGATTTCAAATCCATAATTTTTTTTAGAAAGCGGGTTTTCAGGCTTCTTTGACCCAAGCCAAGTGTAGGGTTATAAGCTTAGCGCAGGACTTAGGAAGGCGATAGAAGAAAGGGAAAGTGTGGGAGACACGGTCTTCCTTTTTAAAATGCCAGGGAGGAGCTTTGAGACACATACGTACACCCAACGCATGTGGCTGAAGCTAGAAGGAAAGAAGGAAAAAAACTTGATGCGACTGGCTCGGTGAGCAGTACCATTGTCATCCGAAGGGTCGCGGTTGTCTCACAATCGACACAAGTTGGTAATTTAATCGGTTTCAATAATCAACGGACATCTCCGGTTGTTTCAATGTCAGGCATCTTGATCTTCATGATGTTCACCAGGTATTTTGCGTGGAGGGTATTACTCTACCTAGGGTTTATCTTCTCATCTCGTCACCAACTTTCCCATTAAGCAGCCTGGTCGTTCGAAGAAGCTTTCTAATCTCGAGCCACTGCTTGGCGCAGCGAAAGCTGTTCGAGACTACTGGGGCCTGATAGAATCTAGCGCCCACGCCGCGCGTCACCGTTTTGTTTGAACGCAGCCCCACCACCACTGGCTGTACTAGTACATACTCGGGTCAGGCTGTAGAAGATTGGATGGTTACAGACTAGATATGGATAGTATTGGATATAACATGATCAGAAAGGGCAAAGCTAGTGTGCTTTGACTTTGTCTTAGCTTCACTCCCTGGTCGATAGTGATTCAACACCCCACTCCCACAGCAAAATCCATTGCTAGAAACGTCTTCTACAGCCTGACCCGAGTACTAAGTACGCATACATACGGTGTGTGCTCAAATGCATTTTATTCCTTCGCCCTACAGATGTGTTTCTAGACTTGCTGCCAACATCGCGACGCATAAGGTGAAGGATTTTAACAGCGCTGTGCCGCGACAATTGAGGTTCGCATATAAATAAGGAAGCATTGATCATTGAAACTTGTGGCTAAATTACTGCGCCTACAGATCCGCGCGGCGATTCTTTTTATACACCGGGCATGAGGCAGTACTCTACTCTTTCGGTCACCCGGAATGAGAGACTTTCTATCACTTCGTGAGATCATACGTATCGAGCTCGACTAATCAGACCCAAACTTCGGTACCGGAATGTCGTTGTATCCGGTACCGCGCTTGAAGCATGGAGGCTGGTATGCAAGCTTATTCGATAGACATCAGCGGGGTAATGTCGACGCTCTACTCTGCTGAAGCGATGACGGGATGTAGAATAAGAAGACGACAGGACGTAGGAAACACTTTCAATGGCACTCTCTAAGCTACATCCTACGTACTCACTCATCCATATGGGCGAATGATAGTCTATTAAACCAAATTTGCGTGCAGGTGTGTACGCCGAGGTAAGACTTGAGCTTGTACACCAGTAGCTTTTTTTCGCTACCGCGTTTCTCCGCGTGAGCTTGCGAGCAAGGAGAGAAAAGTCTGGGCACGAGACTCCAGAGCACATTGATAGAGTACTTCCAGAAGACACTCCATTACCCTAAACCTTCCATCCCAGCTCGCGGATCAAAAACGATATCGCGATAGGCGAAACGGCACTGCCTCGCAAAGTCTCACCCTCCCTGACCATAAATAGTAAACACCACATGGTACAGGAAGTTACGCGTCTGGTTGAAAATTGCCTCTCTAGAAGGTAGTGATAGCCTCGGCCTTCTAAATTGTGACATATATGATGAACGATTGGTCTGATATCCCATGATTACGTAAGATCCGCAAACATTCCTTCTGTAACCATTCGGATCCTTTGGTAGTGGGGCAGAATAGCAGAGCTTTCTCACCGATTTAGCCAGAGGTGCCAATTGACACCCGTGATCAACTGTAGATCTAAGCCCCAACTGCCCGGAAGCAACGAGTGAGAATCCCCCTGCAGGCCTGGTGCCCACACAGCGTAACTAGTACTGAGACAGCTTCGCATATTCGATGTAAGGGCCCAAAAACCATCATTATGCCCCCCACAGTCCATGCCATCACTCGCAAGAGTAGCCTAGATCTGCATAAAACCCCACAGATCGATAGCCTATAATGCTGTACTCTACTCTACATATCGTCCCGAACTCTACTAGTAAGTTAGTCGGTGGTGGTGAGTGGTGGCTTGCACCAGACATCGATCATTGCCAGAGACTAGAGTAAACTATGACTGGTACTAGAGTAAGGCTTACATCCCGAGGTTGATAACTACAATCTATTGTCTCACTCGTTGGTAGGCCTGAGGCTAGGATTATATATGATTCTACATTTTGCCTGACTTCTCTAAGGAAAGAAAGGAAGGCATCCGTGAAAGTACGTGCATACGTCAGTCAACTTCAGCTTCAGCCCTACACACTATCTCTGCATATCCACCTCACTCAAGCTCAGAACGGATTTTATACACAAACTTGCATCAATTTCTCCCCCTTCACACCCATCCATCCCCCGCGTTCACCACACCATAATCAATAAGTGTAAAAAAAAAGAAGAATCTTTAGATACCTATCTCACCTAAGCAACAAAAAAAAACGAGGGTATAGTATAAACGTCACTACCACCTCGAGCTCGCAAGTTTAAGAAACATGAAAAAGAAGAAGCGAGAGTACTCAAGAAATAGAAAAGAAAAAACTCCACTCATTCGTCTTTCGGTTATCTATCAATCTCCCTCCCTCCATTACCCTCACCCCGCCTCTATGACTCCCTCGGCGGTGTCGGCGGCGCCCCCGTAGCCGTCTTATTCGTCGGAGTGACATCGCTTCCCGCCTTATTCGTTGGGGTGATCTCCGAGAATCCCATACCCACATACGTATCGATACTTTCCACCTGTCTCAACTTACTCCCTCTACCCCCCTTGATGCCTAACGCCTCACCTCTAAACATCGAAAACGGGCTCATGGCCATATCTGGACTTCGCGGGGAAAGTGGGAGGGCAAAAAGATCCTCTTCTTCCTCTTCCTCCTCCAGGGTATCCGATCCCAACACCTCCGACGCAGCCGCAAAACTCAATCCTGTGCTTATTCCCAACCCCGCAAGCGGGTCCATCACAGAATTATTTGTAACCTCTTCTGAGGCATGTTTTTGGTCCATGTTGCAGGTGAGGAATCTTTCAACCACCCAGCCTTGCTCTTCCCCTACCATCCATCCTTCGCGTCGTACTGCTTCTTCATCCATTCCTCCGCCTTCAACACCAACTTTGAGACGGCCTTGTCCAATCCCACGTGAGCCTTCGCGTTCTAGCTCTCTAGCGATTTCTTGTAGTGCTTGTAGGTCCTCGAGGCGTTTGAGTGCCCATGTGGTGTGAAGGCCATCGCCAGCGCCGTAGTTGATAACGCGGATTTCGGAGAGGAGGGTGGGAGGGGTATGTGGGGGGGTCCAAGTAGGGGTGAAGAAGATGCTGATTGATTGTGGGATTGGGGTAGCAGGGGCTAGGAGGAAGAGGACTTCAGTTTTCTTGGAGACGCTTGTGGGATCGGAAAGGATTTGGGTTGGAGCTTGAACGATTGGACGGCCTGCGAAGAAGGTTGGGAGATCATCCTGCACTGCGTCCGAGAAATTGAGGCCGTTTTCGAATTCGAGGAGACGAGCGGTGGAGAGAGGGCCGGTGGGGAGGGGGTCATCGTATTGTGGTGGTGATGGATGTTGTTGTTGCGGTGGAATGTCGAAGGTGGATGCTTTTGGAGTACGCGCAGTGTCGATCTCACTCTGCAACGTGAAGTACCCGCCTTGTTCGCTCCGCGCACTCCGTACGTCTTCCGACAGGTCCGCGTACATGTCTTCCCACTCGACAGTCCACTCCCCGTCTGGTTGCGATTTCGGGTCCGCGAGCTCCCATGATACGCTGATGACTTTTGTTGCGGCGCTCCCGCCAGTCGCAGTCTCGAGGAGGACCCGGGGATTGGATAACTTTGGTGCTCCCATGATGGTGTGGGTGTTGTAGAGGTCGGAGTATGTACTGCGGCGGGGAGGGGATATAGGGCGAGGCGGGGGCGGCCGATGTGACGATGGAAAGAGCCGTGCTTGTACGAAGAACCGAGAGGTGGTACGAAACGGAGAGAAGGGTCGTTTCGTCGATGAGGGAGGAGTCGGTGTTTCAGGTAGCGCTTAGTTTATTTTTCTGCGATGAAGCAACAACTGCTGTCCCCGCGTTAGTGTCGAAATGCGTGTGCGTATGTATCTGCGGCGATAAGGGGGGGGAGGGGATGTATGTTGCAGTGGAGGGAGGAGGAGGGGCGGAGCGGAGGGGCTCAGCACCAATATTGCTGCTGCCCCACCATCCAGCGTCTCGACCGTTGGCACTTACCAGATTCTGGCGGTGAGGAAAACAAGATGTACCGGTATCCGGGGGGGTTACTGTACCAAGAGGAGGAGGTGTGAATGCAAGTATTGTGTGTATGGACGTATGCAATGTGGGTGTATGTGTGGAATGTAGGAGGAGGGCAGTGGTGTGAAAAAGTTCTCTCTCTCTCACCAGTTCTCTCAACTCGCTTGGTGGTGGTGGTGTCGTAGCGCAGAAGCTCTTCTCTAAATATATACGGGCTCTAAAAATAGCCGTCCCATCACAGGCCGTCGTCACACATCATATCACACTTTCTTCAGGAACCCAACTGCAACTGACAACTGACCTCCAATCGGTCGTCGCTCCAAGGATGTGAGGGCATTGCATACGAGCCAATCACCGCATCGCCGATCCACCCAGTGCGGACCCCCGATCTTCCAGAAACCCATGTACAGCAATAATTTGGGCGGAGCGGAGTAGGTGGTACCGATCGCAAGTCTCAGGGAACCTGTCTCGCGTTGCAATACGCGCTTCCTATTCGTTTGGCTTCATCGCTGAAACAGAGATGTACAGATGCAACTTGCAGAAACAGGGGCGGAGAAAAATGGGGTACATGCTGTCTACGCGGAGCGTGAGTGACCCCTGATGACGAGAGTGTACAAGACAGCACGCTGTTCGTTCGCATGCACATGCTGTTGCAGCTGATGTTGATGAAACGGACTTCTCAACGTGTTAGTGCATATGGTGATGTTTGGTGGCTTGAGCTAATCACATCATCGCTCTAAGCTCCGAAAGCTTCTTTCAGATATTTCCATCCGAGATTGGGCGTTGGGGGTGAGCAAGTCACGGGCGAGATGGTTCTTGGTAACGTTTTGGAGATGTGCAGAGGCTCATCTTTCGTATAGTCGATCTCAATCTATCGTTCATATCCTAGAGAATCGAATTTCCGAGTTGTGTGGCTTCGACATTGTGGCTCACTCGAAGTCACGTGCAGGCGCATTTCTGTGTGGTGGCGTCAGTCAGTTCCTCGCAACATTTCTCCGGACTTCTGACCCCCTCCACCGTCTCCCTCCTCAACCACAACAACAACAATGTCCGCCATTCTCTCCGCCGAAACATTAAACGACTTCATCGCTCCATCCGTCACCTGCATCAAACCCGTCGAGACCCTCCCTTCCGCTCCAACCTCCTCCGAGCTCGCGGTCGGGATCGAAGGCGATGCCACCACCCCGCCAGACGCCAAAACTGCCGCACAAATATCGCTGACCGATTGTCTGGCATGTTCCGGCTGCGTGACATCTTCCGAGGCAGTACTGGTGTCAATGCAGAGCCACAACGAGGTTCTGAGCGCACTGGAGCAGTATCCGGAGAAGACATTTGTAGCGTTTCTGAGTCCGCAGAGCCGGGCGGCATTAGCAGTCGCGCTACAAGCCAGCGAGACGGAGGTTGCAAATATGGTCTCCGCACTACTTACGCGGTTGCTGGGCGGGAAGATGTTCTCGATGGTAGTGGACACAAACCCATTTCGGCAGTTATCACACCACTATGCGGCGGAAGAAGTTATCGACACCCTCGACGACCCAGAGCGTAAACGTCCAATTCTTACCTCCTCTTGCCCGGGCTTCATCTGCTACCTCGAGTCCACCCATCCCGTCTTAATCCCGCACCTCAGCACACTAAAATCACCACAAGCGATCGCGGGGACATTCCTAAAAGCTCTAATGATCGGGGAAGGCCGGGCCACCACCCCCGAAGACATCTACACCGTCTCTATCATGCCCTGTTTCGACAAGAAGCTCGAAGGCGCACGCGGGGAACTCACCTCCACCACCTGGAGCCCTCACCCCATCCCAGTCCGTGATATCGACTGCGTGATAACCACACGGGAACTCATCTCCCTTGCCGAAGCCAAAGGCATATCCTTCCATACCCTCCCACGGACCCCCCAACTCACCCCCACCATCTCCCTCAGCCCAACAATCCAACGCTTCCTCACCACGCCTGTTCCAAATGGTCCAGCAGACTCCGGCACCTCTGGGGGAACCCTAATCTCCATCCTCTCCTCCCTGCTCACCCGTAACCCAGGTTCAACCCTACAAATACAGCAAGGTCGCAACATCGACACACGGGACTACCTCATTCTCTCCCCCTCCGGCTCAACAATCGCAAAACTCAGCCGCTGCTACGGGTTCCGGAATATCCAAAACCTAGTCCGACGGTTGAAACCCTCCCCAACTCGTGTTCTCCCCACATTCGGAGGACGAAAGACAGCTACAACGCCTACCGGTGCACGCCGGGTTGCGAAGCGCGCAGGGGAGGATAAGAGTGTGTGCATGTATGTAGAAGTGATGGCATGTCCGGGAGGGTGTACGAATGGGGGGGGACAGATAAAGTTTGATGATGAAGCTGTGTGGCGGGGGTTAGGGATAGATCAGCCAGGGAGTCAGAAGGAGTTATTGCTTAAGGTTGATGAGGCTTATTACTCAGACACTGAGGGGGGGAATGGGGGGGTGGGAGGAGTGGTAAATGAGTTTATTAAGATTACGGGGGTGGGGGAGGGGGAGTTGTTGAGGACTGGATATAGAGTTGTTGCGAATGATATTGGAGGGAGGTTGGATGAGAAGGAGGTTTTGGAGATTGCGAGTAGGAACGGTGGAGGGTGGTAGGAGGTTTGTGGATAGTATGACGTTGTGGTTTTTGAGATTAATGATGATGGGTTATGAATATGATAGGCGTTGGGGTTTGGTTAGTTGGTGTTTTTTTGATTTCGTTTGACTATAGATGAATGGGTACCTTTTGCACTGTAGCATTTGAAATATCGATAGAAATTCTACTTTTGTTCATCCGTCCACCACGACTTTGTGAATAACTTCTTGGAACATAATGGCCTCTCCTAATACTACCACAACCGCAGCTCGTCTATCCGGCTGCGGTATATATTTACATCAACTAAATCCAGTTTCCCAGCTTCTCTCATCCTCGTCCCTCACTGTCCAGCCTCACCAGTAAGTTAGGGTTACAACACTTCAATGTCCAAACTCACGCAGTGATCCACAGCGGCATGCATGACGCGGGGGACACTCCAAGCCTGTACTCTCCACAACGCTACCCATTCTCCATCTTTCCCCGTGTTCCTGCGCATCGCACCCAGCTTGAAAATACAGAAGGCGGAATGGTGCCCGAGGAGGAAGTCGGTGTCTGGATCGGACGGTATGTTGGGTACTCTAAGACACCACAAGGTTGTCAGGGAAACGGCCGAGTCCCACATTGACTGAGCCGCCCAACCGCCGGACTTAACTGCTACCAATTGCACTATTTAATAGTAAGTAGCTAAAATGTGGGGAAAGGGGTTGCATGAAGGAGCATATGGATGCGATTTGCTGTGAAATTACGGTTACGGTAGTACATAGTAAATGACGAGTCATGGCTGAGTCAAAATTTCTAAGATGTGAATCAGAATGAAATGACATCTGCATCTAGATACGAACAAATTGATCGATGCCGTTCCGTATTTCCGGGAAAGCTTAACTAAGGAAAGCAGTACAGCCATTGAACAGATGAATCGAAAAACAGGGGTCGGAAGCAAGGGAGTTTAACCCTAAATTAAACCTCTAGAGGCAGTTAAACCTTCTTTTCTTAATTGCCAGATTTTGTTTCCTTGATAGCTACTAGTAGTACAGCCAATAGAGTACCCTTGGTGGTGCCACTGAGATTTGTCTTTCCCATATTAAGCAGTATTTATACCGTGGAGGGTAAGATCTACGCATTTTTCGATTCATTTGTTCAATGGCTGTACATACATGCCGTCGGATGGTATATGAAGTGACCTAGACCCGGATTGGCGGTGAAATGACTAGTCTCGGAACCCTGGCGAGTACCCGATCGCGAGACCATGGAATGACGAAATTTAATAATTCCTGGCTGTTTTATAAGCTTAATTAGAGCACATATACTCTACCTTCATGTCTCAAATATTAGGCGTCAGTGATGTTCTTCGGGTTTATACCAAGACATGGCGACGTCTCAACTTTATCTGTGTGAGAATATATGTTCCACCCCGACACACGACCCATGCCCATTCACGAACCGGATGAACCAATTCACGGACTTTTGGCCAGTTCGTGAACTGGAGAACCAGTATACGACCTCACTGAAACTGTGATTGCAAGATCTGGTGTTGGCCAGAGATTTAGATGTAGAGTGGTGATTGAATCGTCAGCCTGTCTCCTCTAGGTTGGTTATTTGACGTCATTGTCCAATGTGCAGGGTATTGCCCAGGCTCTTCCCTGGAGTTTACCTTTCCTTCCCCACATCATGCTTGCTTAAAGTCAAGTTGATTCGCGTTCATACAATCTGCCACTGTGCACACACAATGTTAACCACTGTGACATCCACTACTTATTACTTCACATAGTGGAAACCTGGTAGCATAGAAAGAAACTTGAATATTAGTTGCGTTGAATTGTAGAGAGTTTGGGCAAATTGATTTCTGGTGGCTGTTGAAGGGTATAAATTCGCAGAAATTGTCCAGTTCGCGAACGGGTGGGTTGGCCAATGGGTCGGAATATATATGCAATAGTTAAAGACATGGTGAGTTGGATAGTCCGGACGGGCACCGCTCGCCAGCGGATGGCATTCACTATTCATCATTATAGTGTACAGTGCACAGGTTAATGCCAGTGCGACTAAGGAATCCGCGTAGGGATCAAGAAATACATAGAGCAGATATGGAGTTTCCTACTCTTAAAATCTAGCATCACTAATCTATATCTTTCAATTTGACCTTCATCTGCTCTCTACGAAGCCACCCATACCACACAAGAAATACGAAAAATGTTAGTGGGATTGTGAAAGCTATGAAGATCCACCATTTTTTATTGACCACGAAGGAATCGCCATCTATATGAAAGAAATTCATTCCTAGGACCGCCTACCAACATCGTCAGACCGGACACAGTAGATCTAGATATGGACGCAGAACTTACAGCAATAAATGCACCCGGTAAGAAGACCATCGTGAGGGCCGCGATTGTCTTCATCGAAGAACTATCCTTTCTTGTCTCTGCGGCAATGCTTTTTGATTCTTCTGCAATACGTGCGTTCACCCGACTGTCTAGTTGGGAGGCTAGACTGAATAGCTACTCACCTGGTTAGCACGCCTAGACAACGCCCAGCTGGTATGAGGGTGAATCTCACCATATTGATCTGAATACCAACTCTCTTGGTGATATTATCCAACTCCATCTGCCTCCCTTTACAACAATCCAACTCGATCTGCAAAACATCCTCGATCCGTTCCGCCTCAATTCGGTAATGCTCCCTCTCAGTTTCATTTTGAGAAGGATGTGTTTCATAATACTGTTGAAGCTTGTTGAACCCTCGTATGCACTCCTCCACCGCCCGTACCTGCACTCGTAGATACTTCTCTGCCTCCGCCACATTGGATCCAAGAAGATGAGCATTCTGCGTCAAAGATTCGATATTTCCCTGGCTGTTGGCTTTCAGATCTATGGTTCCATGCGAGAGATCTCCATCATGAGTACTTGTACCCGTCGATATCTCGAGACTGATTAGCTCGTTGCGTTTACGGTTGCGGACGTGATCTGACACCGCGCCGACCTGTTGTATGAACGGTAGAACGTAAGCGAGCGGGTGTGGGGGTCCACTCTGTAGGTGCATAGTTTGGTTCCGTGTCAACTCGCGGAGAATGATTCCGTTGCCTGCGGGGCTGCCGTGGGCTTTGCCTTCCAGGGCGATCACCCGGGTTTGCCGTTTTTCGAAAATATAGTGAAAGTATAGAGCGAGTTCTATATCAAAAGAGACGGAAGGGTAGCGGAGGCAGATTTCTTGAAAGACGATGATCAGAACATAGCAGGTCTAGTTACAGAGGCTACAGATAGAGCAACGTACGGAGTGAATGTGGCTTGAGGTTGACGTAAGTCATTGAGCAAGTTGCCCCGCCGGTATTTGCGAATCCGAGCATTAACACAAAGTAAGGGTCGATTTCGTACTTCAATAATAGGTCACGAAAGAGGCCTTCTTCGAGGAATATTTTCTCATGCTCTTTTGCCTCCCATTGTAAGAAGCTAAAGAAAGCGTCAACATCCAAGCTAGCCGTGAGCATAGGGAGTCCAGACATACAACACCATCGCTTCTGTCTCTCTGACGGGATCCTCTGTGCTCAGATACAATGTTTCTAACAAAAAATAAGCCATCCAAGTACAATAATTGTATTCGTGCTCTGCATGTCTGCATTATCACGTCCACTTACCACTACTCCCATCTTTCACTTCAAATACCTCCGCCTCGCGTTTTCCCTTGGCAAATTTCAATCGCGTATCAAGCATCTGTTCCACAGTGCCCCCTAAACATTTGAGTGGATCGTATGAAACGCAGCTGTAAGGATATTTCGGTAGCAGCCTCTCAGGGTTTTTCCCGAATTGGTTTTCGATGATCGACCGTTCATCATCCAAGTCGGTTTTTCCCTGGGTGCAGTTAAGGTGTCTGAATCTCGAGTCGGAATACATTGCGTTATGTGTTTACTTGAAAACTGGAAGTACGTACGGACAGTATATATATTAGGTTGGGGAAGCTCAGTCGCACCGTCTAACAGACTCTTGCATACGTAACAATGGAAATCGGGCACGTCAGTCGACTTTAACCGCTCACCAACAGCTCTTGATTGTGGTGTGACCTCTTAATTATGGTGTGACCTCTTAATTGTGATGTAGAAGATCAGCTCAAATCAAGAGCTACATGAATGGGACCACTATGTACGAAACCCTCAAAGCACCTACCAGAATATAGGCTCTTATCTGAATGGATTTCGTGCACGTACTGTGAGTATTGGCCAGTGGCAAGATATTATATCTTCCCCGCTTGGTTGAAACCATTTGGCAGACTTACTCGCCTCCCGAGACGTCTCTTGTGTCACCCGCAAAGATATGCGACTACACAATTATGATATGCATCCATCAACAGTAACATATGCATAAATTTATTGTATAAATCGCATTTAATTGGTCTACCGATAAAAACCAGCTGCTTGTCACATAGGTGCCTAACAAACTTTCGTCCACAGGAGCAAATCATGTATATGCATAGTTGTCATGCGAATCAACGTGCTACCAGCCAAATGCCCTATATGCTAGCTTCTATGGTGTAAGGACCTAAAAAAACAACTGCTCGTTGGCGTTTGCTCGGTTGCTTGTTGGACTTTGCAATAATCTATTCTATCCAAATTTTGATGATCATAATTGTCAGCCCCACTGCCCCTATACATTTTCTCCCGGGAATAAGACATCCAAGCCGGCACTTCTCCGAAGAGGCTTGGGTATACTCGGTGTAAGGAAAAAGTTTTGAGATGCATGAGACCAAAAGAAGCAAAAATCTAAGTACACTTTTGCTGGATATCCTGCCAAAGGATACTTGTGAGAAAAGCAAATAATGGCACCTGCATCTCAGAACTTTCTCCCTATCCCGAGTACGTATTTTTGATGATTGTTTGCTTGTTTCTGTGCCACGGAACCGGACTACCCGTCACTCGGCAAATCTCTCAGAAAACCCCTCCTCGATCGGGAACCACGTCTTGCGGCATTAGATGAAAGCTTTATACGGCGATCCACTGCCTGTGAAAATGATAAGTCTCATAGAATTCTTAGTTTTTTCCACGATGGTAGTGCTTAGATTTCCACGATAGTCTATATCGTGAAATTTTTACATGCGGTTTTATAGCCGTATGGCTTCTTGTACCGTATAAAAAAGCTGTTCTAGACCTCGGGAGCGCTCAATCCAGCAACTCAGATCTCATCCTATGAATTCGACATGATGAGTTGACCTCGAGAGAAAACCTAACCCTAGGCTGCTGTGCAGGATGCCATTCATTGCGGTTCGGGCCATGGTTCACCACAAACCTGTTCAACTGCGGGAATACGGGTAGCCTGCATGAGGTCTTGGTTTGCATGAAGTGTGACAATTCATCCATGTTATGCATGCACATCGAACACACCCAGCTGAGATCGACGTTAACTAACGTTCCGAAACATATTTCACATTCTTATAGTCAGCTTTGAATCGGGATGTCAACTGTATGAATATCTGTATGGGCTGGAGGGGAAGCAGGCAGAAGCCTTCTGAAATAATCACTGGCTCTCATTGTCTGGAGTCAACAAGGAGCGGCGGCAGCTCTCTGTGTGTGCGCCTAGCTCGCGTGAGCATTATATTCGAGAGATTTAACAGCCATTCGCCAGTTTCACTCACGCTCTGCCTTGTAGTCTGAATTCGAAGTTTGAAGCTGTGAATCAAGTGAGGTGGGTATTACACAGAGTAGGTTATGCATATGGGATTGGTTTAATATAATGGGCTATATGCGAGTGGATATTGAGAACAAGATGTTTGCAAGTTTGATCTGAGAAGCAGAAGCTTCATTGGTGTGAGTGATGCCCTGCCTCAGCTTAACTCTTCGCGATCGAATTCGATCCTCATCCCCGGCGTTAACTATTAGGCAACAGTTTTCAGCTGGTTTGCTAAAGAGGTGAACCGCCTGATGGTAACTCATCGCTGTAATAGCTTGGGTTACGACTATTGGCCCAGAACTAGCGAAAATCAATCAGGGCCCTGGGCCCGAAGAACGAGTGATGTAATGTGTTGTGCGAGTGATTGAAGCTTTGAAGTTTAAAGCTTGATGGCAGAAGACCGGGTTTGCCGTCGAGTGATATCAAGTTTAATTACTCGGTCATAGCCTGGAAAACCCCCTATGGGAATGACCTTCTAGTATTGTAACGACAGATGAGGTTGGAACGGTCTCCTAAGAATGTCAGATTTTGTGTATGAACTGCATTCAAATGATAATTCTAGTAAATGAACTAAGTTGAAATGACAGATAGTATAACCAAATGATATTTAACGTGGAAAATTGCCATTATTTCATGTAACCCGTCACAAGTACCATTTGCTGTTGCAAGGGCACTACTACCTGTCAAACGTTGAGGCAGCTTGTCCCATCTGATTTCCAACAGTCTGACTACCCGGTGGAGATGAGATGACATGGTGACCGAAGGGTTTTTTTGTGAACCAGCTTGAAATATCACTTTTCAACTATGAACAAAAATTGTGGATGACCAATGATCTAACCTCATCTGTTGGTATAGTAGTAGATTCCAAGTAACTACCCGAAAAATTAAATCATCCACTTCTCTATTAGGCCGGACTTTTATGAATTAGAGCTTCGCTAACGCTTAGATAGTTGGTGAGTAGAGTCTCGCCTCTATCAGGTAAAAGTCTGTAGATCTAGCTAGCTCACGTAAAAACAACGAAAACACTACTAAAAAAAGCCCTGTTTCTCTTATTAGAAAAATGTTGTAAGTACTACACAAGCTAGGCAGAGGCGGTTCAAGAAACCTGCCATTATGCAGATAAGTATCTCGGAGCTGTAGATATTTACATCTATTTACTCCTCCTGCAGCTGAATGTAGGAGTCTGATTTGAACTTGGACTATGGATACGCAACTTTTGATCTGAAGAGTCCCATAGGTTATGATGGTCGAAAGGATGACAAGATTCCCTGTAACTTAACCATGAGATTGTCTAACATCTTTTAAGACCTTATAAGATATATATATGTTCCAACTCTGCTTATTCGCATCCAATCTGCGATCTCACAGGAGCACTCGGAGCCAGTAGAATTTTGATTCCATATCACCGAACGACTCAAAGACAGTATCATAAATTCTCAGTGGAAGCATCTGCATGAGGCCTAGGCTGGTGTTCCAATCCAAGCTTAAGGTCACACTCTCCAATGGAAGTGAAAGAATGACTGCGTGAAGTGATACTTAACTACCGAATCTCAGGACTAGTCTGTCAAACAGCTGTAGCGAGAACATCCAACGACTCGGATAAGTTCACGAACTGGTAACTTTGGCAATAGGGTTGATGTCAAAATATATGCATGCATACTGGTATCTACCTAACACAGGCATAACGGATACTAAGCCACAGCACTAACCACCGCCACAGTCCAACCGCCGTGCCTCCTCTTTTTTTTTTTGTTTGAATCACATTGTATTCGGCCACTTGCGGCCATGACATAATCTAACCTTTTCCCCGGTACTTCTCCAGTGTGGCTGTTGGGTGTCCCCTCTTGCCTCTTGAAGCAAAGTCGTACCTTCCCTGCCATGCCTCCTCTTCTTCCTCCTCCTCCTCGGAACTATTCTCTGACCGAACACCCAGATACTTAGACGGGACCCACTATGGCCGACGGGAAACAAGGTCATTATATGATGACAAATGACTTCCGTACCAGCATACGATGCTCGGTAAAGCACCGTTTTAGTTCCCAGCCCGAAAATTGTATTCTGCCTCACGTTCTACCTTACAATAATTTCTAACTTATATGTAGAAGTAAAACATTCTCGATCTCTCGTGCCCCAGATTCCAGCCTCAAGCTCACTCGGCCGAAATTATTTCAGAGTTTGGAAACAAGACAAAGATCCCCGCATCATTATCATCGAGAATGTACAAAAAAAATCAGAAGCTTGCTGATATGTTACATATACGATGATGCAAATTACCAAGGTTCACAACTTTGCCAAAATCCGTGTGGCGCACCAATCCACCGTCGGATATAACAATCTTCCATGTCTAAGTGTACCACCCCGCACACCCATTGCAACTATTACCTGCGCCTGACAGTATATATAACCCCGCTCTCCTGTCCAATCTACTTTACTTCCGAAACCTCCAGAAATGCACTTTCCAAAACCCCCTACTAGCACTCTCTCCACATCTCACTCAGATGCGACCTCATCACCTGACCAAGATCCAATTGCGCCTCCAGAATTTGTCTCTCTCGAATCCATCGATCCAACCATCATCCAAGAGATGCGCTACACCACCCAACACAACTTCATCGGCGATGTGATTGACGGGTACCAAGAGCCACTGTGCATCTTGACCAGACCAACGGCAGAAGCTCTCAAAAAAGCTCAGCGCGGATTACTTCAGAAGGGATACTCGCTGAAGGTGTATGATGGTTACCGGCCGCAAAGAGCAGTGGATCATTTCGTGCGGTGGGCGGAAGACCTCAGCGATACCCGCATGCGAGACGAATATTATCCTAGGGTTGTTAAATCTCGGATATTTAAGGACGGATATATCGCGGCTTTCTCGGGTCACTCGAGGGGGAGCACGGTGGATTTGACGCTCGTGAAGTGGCCCCCGGAAGAGTATATGCGTGGAGAGATATCGATGGATCGCATGAAGCCAAAGAAGGAGGGATTTCGGGATGACTCAATTGATATGGGAACTGGGTTTGACTTCTTCGATACATTGAGCTGGCCGGACGATCCGAGAATTGTGGGAAAGCAGAAAGAGAATAGAGAATTGTTGAGGGATGCGCTGGAAGAAGTGGGGTTTGTAGGTTTGAGAACCGAGTGGTGGCACTTCACATACAAGCCGGAACTGTTTCCTGAGACTTTCTTCGATTTCCCGGTGGCGAGAAAGTCGTTGAGGAAGAATCATGAGCACCCGCCAACGCCGAAGCTCTGAGGATACATGGATAAGATATGGGCATCGCCGAAGCGGAGCGTCAAATGCGATTAACACAACGGTCATAGAGTGGAAATCTAGCTTTCTCAATAGACTCTTTGATATACTTTAGGTGTATATAGTTGACTAGGAAATTCGTAAGGGCCAACTCGTCCGCCATTAATGCCATATCGCCTGTAAACTCGCCGTATTCGAGATGTTAGGGTAAGCTTGGTGTAATGCTTAAGGCTGAGCGAGTAGGAAAGTGGACGATTGCTCAATTTCCCCGGCTTCCCCGGCTTCCCCGGACGGGGCACAATGCAAAGCGACCGAGGAATTTGCATGCCAATATATACACCCAAATCGTATGGTATCACTCTCCCCAAAACATCTCTTACGGACTAATTTCCCTCCTTCCTCCTCTTCACCCTCTCGTCCTCCCTTGCTCTGTCTCCCTCTCCAATTTCCTCTCCTCCTCCTTTGTGGGGTCCCACCGGATATCTATACCCACCCTCCTCTCTATCTTCCCCGCGGTCTTTCCACAGCACCTCCTTCTTCACGACTCCCCTCACAGTCATCACTAGCACATACACCCAAGCCATCACCAATGCCACCGCAATAATAGTTCCAAACACATTAATTGCATAAGACTCGAGCGCGTTGCCAACTATATATCGTCAGCCTTGTATCCCACCTCTCCCCTTAATAACTTATACGCACGTGCAAAAGTCGCCAACACAAACGCGGTATTCGGAAACACGAAGCTCCACCACCCAAGTTCAAATTGGAGCCTCCCACTTTCCGCTGTCTTAATATTCGCCGCCAAACTGACGAGAAAAAACCAACAAGCCAGTCCCCACAACCACACACCCGCCACCAACGTCCCCACCATCAGCGCCATTACCACAAGCTTGTCCTCAAGCACATCCTCCGCCGCCTTCCCAAGCTGTACTATCCCAATCACCGTAAACGCACTCGGCCCGACGGAGATAAACATTCCCGGCCGTGCCGCCGCCCGCGGAAGCTTCCGTGTCATCAACCGGTAGATGTATGCGGAATAGATCATGAGGGAAATCATAAACCCGATTCCCTGGAGCGCGAATGCCGCAATGCCAATTTCAAGTGCGTGCATGCGTGTCTGTGAAGGCGCCACTGCGGCTGCCATGGGTGCAGTTAGGAGCATGGGGTATATGGGAAAGATCCACAAGGGAGTCATATCCGCGACCGTATGTGTCTGGGTACTCCATCTACTGGAGTATCAGCACGTCCCCGCTTCGATCTCAGGAGGCTACATACATGACGATATGCAGCGCCACGGTCCACACCAGCGATACTCCGCAGTACGCCCAGAAACACACATGCATTGCTGCGGCGAACCAGGCGCCGGTTTTGGGCCCGCCATAGGCTTCGCAGCCTATTATGATTGTTGCGATGCTGAGAAGGCCCGCGGATAGGAATAGACTTTCGGTTGGATGTAGGATGGAAAGCATAAAGGTGTGGCGGAAGCGGAGGAAGCGTATTGTAATGCAGATGGTGTTTACGACGAAGGAGATGAGTGTGAGGATGAATAGTATTACGCCCAGTTCGTAGAGTCCACGGAAGCGGAAGGGGATTTTGGAGAGGACTACGGCGACTCCGCCGGTCGACATGGTCGCCGTGAACCATCTGCGGGTATGTCAATTGTGGTTTGGTGGAAGATGGGAGAACAGACGCCCAGGTGAAATGCTCGAGGCGGTGTAGAAATGGGACATGGCGGAGAAGATCGACGTTTTGAGGGCGTGGGGTGATTGATTGCGGGGTCCCACGGAGGGCGGATTTGTTGGCGACAGTGGTGTCGTTGAAGAGGTGCAACCTGCTGCTTCTGATAGACGACATTTCGCAAGCAGATGTGGAGATGGCAGAGAATCCATGGTTGAACCGTAAGTGATAGCCTCAGAGTCTGCGCCCAAGAATCTAAAATGTGTGACTAGACTTCGAGTTCTCAAGTGGTCACGGAGGTGACGCAAAGGAGGCTCGGCATGCACGACGTCATCTGAGGCCCCACATAACTCGTGACGCCTCAGACAAAGTACATATTACGTCTGGAGAATGTTTCAGAGCAAAAGAATCCGCAACCTAACCACAATTGTAGCGAAGAAAGGTACATCTTTCATTCAACACTTCGTGATTTCATGGCTGTTACAAAACCCCGAATAGCTTAGCTCTCACACTGCGCATTCAAGATCTTTGCCAACTTTTTATCTACCTCGTCCCACCTTCCCCATGACAAGTAATGCGCTCCTTCATCCACAACCCTATACGATCCCAAAATCCCATTCTCCTCTAGCAATTTCTTTGTTGCTTCCGCATGAACATCAACCTTATAAATACTGTCCATTTCACCCTACCTTCTATTAACCACATCCTCCCATAGTTCGGACAAAACTTACATGCATAATATCTACATTGCCCGCAGCTCCGAAACACGGGGCACAATATCATCCCGTTGCAACAGCTGCTTCACCGCCTCCTGCATCAACGCTTCCTTCTCCGGTTTCCCACTGTATCTTTCATTCCAGACGGAGATCCAATGTTTCCCAGCCTCCGCCTCCCTGGCGGTTGCGTTCTCCGCAAATGGATCCACTCCGAAACCAGTCTGCATGATAAACCCGAGGTTTTATTTCACATACGGGAACCCGGTGGTCAGGTGTGTGATGCCTGCATAGCTTTCCGGCGTCTCGAGCAGCAGAGTTGAGCCAGCGTATACAATTCGTTTGACAAGATCTGGGCGGTGAAGTGCTAGGCGGGTTGCGACGAAGCCGCCCTGGGAGGTTCCGCAGATGACGACATTGCGGATATTGAAGTTGTCCTAAGGGTCCATTAGCAATTTCCATTGACTAGTTTTGTGGGAGACGAACGAGGAGAAGAGCGATGTCGGTGGCAGTGTCCCAAAACGTGAACTCGTCACGACCAGTTGTGTCACCGTGCCCATGGATATCGACTGCGATCATGTTCTATTTCTTCCCCGCCTCGCCGCCGAGCATGGGATCATTGAATTGGGGTGAGAAGAAGGAGTTGTCTGTGATAAAGGGGTGGAGGAGGAGTAGAGTTGGGAGAGCAGGGTTCGGCACAGAGGGCACGGATCGGTAGCCTAGTGATACCCCGTTGGGTAGGGAATGGTGTTGAAGTTTAGGGAGAAACATTTTTATCGAAGTGTTGAAGGATGGTTATAGAAAAGTATGGGGGGGGGGGTATCGGCTATGTTATATATTGACGTCGACCATGATGCGGGGGATGGGCCCTTGAAGAATCGAAGACGCAGTAGTCCTAAACGTGGTACATCGCACCTCGACTAAAGACGCCGGTGGGTCCGGAGATCGGAGAAAGTCCACGGGAATTATAGCGTAGCCCAGTATTGAAGATCCATGGTTTAGTTACGTTTAGCGGACGAATCGTCACGTCACTCTGATAATGATGCTATTGTTTAGTCCTGTTGACGGTATGTAGAGTAGTTGATCGATGGCTATTGCGTTTGGCACCTGCAATTGAATTTCGGTTTCTTGCACAACATAGGTATATCTGTGCGACAGACGCGATATTCTAAGGTTATTAATTTGCTCTAGAGTATATACATACTTCTTAAGTATGATACACCGTTGATACAGAAATTTCATGGATTTGGGGTGCATGGGCAATCAACGTCAATAATTGGCGGTGAATTGAAACCAAGGATTCGCAATGGCACACTTGACACTTCCCTCAAACTGGGATGTCCATCAAGTCGTATTGAGCGTACCAAAGGTGTCCCCAAGCCGATTCTGAATCCTATACCAGGGCTAGGGTTTTAGACTGTTATCGGATCCGATAAGAACGTCCGTTGAGTCTGGTATTGATCACACTTTAACTCCCCGCTTCACCTCCCTCCCTCCGATCCATCTATAATCCTCCTCACTCTCGCCATGACCGAAACCACAGTACCAGACATGATGGCCGAACCTCCCACTTCAGATCCAGGCCTTCCTAACCCCTCCTCCACACACTCTTTCTGGCACACCCCGCCCAGTAGCTTCTTACATGCGCACCGCACCACCGCGTCGCTCCCATCCTCAGTCAAAACTATAATCATCGGCTCCGGAATCTCTGGTAGCATGCTATACCACCACCTCCATTCTCTCGGTCTCTCCAACGCCACCCTCATGCTCGAAGCTCGCAACACCTGCTGGGGGGCAACGGGTAGAAACGGCGGCCACTGTAAACCCATGCTCTACCAAGCCAACGATTTCCTTGATCTATGCAACCTGTTCGGCGCAGACGAGACCCTGAAGCGGATCCGGTTCGAGCAGCTAAACCTAGAGTTGGTGAAGGAATACATTTCGGCTGAGCACGTTGACTGCGAATGGGCCGAGTCGCCGTCCGCAGATGTTTTCTACGAGCTTGCACCGTTCAACCTTGCAAAGCAGAGCATCGCGGCACTGTCACGACTCGCGCCCGATATCGCCGCACATATCCGCATCGTCGAGAACCGTCGAGAGTTACGGGAGTCACTAAGAACACCCACCGCTGTCGGCGCGGTCGCTTTCACGGCCGGAAAGTTGTCGCCCTACAAGCTGGTGTCGCATATTCTCGAGAAAGGCGTGAAGTACCAGGGACTGAACCTACAGACCACAACACCCGCGTTATCAGTCTCTCGGTCACTAGAGGGGAAGTGGGTCGTTGCCACACCAAGGGGGACTATGCTCGCAGAAAGAGTCATCTTTGCCACAAATGCGCACACTTCACACCTCCTCCCTGTGTTTAAGGGTTGGATATACCCTGTGCGAGCACAAATGTCGGCGCTCATCCCGCCTAAAAGCCTCAAGGACCGTCCTTTGACACATACCTACGGGCTGGTGCGAAACGACCGGAAAACCGCCTGCTACCTTATCCAGCGACCGATAGATGAAGACGGTGGCGGTGGGGAGTTGATGCTCGGTGGCGGTCGAGAATTTGAGGAGCGCAAAGGAGTCGGACTACAAGACGGTGCAATCAACGCTGGGGTCGCACAGAGTCTGCGCACCTCCGTGGCAGGATATTTCACAGACGAAACAGGATATGATGGCGAGGAGACGATGGAGGAGAATCGAGAGCTGCGAAGAAGCTTTATCGAGAAGTTCCGACGGTTGCGGCTGGGAGGCGGTGCGGGGCATGATGTGTGGGATGCTGCGGAGGGGATGGGGTTCGATGACTCAGATGATCTGGAGGGACGAAAGAAGGGGCCACAAAGGGGGAAGGAATGTAAAGCAAGGATGGAGTGGTCGGGGACTATGGGTTTTAGTCGAGACGAGAGGCCATTTGTGGGGCGTGTTCCGCCGGTGGGAGAGGAGGATGCAAAGAGGCTTGGAATCCCGACAATGCCGGACACGAAGGGACTTTGGATGCTCGCTGGGTTTGAGGGTCATGGTCTATTCCCCCGCTTACGTCACTACGTATTGTTAGCTAACAAGTTGTGTGTAGGAATGGCGTTCACCCCGGGCTCGGCAAAAGCTCTGGCAGCTATGATTAACGCCGAAAGCGAAGGATCAGGTGGAGATAGAGAATCGTATGAATGGTTTCCGAAAACATTCGAGGTTACTCCAATAAGGCTGGGGTTATTAGAGGAAGAGGAAGATAATTGGGAGGAGCTGGGAAGGAATGAGGATTGGGAGCTTGTTGAGTTGGAAGGATAGAAGAGGAGCAAAGGAGGGAGAAGCTTCGAAGGGGTTTTATCTTGCATTGTTGTGGGCTGCATTGGGTGTCTATAAATACCTTTCCCTTTTCTTCGTGGCAAACAGTGTAGAACGGAGGATAATTCACAATATTGTTCATGTGGTGGACCCTACTTCATGCGTGAACTTTCCCCTCCCTTGTATTCCCAAAACCGCTCACTAGCAAAGATTCTCGGTTGTTGCGAGGTTTGAGAGAATCCAGACTAAGAAAATTCAATAATTTTATCTGCGCCACGAAGTTAACTTACCTTTTTGCTATGAAGTTTACTTCATGGATACTTACAATAGCTGATCCGTTTTGGGACGTTATTTCCTTTTCGGGAAAGGTCAAGTCTTGAAGTTTGTTCAAATTTCACTCAAATTTATTCTTGCCCAAGCCACATGCCACAGTCACCTAGCCACTCACTCTCATGGGTATCCATCAAACAGGATGATGGGTTTAGCATTGCAGATTATGTGGATACCAGTGAATTATATTGGGATTGGAAGTGGGAGGTAAGGAGAGTTAGGGTTACCAATCTCTACATATAAAGGACGAGTGACGCGTAGCGAAGCCCAAGTATTATTCGTCCGGGAGTGATTCTAGAATAGGGAATTTTTGAAGTTGTAGTAAGTCGTTTTATGCTAGGACCATGACGTGGAAAAATAAGTCTGTACAAGTCTAGGAAGAAATGAGACGCAATAGTAACCCTAACCCACCCGTTCACCTACAAACAATGTTGCTGAAAAGCGGCACGGGTTTCGTCAGAGGTTTTGTATTTTCTTACAGTTGCACTTCTCTTCACATCTTCTTGTCTCTTGCTCTATCTTGATGCCTTTCGCCTAGCAATTACACCAAGACTCCTAACAGCAACTAGGGCGAATCTTTGTGTTCCACCGCATCTTGAGTCTTCATTCGTCAAGCTGTTTGTTTTTTTGTAATCATATTGTAACGGCCATGACATATGTCCTGTCCTTGATGCTTCCACGACCTAGGCCGCTTCTAAGTCGCATCACCCATTTTCGTCAAGCTGTGCAGCAGCTTTGCAATATGTTCGGCCTCATGAGGGGAAGTGGAGTCGAAGGTGGTTTCAACACAAATTCCATTCACTGCTCAGTGAAGCCATCATTGAAAGGTATCTATCATCGCATTCGAAACCATAATGCACCGATTCTGTACTCGCCTAGTTCTGCGTAACTACCTAGTAGTTATAGGGAAAGTGAATCTCACTTATTGACCTAGCCGGAATGTTTTCGAGACACCAGGAGCATCTCCTTAGCCCAGATGGTTCGCCCGGGCGGCCCAGGAAATTCGATAGGTTTAAGAAGTGGTTGAAACTGTCGAGATCGCGAGCGCCTTCAGTTAGAAGCTGGAGTCCGAGTCCTGCGCCACCGCAGATGCCCAGGTCAACAACCCCCAGCTTCACTACCGCAGCAGTGCAACCGGCAAATGCTACTCCAGGAAACCAAACCCAAAATGTCCCGCAATTGTCAATAAGTGGCGCGGGAACCAGTCTGGGCAAACCAGAAGGTAATACAGTGTGCCTCCCTCCTGTTGTCGCTCGAAATGACTTCGTGATGGTAGCTCCGCGACCAAACTTTGGGAAGATGCATTCACAAGTCTATCCTCCGAAGACCAGCATACCCTTGGCCCTGTGGACGCTGGAGACTGCTGGAGTGTTTTGGAACGATTGATTGAATCTACAATTAAAAAGAAAAGGCAGTGCGAGGAGGAAGCATGGACTTATACATGGCAAGGGAAAACGATAAAGTTATCCGAAACGTTCGATAGTATCTTTGTCTGGGTGGAGAAGTTTAAACAAATCGGCGATATTATTGTTCAATATGACCCGGCACATAGCGCGCTGTGAGTCTCTTCACTTCAGTAATTGTCAAAACGTGCTAACGGGAGTCGGGTAGCCTATGGGCTGATTTTCGAGTACTGCTGCTGGCAAGCCTTCAATACATATTCGATTCTACAACGTCTACTGATAGTAGCTAGGTCGCAGTCAGTGACTCTCAGAAAAGAGGGGCACTACTCGTCGGAATCGAAACCATTGCAAACGTCATTACACGGTGCACCATTTACGAGCCTCTTTACCTTGGTGGATCGAAAGTTACAGACGGCCTTGAGGAAACTCTTGTGGCCTTATATTCTGCAGCGCTGGTATATCTTGTGAAGGCTAAGTCTTACTTTTGTCAAAACTTCGGCAGTACGTAACAGGTTTATCCACTTGGATATGAATGCATAATGCTTTACAGAGCGTGTTGTTTCGGCGTTCTTTAATACCGACGAACATGCCAACTTCCAGGCGGATGGGGGGAAGGAGATTAGGAAGCACGACTTTGATGTAGCTTAGGTTACGGAAGTGCTTAGGAATAGGTTATGTCATGGCCGCAAGCGGCCGAATACAATATGATTACAAACAAACAAACATGCCAACTTCCTTGTGAGCATCCAAACAAAGGAATCAGAACTCCAGAAATATCTTGATATTGCGGAGGCAGAATGTGCGTTTATGATCCCTCAAGGTAGCTCAATAGATGCTAACTTATTTCATAGCTGAAGATCAAAGGTCCGCGCACCAGAATATTTCAGGTATCTATTGCCATAAATATTCCAATGGGCCAATTCTCTTTCCAACGGATTTGTTGCAGACAGTCAGGTGCAACTGAGAGGGCTTTTGGAAGGACTCAGAAGGCCTATCGAAAGAATCGAGGTCAAAGTCGACGAAATCCAAGACGGATTCCAGGAAATCAGGGATGAGTTGAGGCCGAACGGCGCGTTACAATTCTGAAGTGGCTTTCGGAAGTAAAATATAAGGCACATCGTTTCCGAGCTCTAGAAGGCAGGGTGCCTAGAACTAGTGCATGGTTACTGCGGAAGCCAGATTTCAACGCCTGGCGAAATTCTGATAAATCGACTCTTCTCTGGTTGCATGGAAATCGTACGCCATATTACCCGTGTCATATATCAAGACAATTCTGATAATAGATCCATAGCCGGGGCTGGCAAGACGAAACTTACTGCCTTAGTGACTGAAACTCTCCGCAACGAAACTCAAAATGCTGCTATCGCTTTTTTCTATTGCAATCGGGATGAACCTGAGAGAAATCGTCCGGATCCAATAATGAGAACCATTCTTCACCAGTTGACACAATTGAAAGGAGGTCTGTTGCCACCTTGCGTTTCCGAATATGAAAAACAAGAGCGAAATGGCTTTTCTGGATCGCTGGATCTCGAGAAAATCGTTTGCCTCATTGTTGAATGCGCAAACATGAATCCACGGATTATTATTGTCATTGACGCTCTAGATGAGTGTCTCAACGAAGATCCGTTTGATCGCTTCAGTCAAAACACGCGTGCGGCACTTAATCGATGCAGGTGCGGACATAACTGCGTTCTCCTTTGCATGGGCTGCTTTCTATGGACAGAAAGCGATGGTTTGGTTGATGTTAGACAAAGGGGTGGACGTTAGCACCCGAATCAGTGGGATGGAAATTGAGGTAGAACACAATATTCACGGAATCGATATGGAACAAATGTTCAGTGCATTAGATTTCGCAACCATGAAAAAACACCACGAAACTGAGTATATCTTATTAGAAGCGGGTGCATCCGTCAATGATGCTGAGGAACCTCACTTCGTTGCGCCGCTTCTGGAGGAGATGAATCGATATTGAGGCGGTACTCTGAACGTGGAGGCGATGTTAATATTCGTGATGACCAACTTATCAACGGAAAGTACAATAAGCCCGCATCTACTCGCGGCAGTGCTTTAGATACGGCGGCAGCGGCTGGCAATATTAAAATTGTGAAGCTACTTTTGGACAAAGGTGCAGATCCCAACGGCGGAAATGGAATTGCCATGTGTAAGGTAGCTGAGGCTGGACATATTGGGATCGTGAAACTGTTACTAGAAAGTGGGGCTGGGGTGAATTCGGTAACTACAAAAGGCAGAACTAAGGACGGAGAATTGATCATGCTCAGTGCAGTAACGTTGGCGGCGAAAAATTCTCACTGGGACATCGTGGCTTTTTTACTGGGTTGTTGTTTATTCATACTGTATGCACTCTAACTAGAGTATGACAGAGCCCATATCCCCTCCGTCTCCGGGCGAGCCGGCTAGATGGCGGAGTTCCCCACCCGCTACCCTTCATCCCCTTCACACCGGGGGACTGGCACTGGGATTCGAACCCATAGCATTGTGGCCGTATACCCCGCCTATAGCTTTTTACTGGGTCAGTCGGCGGATCCCAATTGCGGCTACTATAGCGCATTGAACCATGCAGTTGCCGCTGGGCATGAGCCTACTGTTTGGGAATGGTTGTCCATATGGTTGGTGTTGATAATGATTGTCGCTACTATGCTATACAATGGATTTATCACTGGTAGCTATGCCCGTTTGACAGTAGTTTTGATATATACCTTGGCCTTCGGCACCCATGTCGTATACGTATGGCATACTTGCTGTGAATTTTTTACAATGGTTGCCGCTGGTGCTGCATGGAGTCTATTAGAGAGAGCCAACTTTGCCGTCGTCGACCTTGAGCAATTCAAAAAACGGTTGAAGCACCCTGATGAGGACAAGAGTCTCGAATTCTCGAGGATAAGCAAGGCTAATTCCGAGGCTGCGTCTGGAATGTATACCGCCTATCTTAGCCACGAGACTGCAGATCGACAAGTGTACCATGTCACCAAAAACGATGATCTCGACAAACTGAAGGGGCTTCGAGCTGCACTTGCGACCATAGACAAGTCGCAGGCAGATGAGAGAGTCAATGCTACCGATGCAGCCAACGTTGCTTTCGACTACGTCGCTTCAAATGCGTTTATGATGCTTGCAGTTGTTGTATCAACTGGGTGGACGGCTAGGTTCACAAAGGCTGATAGTACCCAGCTAGGGTCATTGGTGCTTCTTGCATCCCTTGATGTTGGCATTGCCGCGATGTTTTCTAGTGCAGTTTAGCTCAACGTCATGTGCAATTCCTTCAACCTAATCCTCTCTCTCAAAGAAATCAAAATCAACCGACAAGCTCTAAAACATTGCAATAAGCGCTATTCAAAAGATGATACGTCGATTGGATTTATACAGGGAACTGCAAAACCCCGGCGAGTCAGAATGCGCGACCTACTGCAAACAGAGGGTAGAAGTACTTGGGATAAGTTATGTTTTGTGGTGTTTGGCCCTGCATACGCACTCTTTCCTACCTCAGAGGACTTCCAGAGGTTGTCGAACTATACCAAGTACAATCTGCATGTGGATGTGCGCGGAAAGCCAGTCGTCATGACTACCGAAGGCACAGACAGCCATCTCACAAACAAGAAGGGGATGAGCTTGGAATCTATTAGTGTTTGCTACCTTCCGCCTTACTCATGTCGCCGATACGTCCCTGCCACACGTGATTTCAGGGTTAGGGGTGTAAATATCGCAGGTGGCACAATTCCAAACAAGGTTCATCAAGAGAAATTCTCTAGCATGAAAAATGTGTAATCCACTGTATTCACATCACTATAATCCACGGTAGTAGATATTTACTCATTCTTTAGTGGAAAAATTACAGTGCTGAAAGATTCGCACCTAACCCCGAAATCACGTGCTGTAGGGACTTATCGGCGACATGAGTAGAGGTCAGTGTCTAGAGAGAAGGAACAAAAGACTACCGTAGTCTCGGAAAACGCGTTTTGAAGCTGTCCTGCAATTGCAAATTGGAATTTGAGGTACACCAGACTCGTTTCTCTCGCTTGCTAGTTTCGGTTAAGTAGATTTGGAGGGATCTAGCGATTGATATGTATTGGTGAATTTTGATAGGGAAGTGTGGTTTTGACGCTTGGGAGGATTTTTGTTCTTGGTGGGTGATTGGGATGTGATGGTGTACCTATGAGGTACGGTCTGTTGGTGCAGAAGTTCAAAATTGAAAATCGACAACCTGATCTCGAACTAGGCCTTGTTAGTTCTTTTGGGCAAGCACAACCCTAAGAAAAACGCCAATAAAGGTATATAATCAAATAGCAAATCTCGCCAGTCTATGAAGATTTCAGCGATTATAAATCAGGGTGAGAATTTGTGAAGTTTCTCCGAATCCTTCTCAATCCCAAAACAGGATTGCCCAATACTTTAGATAGTCATAGCTACATTCATATCTCCACCAGATATTAATGGAACCGCTACCTTCAGTATGTGCTTTCAGATGCCTTGATACTCGTCAAGTACAGTATGCACAGAAATTCCGTGTGCAAGTGACTTTCATTTATTAATGTACCTAGCAGTCATCCAATATAGCAAACAAAACACCCGTAACGCCAACTGTGTGCATAGCCTTCTAGCCAGGAAATGTTCAAAATACACGTTAAATAACGGATTGCTATTTCTTCCTCATGGTTTTGACCTTGCGCTTCTTGAAGACTACACCTTCGCCAGCTGGAGGTTCATCTTCCTTCTTAACATCCACCGTCCGATCTTCGCTTTCTTCGACCTTGGTGGCGATACCAGGAGGACTCTCTTCCGGTTCTTTCTTAACATCGTCCCCCTTTACCTCATCCCCACCTTCGCCCTCGTCCTCCTCTTTCTTAACCCTGAAAGCAAATGGTTTCTTGTCCTTGGCCGCCTTCTCCACCTTAGGCTCCACCTTTGCTTTCCCTTTGCCCTTCTTCGCGAATAGCGCAGCTACATCCACCTCCTCGTCATCCCGCGTCCCCGGATACGTCCTCTCCTGGATCTTGAAACTTCTAATCTCCTTATCGTCCTCATCGAGCTCGTCCCACTTCCTCTTTCTTTCCGCCTCCTCCTTCTCCTTCTGACTCACCTCCGCGAGCTCCTTCTGTAGCAATTCCTTTTCCGTCAACGGTGCCTTCGCCTCCTCAACCGAAACCGTCGTCCACTCCCCCGGCAGCGCTAAATCCCCACGAAATGCCTCTGGCATAGCAACACCTAGTGCTTCTAGCTCCTGCATCTGTCGCTTCTTCTCCTCCGCCGTCAACTCGCGGTTTGCGACTCCCCATCTCTCTCCTTTTGCTTGCTGTGGCTTTGCGACGGCGAGGGTAGGAACCGGCGATGAAGAGCTAGAGCCGGAAACAAGCGCGTTCAACCGTGCAACCTCGCGCTTTGCATTCTCTGTTGCGGAGATGGCGCGTTCATTGTCGCGGTGGAGATCGCGTAGGAAGCGTTTCAGCGCGGATTGGTGCTTTGCTGTTGCATCGTGGTTTTTGCGGCCAAGGGGAGTGTCGGTGACGAAGTCCTTGCAGTGCTTGCACCAGTACTTTGGGATCGATTTCCAATATTCCGACATTGTTACCTGTGGAATGAGTGAGTGAGTAGTGGTTGGGGTAAAGTTGGGGCCTGTGCGTTTGTGACAGTATTTACCCGGCACGAAGCTGCAGGGGTCGCCGTGAACAACCTTACTACATCATACCCGCAACACCCCACCACAATCATGTTCAAAAAACCGTACCTCTCCTCTCCCTCCATCTCTTCCCCGTATCCCACTAACACAAGCCAGAATAACCTCCGCCCAAAAGACAAACATCAAATCCTCGGCACAGCGGGCCCTTCGCGCACGACTCCTCGAGCAATTCCCACTCCTGACACCACACATAGACGACATCCTCCCCAAGAAGTCGCAACTGGAGCTGATCAAGCTCCCGGACCGAATCTCCCTCTATGCACTCGACCAAAAAGTCCTTTTCTTCCAGCACTTTGACGACCCACTGATCCCGCACCTCAAGCTAGTGCATGCATACCCACAGTGCTTTCCGCGGGTGCAGGTGGACCGCGGCGCGATCCGATTCGTTCTCGCTGGTGCGCAGTTGATGTGTCCGGGGCTTACGTCGCCGGGTGCATGGCTGCCGGAGAAGGAGGATGAGCTGAAGGCGGGAGCGGTGGTGGCAGTGGGGGCAGAAGGGAAACAGAGTGCGTGTATGGTTGGGGTGCTGAAGATGAGTACTGAGGATATAAAGAGAATTAATAAGAATATTGCGGTGGAGACGGGACATTATCTGGGGGATGGGTTGTGGAAGTTTGTAATGGAGTAGGAGTCTGGGATCAGCTGGGTTACGGGGGATAAACTGCTGCTGCTGATGCCGGAGATTAACGACGCTCATGTTTAGTGCTTTCCGCCTGATGAATACATGGGAACTTGCGCGCATCTCACCTGCGTGAGGGCGAAATCTATGTACTATTATGATCCACAGTGTTAATTGGCTTCGGATGTTGGGAGTCGATGATCTATGCCAGATTGAGAGCCACAGATCTTGGCATACATACCTAGATTTTTAGGGGTGACTGCATCATAGATCTAAGGTTGGCCCCTAGCACTCTAGCGAATGGTTCTTCATGACGCGCTTATAACGACTGCTTAACCACACCAAACTTCCGGGAGAAGGCACCTCATTAACGCCATGAAATTGGCCCACCAGTTCATACGTTCAGCGTAGAACGCTCCAGTATCTTCTCTCTCATCCCCGTCGCGTCTGCGGCACAAACCCCGTAAAATCGTAGGAAAAGTTACCTTAAGGAGTTCCCATGAATGCTTGGAGCTTCCAGGTTGTCAAAGAAGTGCTTACCCACAACGCCCTCACGATCCTTAACCTACTCTCATCATTTCTCTCTATGATAATTTTCGTGGTGGCGGCAGTTTGTGTAAACACCTAGAATATACTTACGAATTGAGAGTAAATTGGGGCTTGAAACCGTTCCTAAGTTGACTCGCAACATCCAGCCAGACAGAGAGAGCTGTTGAGAGTAATTAACCCAGGAGACAAATCATACCCAACCAAATCACTCGAATCCGCTTACTTGCCCTGGAAACCTTTTCCAACCAACTGATTTCCGCCCGTCAAACAGACATGCCCTCGTTTTGAAGACAACGAACGCTGGCCGAGAGCCTTTTTACTGATACATCAAAATTTTTCAGCATACCAACATTCCGCATGCATCGTAAGAGAGATAGAGAGTAGAGTACAATGATATCGCCTCCCGCGTCCCACCGAGAGCAGAGAATAAAAAAACCGAAAGAAAAACTGAAGCAAATTCAAATAATGTAAATGCCAAACCCCATAAACACCGTACCTATTATTCACATAATCACCACCCCATTTTTTAGTCTACCTCTCACTGGTACTCTTATCGAACTGGTTAAGGATCTGTGCCGCCTCATCTGTCTTCTGTTGCTCCTGCTGCTGCTGCTCCTGCTGCTGCTGCTGGTCTTCTTTTTGTCCCTCCTCCAGTCGCTGTCCAAGCTGTTTCTGCGTCTTGGCTTGCGTCTCCGAGATCTTTCCATAGATCCCCATAGCACCCGCAATCATTCCTCCTAGATCTCCGAGCTGTGCGGGGACGATGATGCTATTTGTCTCCTTTGCCAGCTTACCGAAGGCATCAACGTATCTCTCTGCGACGCTCAATGACACGGCTCCCTGACCGGCAGCCTTGTTGTCCTTTAGCGTTTTTGCAACCGCAGCGATACCTGTAGCTGTGGCTTCGGCCTTGAGACGGATAGCCTCAGCCTCTCCCAGGGCGGCGTTGATCTGCTCCATCTTCTTTGCCTCGGAAGCAAGGATGACCGAGATCTTTTTACCCTCGGCGATGTTGATGGCGCTTTGACGGTGTCCTTCAGAGTCTAGGATTTCGGCACGTTTGGAACGCTCGGCAGAGACTTGTCGGTGCATGGCCTATTGAGTTAGCACCATGCATCAAGGATCTGAAGAGAAGGGAGGGTTTACCTGTAGAACTGGTTCGGGAGCGTGGATATCCCGAATCTCGTATCGTAGACACTTGACACCCCAGTCCTCTGCGGCTTCGTTGATAGCCTTGGTGATGTTGACGTTCAATGCCGCGCGCTCTTTCAATACATGGTCCAATGAAAGCTGCCCAATCTCGGAACGCATTGTAGTCTGGGCGAGCTGGGAGATGGCGTATTCCGCGTCCTCAACTCCGTACGACGCCTTGTACGCATCGAAGATTCGGATGTATAAGATACCCTGCCGCTCGTCAGCACATGCCGCCGATACCGAGGAGAGGTAGGGGGTAATACATCGAGATCCAGCGTGACGTTGTCGGCGGTGATGGCACTCTGGGACGGAATCTCGATGGCGACTTCCTTCAAGCTCTTTACATACTGGATCTTATCGATGATTGGGACAAGGATTGCGAGGCCGGGTTGTAGGATGCGGTGAAATTTTCCCATGCGTTCCACGAGCCATGCCTGTTGTTGCGGGACGAACCTTGACACCGGATTGGTCAGTATAGTCCCACAATGATGACGTGGAACACGAACCGGATAATTGTATTTGCGGGAAGACGCTCTCTTCTAAAGTAGGTGGATGGAGGCACTCCACCACCCGGGCCAAACATGGAGCCATTTCCGCCGCCAACGCCATATGTTGCATTTCTGCGTTGCTGCTGCTGCGTGGAGGGGAAGCCGCGTGTGACGGTAACGAGGGCTGGAACGGCCGTTAAGGGGCGGCTCTTGATGGCGCGTGACGCCGTCTGAAGGGCGAGCATTGTAGACGCTATGAGGAGGTTGAGGGGTGAAGAATTGGGGGTGGTTGTGGTGGTGGGGTGTTGAGGCGAGGTTGTGAAATTGTCAATGACGGAATAAGTTTAGGCCGATGTTTTGTGTCACTAACGAGTTGCTTGAACTTTCGAGTGATCGCATCGCTTTAATTGAAGCGCGAATTATCTCAGCGTGTAGCTTTGTTTATATTTTCTTCTATTCCCGATAATAATACAAACCGAAGCACATAATATCGTACATTTCATGTAGCCGCTTATGCCTCAACTGGTGTCTCACCCTCAGGCTTCTCACCTTCCAGCTCACCACTCAAAACCTTCCTGTGTGCATCAATTGTCCTGACAGCAGATATCGGAATAGCCTCCAAGCTCCTGACCAAATCTGCACCACCGACACTCTGTAGCATACCCACCAGTTGACCCCTCAATGCCTCGAAACCAGGTAGCGCTGCAACCCATCTCACCAAGCTCTCCTCGAGCACCCGTCCACTACCCAAGTCCCCAGACGCAACATGCCCATCCACCCTAGCAGCCAACAATACCAGCTTCTGCAATCCCACAACCGCCAGAGGATCCAACCCCTTCATCGCTCTCCCCTCGGGAAACATAATATCAACTACAGCCTTGAGGTGAGGCGGTGAAACAGTAGGGAAGGTAACTATCCCAACAGGACCGCTGAGTAAAGGCGCAAGCGGGTGCTTCTTGCGTTTCTTCGTCATTTCATATGCCTCCTTCGATGTTCCGTGTTGCTTCCCCCCATTGGGGTCGTAGAACTCGGCGACTCGCATGGCGGTGGAGAATACAGCCCCGCGGACAATGGTGACCTTGGTAAGGTTTGCAATCGGATCGTTTTCTCCTGCGGGCATGATTTTGTTCAGTGCCATGGCAACTTCCCGACGCAAGGCTGACCATTCTACGGCGCGCAGGTTGTTGTGTTGGAATACCAGCATAAGAGGCGTTGAACGGAGGATGGAGAGGTAGGTACGGTGGAGCTGGGTTTTCCGGGCGTCCGGAGCACGGTGAGAAGGGGGTTGTGTGGGCGCATGGTCGGTGACTGGGGAGCTTGGGATTATGGGAGAGTAGGAGGTTGCGGCGTATGTACGAACGGTGATCAGTGATGTTAAAGAGAAGGTCAGTGTTGGTCGTGTAGGTAGGGGGATTCGTGGAGGCATTGCGCTGCGGTTTTGTAAGCTATCATCGCGTAGGCCGAGTCAGCGACTTCAAATACCTGGATGTGCAACGTTGGAGGGTTGCGTTTTGCGTTGGCGGCCTTTGGCGGTGATCCGGCGGTGGGATTGAATGTACCGCAAAGTTTGGGCGGCTCTTTCCAGTCCACCAGCAGTTCAAAATGACATCAAAGAACTATAAGAGTCTAAACAAATGTACCAAGGTCTTATTCATTATGACTTTACTGTAAAAATAGAGAGAATCATTTTTTCAATACATTTTACTGCTGGGATATGCCTCAGCCACCACCGCATCGACCTTTGTGCTCTACTCACGCGCCTCCTTCTCTGTAGGATACCACCGCCCTCCGAACAATCGAATCTTCATCGCCAGTTCTCCTCGAATTGCTGAAGCCCACCGAATTGCAGGCCCATCACTCACCTCCCTGCGATATTGGATCTCCGCTCCAAGGCTGATACAGCGATTCCTGACCACGCCAAGGTTGTATGCACTACCACTCCGTCCCACGTGAATTCCATGTGTGCACCCCATACCATGTCCCCGCCAAAGACCCCACCACCCATTAGACGACGCCTTCTGACCTCTCCAACCAGGACATCCCAAAGAACATCGACAACGTCCCAGCCCCATCAACTAGTAGGCACCCCGTGCATCCCCCTCACGAGCATTCCGGTGGTGGCTAATCAGTGGATGACACTCAGTGGACGACTACAACAACTCCGAGACCGATTCCGACTACACATCGTACTGGCGGGACTGGTTCGTCGCAACTCGGGGGCATGAGTATTTCTGCGAGATCGACGAGGAGTACCTGACGGACCGCTTCAACCTGACGGGGCTGCAGGCCGAAGTGCAGTACTATCAATATGCGTTGGACCTAATCACCGACGTCTTCGATTTCGACTGCGACGACGACATCCGGGAGCAGATCGAGAAGTCGGCACGGCACTTGTATGGGCTTGTACACGCACGGTACATCATCACGACTAGGGGTCTGCAGAAGATGGTGTTTATCTTTCCTCCCCTCTCGTTCCTCATTACTCCCTCCCCGCTAACCCCCTCGGGAACAGCTCGAAAAATACAAGAAATGCGACTTCGGCCGCTGCCCGCGGGTGTTCTGCCGCTCGCATCCCCTCCTACCAATCGGCCTCTCCGACCTCCCCCACAGCAAGAGCGTGAAGCTATACTGCGCTAAGTGCGAGGACGTATACTCACCAAAGTCATCACGCCATGCTGCCATCGACGGCGCTTATTTCGGAACCTCGTTCCCGCATATCCTATTCCAGGTCTACCCGGCGTTGATCCCGCAAAAGAGCAATGAACGATATGCTCCCCGATGCTTCGGCTTCAAGACGCATGCGATTGCGGCACTGGCGAGATGGCAGGAGCAGAAGCGCGACGAGCAAGACCGGCGATTGGCAGAAGTTGGGATCGAGGTCAGACGAGTCGATGGCGACGATGACGCCGAGGGCAGCAGCGAGGGCGAACTTTCACGATAGGCTCGTGAGTTCGAGATCCAACTCACAGTCTAGGCAAGAAGTACACAGGGATATGGTATATAAACGAAGGATGTGGGTGTAGACAAAGACAAGGGAGGGGCCAGCGTGATGGTTCTTTTTTTTATTACCGTTTTCTTTCGGAGCTAGGCCTTTTTTTGCCTCATTGTTTGTGCAACGTTTTTTCTGTTTAATCTTCTTCCTCTGTTTCCCATCATGTTTTTGTTTCTTTGTTTTTTTACGACTGGAGTTGAGGGGGGTGGCAGGACGGCAGTGATGATGAGATTCCCTTTTTTCTTTCTTTTCTCTCGTAGCTTGAAAACTACATCTCGCGGTGGTTTTAACGTTGGTTTTTGTCTGTGCTATATTGTTTAGGGAGCAGTCCCACCTCCCCAGATTCAAACTTGTAGACTACTTGCTTGCTACCTAGGGTTATGTCTTGATAGGTAAAAAAATGTAGACGTCTATCTTAAAGAAATACACCCCGACAGACTCACCACAGTGCGCAGCAAAAATCCCAATACAGCACTGCAAAATATCATACCATCCCTCACTAACTAGCGCCTTCACATTTCACTCCCCTATCATCCCTTCTCTCCGCAGGGTATCGTATCACATCTACCGTGCCTCAAACTGCACCATCCTATTACCCCAACCTCCATTAGCCTTTCCCCCTCTGCTTCTCCCCTGGGGTATAACTCACCGTCGCGTCCGCTGCTTATAAAGAATGCGATGACCACACTCTTTACAACGAATAGGCTCTCCCTTATTGATTCCGACTTTTACGCCACACTCGGCACAGAGGTAGTGCATTGTTGCGGTTGCCGCGGTTTGTTGGTAGCTTCTGTCGCCGCTGGAGGCCGGGGGCGCGTAGGAGTCGCGGGTGGACATTGTTTGTGTGGTTGGGATGGGGTGGTGAAAGGTTGGGGAGCTGGGGTGGTGGGAGGTGAGTATAGTGAGGTTTAAAGGTAGATTTAGGATGAGGCTTAAAGGCTGGGCGTGGAGAGTGCAGTAGCGTGGAAGGTTGGTGGGTTCTAGAGTTGCCTTTCGGAGGGCTAAGAAGTTCAATGTCAAAACACCATATGTAGCGACCACGATGATTCATACGACCCACAAATTGTTACGCGGTTTTTTATCAACCAAGTTCCTGTGATACCTTTTTTTCTCACTTTTAGAGTCTATTATGCAGGATTGGAGGCGTTTCCTAGTTACCAGTGTTTTCAGTAAGCTCGAACTCGAAAGTTCTGGTACTGTAACGACCATTTTAAACTAAGATACAACCCACCTTTTAGAAATATTGGTGAGGAAGAGAGGGAGTTTAAGGAACCAGAGCTGCCTGGTGATGATGAAATATTAATGCTCGTTACATTATCTTTGCTGCAAACCAACACACCTTTGGTCTCGACGCAACATACCCCACCATGGCCAACCCCACCTTCGCCAAATTGTTCCCACTCTTTGAACCCGACAACGTTTTAAAAGCTGTGTTTGTTGTCCTAGCTGCATTCCATTGCACGCTCTAACCGAGCAGAATTCATGGATGTGGCTCGTGCGGTTACACGGATTTCGGATGATGCAGTGTCACGGCGCAAATACGGGTCGTTTTTGAATAACGTGAGGTTCTTGCTACCGGGATACCGAGGAGATGCTGACGTGGGACAGATTAAATCGGCTTATAATTCCGTGATTGCAGAGGTTTGACGACGGTGCACTTTGCGAAGTGGCTGGATTGCTTATGGTGAGATTGAAGCACAATCGTGCGATTGCCGAATTGCGGGCCGACATGTCAAAGGTATTGCTGCAATTCCCTACCGTTCCAGGCTTCTGCTAACAGTGTCTGCAGATTATTTCGAATCGGGATGTAACGATTGTCGGACTTCGTGTCGACGCACAGCACTGGAGAGAACAGCTGACGGAGAAGCAACGGATCATTCACTCACAGAACCTAACGATCCGACAATATCGGAAACGAGTGGAACTGGACCCTTTCCAAGGTAACCGTGCTCTTACAATTCTTGAGCGATATTTTAAAAGACGACAAAGAACAGCCCGAGAGCCCACCGTATTCTTCTGGTCTTGGTGTGATAACAGCGTATTTGGGCTCAACCAATACTAGCACGATAACGTCATTTAAATAGTCAACAGTCAAAAAAATGGCGTGGGTTTCGCCTATTTTTGTTTGTTTTGTTTTAATCATATTGTATTCACTCTATTTAGAGTATGACAGACCCCTAATCCCCTCCGCCTCCGGGCAGGCCGGCTAGATGGCTCCGCTCAGCTCCTGCTACCCGTCGTCACTTCTGACAAAAGAAAGCAAAAAGATTGATAAGAACAGAAGAAAAGAATCGAAAAGAAAGACCACCGAACCAAAAGACCACCGAAGAACCTCACTCCTTCACTCGCTTGGGCGGAACTTCACGACGTCAGTAGCTGCCAGAAAGTCCATCACCGCTTGATCACACTTCTCCATGGAAAACAGCTCAGAGACCTGCACATGTCGGCATCTGCCCGCTTTCTAGCCCGTGGCCTTCCCACCGCTTTCCGGAGCGTTTTCTGCTGGTCTTTCCATCGGCTGCAGTGGCGGAAGAGGTGTTCCCGTGTCTGGACCGTTCTGCCTCCACCGCCGCACCACCAGCATTTGTCGTCGTCTCGGTGCCCGAACCGTTTCAAGTACGTGCCTACTGGCGCGTGCCCGGACTTCAGTCGGTAGAACCTGGCTGCCAGTGATTTCACACTAGTCATTGGAATAGGTCTCTTGCTCCCGGCCTTGCCCTTCAGTCTGTAGCCGCAGTGCTTGATTTTGGTGTTCGGGAACACAGTCTAGTCATTGTCAAATGCCTTCGCCAACAGCCGCAGGCTACCACTAGCTCACTAAAATCCGAAATCGACCTACTCAAACACATCCAGACATTGGACGGTAGCCAGTATTACCTCTCGACCATCCAGTTCCACGACGAACTTCATGGAGTTTGGCGTTGTTCCTGTTGGTGAACGCATTCATCCGAATGAACTGAACGACCGCTCTCAACAATCAAAGATGATCCTTTCGGATATCCTCGCTGTCCTAGTTTGGCTGCATGAGCAGCACATTATCCACCGCGATGTCCGCTGGGACAACATAGTTGAACTCAATAATCACGGATACCTGATTAACTTTGGATCTACTATTCTTACAAACTCTCCGAAGAAACGGAAGTATGCCGGCGGGTATATCTGCTGTCCCCCGCGAATCTTGAACTCAAAGCGCGGCCTGGAAGAAGAGTATATCCCTAACAAACTGACGACTACCACGCATACGTTCTGTTGGTCAACACACTTGTTTTCCCTGCCTGCACTACAGGGTTTGAATCACGTCGGATTGAACAACCTCACAGCGATGAAATGCAGAGGCTGCAAAGTCTGTGGCGCAAACTAGAGCAGAGCAAAGTATGGGGGAGGTTCGTTGAAGCGGCAAAAATTGGCGATACGGAGGTGTTGGGAGAGTTGAAGGACCAGATGACTATGTTGGAGAACTGCGCTAAACCGGGGAATATTACCATCAATGATTGGGATGACGATACGATGGAAATCGATGCACCGGAGGAGAGTTCCGATGGGGTGTTGGATGCCAGTAGGCCGATGCTGGATGAGTTTGAGGCTCTTGAAATATCTGCAGGAAGGAGCTAGGGTTTCTGTTCATCAATTTGTTTGACCTCTTGGCTAAATAGCCGGTGTTTAGGTTGAGCAGCATTTGGTTTTTATGCTTTCGATTGTTTAAGGACCACTGTACTACAAGTTGCATAACGGGTTAACCCGAACAGCTGTTTTACTGTGTATCTGTCTTACTTTTCCTCCCTGATATTGATATTGTCTTCCTCTGGGTTGTTGTCCTTCGTTTTCGCTCCAGCATATCTCTTCATCTCCTGTTCCACGATTTGAAAGTTGTACGAACATTCCAAAACCACACATGGTTCCAAGCTTCTCGTTCGATTTCGCCGCATATGCCGATAAACTTAATACTGCTTCTCCAAAATGAAGCCTCAGTGTTTTTTTGCGCCTTGAGTCAACATTTATCTATTGTCCACCGAAAATGATCACAATGCTACCAATTGCCTTTTCAGCTAGCCCCCTGTTACTAGGTATTCCTAATGCCAGTTTGTGATTCCTGTCTCCTGGACACTCTAGAAGCGAGTTCCACTTCGAGTTCACCCAAGAGTTCTTTCAGTAATGAGTCCCCCGTATCAAGCCCCTCAATAGTTGCCATCAAGGTGCTTTTCCATACATACCGCTGCTGGTATAACCAACAGGTCACTAAAGATTCCCCGCGGAGGTTCTCTGATTGATCGAAGATCCCCACATCTGGCGGAATAGGCCGAGTGATACATGGTCAAACCCGCTTGATAGAGCTAGGCCCACTCATTCTTTCGACGAGATTGTCGTGTAATCCGGTGGAACCTCATGGTTTTTGATACGGCTATTGAAGTGGAGTTTGACATTGGGCGATTATTAGTTTAATAGGCATTGAGACTTTTGTCTTGGTACGTTGGTTTATATAATGTGTGACGGTGGGCACTTGGGGCCTATTGGCAGTCGATTTTCGGCTGGACTAAGGAAGCCATGGAGCAAAATTCGTGCTGCTGCACATGTTGCATATATACATTAGGATCGTGTATCAGGATCTTGTATGAGATCTTGTATGAGGATATGAAACAAGGATATGCAATGATGCATAAGCACCTGAGTTCTAGACTGTATGCCAGGCTGTATATAGACCATAGGTTTCGACATAGATATCATCACAATCAAGCATCTATTCGTACATACAAAGTAACAGCACATTTTCGTGAGGTGCGAGTGACGGATGATGATCGGCTGTGAACATCAAGCCACATGATCTCTTAGGAATTGAATTGGAGTTATTCAATGACATTCAGGATATGGCATGCAAAAACACCCATACCATAATAGCTATGATGTTCCACCACAGCAGTATTGCTAAAGGTGCCACCAAGGACCTATACTAGACAATCCTCGCGAATCGATACAAGATTAATATTACCACATCTAGTTTCCTATGTATTCAATAAGATTTGATAATTGGGCCAGTCATATAACAGACAAGGATAGCACTTGGTGGAACTCTCCAGAGTCAGAGAGATAGTTTGGCCAACTTGTTCTATGTGGTATAGACATGGATATATCTTGATGGATTTTTAAGGATGGGATATTACTGTATGATACACTCTCCTTTGTCATAGTTTCACAGCATAACATCTTGTACTCTCTATCTTTGTGCTACATATTCTCTCAATGTCATGTGCTCAAATCCTCTTGTCATTTCCACTTATTCTCTGCCCTCACTTCCGCTCATAACTATTCTACAAACCATAGGTCCTGGCTGGCGGAACAAGTGCCTTTCAGTATTTTGCTATAATTCAAATCTTCGCAACGAGGACATTTGTATACAGAATACTTCGTCAAAGTCAATTGCCAAGTTCTACGACTATCAATCAAACACAATTCCAATCACATTTACTTGTATGCTATCATGTTTACGCCTACTACTATTTTTGAAACCGTCAACACGGAGAAACACAGCTCGCATACCTCTTTTCATTTCAACCTTGAAACATCCAACGACCTTTTAGCGGGCATACAAAAGGACTATCTCTGGGGTAAGAAGCGCCATAATTATCCAAACCAACTTGATTCCAAGCAGCCTAGGCGCACAAGCCGAAGTTAATCAGACAAGGAACAGGATGCTAATCGTTCCACAACTTTTGGGCTCGGGTCCCCATGTCGGCTCCGCTTCATCTGGTAATGGCAGGTCGATGGCGAGGGGTCCGGTGATAACAACAGCGGCAACGAGCCAGAGTTTCACATTTTCATGCACTGAAGGGTCAAGCAAGCTGTCCATGGTAAAATCGACTCAGGCGTTGGTTTCGATGGAGTGGGGATGAGGCACGATCGTTAATTTCTCGTACACGCTCACTTCTAACGAACCATGCCTACCTGCGGAGGAATCAACCACCCTCAGAGGGCCGGAGAACCAGCTTGGAATGGACCTGGCGTTCTTTGTGGTCATGGGTGGATATTCCATTCGTCCTATTGGTGTTCGCAGTCGGCCAGTCACGTTAACACCTAAGGGATTTATGTTGCTTTACCAGGATGGACTGATAAAGGAAACCGACTTAGATAATACAGTCATAAAGGATAAAACTAAAGCAGACTCTATCGCCAAGTTTCTAGTGTGTACACAAGCATTCTGGATGGTAGTATAATGTATCGCACGAAAATCCAATGGCCTACCTGTTACTTTGCTCGAAGCCCACATCATTGCCCATGTAATCTGTGCTGTGTTTATGTACGGATTTTGGTGGCATAAACCTTTGAACGTCTAGTACCCTATCATTCTTGACCTGGAACCAAAATTGGCAGCCGATATCCACTGCTCTGTGTCCCGCGGAGACTTATCTGTGAAGATGAAGCATCCGTGGTGGGAAAGTTTCTCTGATGGCGTCCCTACAAACCGCGAAATTATTCTCTCCGAAGGCTCTGATGAAGGGCAAGCTCCCGTAGGCCTGAAACTCATGGACCTTCCGGAGGATCTGAAATATCGTATATGCCAAGATCCAAAGTCTGACGATCTCGATCCTAGCGAAATAAATCCCGGGCCCAATCATGTCTACATCCCTAATGGAAAATGTCTCGTTGATACGATACACGATATCTATATCTCAAAGCGGAACCCATGTTATAGCGGATTGACGCGTGAGCTGGATGGATGGACCATGATTAGAGCGCCCTATTTCAGTTATCCATTTTATCCAGGGTTTATCCGTTCATCTTATATAAGTTTCACCGAAATACGGGCGACCGCGGAGTTAAAAGGTACACCGCAGGAACGACGTCGTAACATAATGTACATCCAGGCGGACAATTTGACAATCTACTTCATCCAGGGCGGTGAAGATAAACTCCTTGAACTGAATATTATTAATTCCTCCGCAGTAGTCCTATCCACTTTATACAGCATTATTCATGCAATTGCCTGGAATAGCCATTTTTCAACGTCGGCCGACTAGAGAATTTCTACAGGGTTTATTGGAGTTCTCCCGAGTGTACTTTTCTTATCGCAGTGACTAGTTTTGTTGATCCTTTACATTACCGATAATGATATATCTAGCTATCACTTTTTGTTGACATTTATAATACTTTTGATGTATCCAAGCGTCTTTGCTCTTTACCCACTCGCAATATTGTATCTAGTAATAGGGTCTTTCTTAAGCATTCGTAGTTTGCCGAAAGGTTCTTTTTAGACCGCTGATTGGATGAATTATTGGCCTCACTTTTAAAGACACATTTGCGCAGTGTTTAGGTGGAAAGATGCGTATGTTTCATTTGTGTATCATTTCATTTCTCTTTTTTTTAAACTAAATACTGTGTTTTATGGTTTTTATTCCTTCGCTTTTTTTTTCAGTAAATACATTAGCAAAGCAATACAACCTGTTTTCTCTTTTGTTGAACTATAGTTATCCTTACCCCGAAAGAGTCGAGAGGTCTTGAAACGGAACCGCAGGCCCAGAGTTAAAGTTCGAGCAGATATACTATCGCCAAAGCCCTTATGATTATGACAGGTCGTTGAAGTTCTTTGCTGGCTTTACATGTTTGGAGACAACCTACGGGCCAGACCCCATGATGATCAACCACTGTTATCTAGATATGTACAAGATTAAAATCATGCCAGACATATCTACCGCCCTGTTGCCAGTATGTGGAGTAGGCTTGCCTCAATACTTGAACAATAATACATCCACTCTACATAGTATCACTCATGAGTAAATCCTCTCACTAGCTTCGCACTGTACGCCTTGAAGACATTATAACCAGAAATTCAACGGGGCTTATTGATATTGCATGGAATTATAGCACGGCTCCCATGACGTTTATTCCTCTATCAGACACGGGTAAGGATGTGTTCTTATATTTCAATCCCTGCAGTTGGCAGTCGACTCTACACTACATACATATACTCCAGACCACAATGTAAGCTTCCATTAGTCCCCTTTAGCTAGCATTATCTACGGTCCTCTTTCAATCTCTACACCAGTGGGGCTGGGACTGACACTGCGTTGGAATGTCGAAGATTTCTTCGAAGTCATAGACCTCTTGGATTTGCCCCTGTCTAGCTTAATTCTTCACATTCGCAGCCACTTACTCGAATTACACAGCACCTGAAGAAAGAGTCCACATTCAATCGTCATCATCATCACTTCCATAATCCAGTCCCAACACAGCAGCCGGCGGTGGTGGCAGTGGTGGTGGTGGTGGTGGTGGTGCAGCCTTCACATTTAATTCCCGTGGTAGCACTTCTACCTTCTTCTTCTCCGCCTTTCCTGCCTCCGCCCCCTCCTCCTTCTCTGCTTTCCCCTCCCCCTTCTCTACTTTCTCCTCCTCCTCCACCTTCTTTCCCTCCGCAACCTTCCTCTTCTTCCCCCCTCCCCCCCCTCCCCCTCTATCTTCCTCTTAACCTTAACACCCACCAACGACCCCTTCCTCTTTTCCCCTCCCCTCTTCCTCTTCCCCCACTTCTCCCCTTCCTCCCCTTCCTCCTCCCCATCCCTCCGTTCAACAACCAACTGCGCCTCCCTAAACCTCTCCACCTCCCCTTCTACCGCCCTCTTCCGTTCCATCTCAACCCGTCGCTGCCCATCAAGCACTGAATCAAGAAACTCTACATCCTCCTCGTCCAGCGCGCGGAATTGATTCTTGAACTTTAGCTTCTCTTCGAACTCTTCTTGCTTGCGGGCCTTGTTGGATTGTAGGATTTCGTACAGGGAGCGGGTGTCTTCTGGTGCGGAGGGGGCGGTGGAGGTAGGGGCAGAGGTGGTGGAGGAGGAGACGGCGGCGCGAGCGGCGGCCCAGGCTGCGTCTATAGCGTTTTCGGGGACAGCAGGGGCGGGAGGGAGGATTGTCCCGGCGGGGACGAAGCCGGAGGACATTGTTGGTGGGTGGTGATGGGTGTGGTCGGTGCGTTGGGAGTTGTGGTGGAGGTGGGTTTTGGTTTTGGTTGAGTGGGAAGTGCCGTCGTTGGTCTCATGACGCTAATTAATGCACTCCAACTTGCGCTAACTTTAAATTGAGACACCGAGTGATGAAAGAGTGTTCAAAAATATCTATATCCACCATATTCAAATTCCACAAAATAATACCAAAAGAACCCTGTTAACCTCAATCCCAAAATATTGACTCAGTAAGATGACGATACTCTGGGTGTAAGCAGTTTAGGCACTTGTATCCGTCGACGAACTTTCAAGCACGGGAGGCAAAAGTCCGAATGCCTACATAAATGGATATGCTATCCCCTGCTTAGTTGTGGGGAGGTCGTCGAGGCAGATGGTACAGTTGAACGTGGTTGAAGAAGAAGTGGTTGAAGAGGATCCGGAGAAGATGTGTAAGTTTCGGAAAAGTTTGTAGGTTTCAGAAAAAGATGGCTAAGTATTGTAGATGTGTTATGGAAGTGGAATGGCGAGAATGAGGAAAAGACAGTCGGTTTATAGCATTTAAGGTCTAAGACTAAAGTTAAAATTTCCGCTTCGTTCAGTTTGAAATACTTTACCAGAAAACACTGCAGGACTCAACAAAATTTACCAGTACTATATCAACAGCTATTCTTTGGCCGAAACAATCATTAAGGTTTTATAAATAGTCAACCGACTTTTGGTCCTAGGAAATAACTCAAATCAAGCATCCAACCCATCTTGTATGTTGATGCAAATGCCCGCAAGAGGCCTGCCCTCCTGAGTAGATAGACATCATCATCAATTCAGGCTGTCTTCTCCGATCTTCATCGTCCGTTCAACCAAAGCGCCTTCTACGTAGCAAAGAAATAAGAACGGGCTTTGTGCTTCATACCCGGGGTGTTTATTACATGGCAGAATGATTCATACTGGGTAGGCTTATTTTGCATGTATTTCAAGTTGTAATTGATTCAGCACAAGTTACCTCCCCCATTGATTACAGCTAGCTGCACTCATACCCTCCTTGATTACGATTACCAAGTCAGAAATCTTTCATACAATACCCCTCTTGATTACTGATCATGTATGAAGCACAAAGCCCGGTACGGTAAGTAAAGTCGGGCTTAGTAGTAAGTATTTCAGCAAGATGATGTTGCGGAGAAGAGAACCTGGGTTGGATCTGCAAGAATCATTTTAGTACCATAACGAACCCGAATTTCCGGCGTCACCTTCGAGTATTAGGACCTTTGAGTGAGGGTGAAATTGACCGAGGGGATTGAATGTAGTGGGACTGAAGGAACCTAGGTACTTGAGTGGAAGAGAGTGAGCTTGGTTGCATGAAAGGAATGTGATAGCGATCACGATGGATGCATACTAAGTACACCTTCTCCCAAGCTTTTCATTACTTCGCTATCACCCAACTAATATGAACCGAATCTCGGGTTACATATCCCAATTCCAGTTTCATATCCCAGTTTCGCGGGTGAGTTTTTGTGATTGTAGCGAGATTTTGATTCATGAATTCTCACTCCGGCATAAAGGATAACCGTTTCATACATGTACCTAAGGTGATACACGCACTCATATGCTCTTTACACTCTCCTCTTCATCTCTACATTTCTAGTACATATAAAAACCGTAACACGACCAACATCACACTGGACACGCATATATGCAAATACCCTACCCTACCTCCTGCATGATTGCGGCGTAGTAGTTCGTGACCATACTTACTTATCCCACGGTGTGTCAGCACTGACCACGAGAGGTTTAGAGTACTGAAGTAATGTAATAGATCTGTGTCGACGACTCATATCTCGCCATATCAATGCGCCAGTAAAGCTCTGAAGCTTGCGAAGGAATGTTATCTCATTTCCGCATCTCCCCATCGATGCATCCACCACCGCCAACCACGCCTTTTCTACAGATACAACTAGCCTAGATGCGTCCAACTACTTACAATCAAACTCCCATCTATTTTGCATTGCAATCTCTCCATAGATCCACCAAAACCCTTGCTGTGTCCATACTTATGCATGTAGTATAAGTAACCGCGTCATATCATATCATATTGGCAGCGGCAGTTGGGGTTAGACATTTTGACTCGCGCTAAGAGCGGATGGGGTGGTGTAATAAGTGTGGTAAATATAACCCAGACACATACGAGGTATGTAGACTAGAGTAACTTATGTGCATTGATAATTCTTCACGCCTTGTTTCTGCAGCTAGTATTGGGAAACGTGATGTGATGTGAGTGATATAGTATCCCCAGGTATGTGGAGGAGGAGGAGGAGGAGGAGGAGGAGGAGGAGGAGGAGGTTGTGGTGGTGGTTAGTGGAAGAGTACTCACACAGGGTAGACGAGAGGAGCGTTCGGGTTAACCTCACAGTTCGCATCCTCCGAGATCTGCCTGTCTCAACACACGCACCTCCTCAAACAGATCCAGAAAACCAGCTTCGCCTTCCGTATGCGGGGTACAAACGAAAGGGCGCGGAAATGATGTGAGCGTCTAAATACCGCTCGTTTGCTGTGCACACATCTGCGGCTGGGGTTCAGATGCTCCCTGTGCTTCAACACTTAGCGAAGAATAGTTCTGAGACTCCAACAGCTGCCAGCAAGCCTAGGGTACAAACGTAAGAGCGCTGATTGGGTGGCTATGAGTGCTAGTGCCATGGGTCGATAAGTATACAATCTTGTCATTGATGGGTGGGAACATTCAATCTTACCACCACCGCGAACACACAGCATATCGCATTCCATGATCAAGATGGTATTTGGTTTGGTCCACCAGCGTCGTGCCACCATGAACACATCACACGGCATTCAAGATTGTAGACACATGCCTCAGGTACCAAACCTACAGTAGTAAGATCCAGATCCAACCCCATGAAAAATTTGAACTTCACGTGTCTAAAGGACGGCGCTTCCTCGCTAAATCACCATGCAGATCAGATTGACGACTAGTTAGCCGAGTAGACGGCGAAGACCCGGTGAAGGTGAGGCAGGAATGCTAAGCGGTAAAGAAGGCGTCACATTGGCGTATCTAACAATCATGCATGCGCAGATCCAGCAGCCCAAAGTGACAGTGTCGTGTGGTCCGGAAAATCTTTTCGACTTGGAATGATGGTAGAGGCACAGAGGTGAGGGAGGTTGAATAGTCCAGTGACGTAGGCGCTTCTTCGCTAGATGCAGTTGCAGTGAGGAGGAGGAGCAGAGGAAGTTTAGTGTAAATGTCAACGCCACTCCGGCGTGCGTCTGACGGGTAGGAACGCACCCATACCCAGCTAATATCTAGCAGCTCAAAGAACGTTAACTCCTAATGCTAGCATGCTCCGGTAGGCAACTTGCGGCGGCGGCGGCGGCGGTGGGGTGGTCGAGGCATATGTTTGCTAAATGACTATCCTGATAGACGACGAAGGGGGTGGAAGCTGCAGCCGAAAGACATGCAGGAGGAGCGGAGTAGACCAACCCACCGACGGTGCATCTCCATAGCTAGTGCAAACACAACATCATTCCAGCCAGACGTGAGTTGGCGGTACGTATTCGCCCATGGTCACAGATCTGCGAATTCATGCACCGGTGGGGAGAATGCTTTTCGAAGGGGGGCGCTCGCTACATCGATGTGACGAAAGGGCGGAATTTTCATGAAGGAGGAGACGCAGGAGAAGCAACCATCCAGCGTCCAGCATACGCGAGAATCTCGCAGCTCAATCCCATCAATTCTTCGGTGGGAATTGGCGGCGGCAGCGGCGGCGGAGTAGTAGCTTTGCGAACTCGAGGCATATCATAGGCAAAGAGGTGGTGGAAAAGGTGTGTGCCTACCATCTATGCTATGCAATAATCTGGCGCCAGGAGATCTCACAGCCACCTGCCTCGCTGTGCAGGTGGGATCTGGCGTCTAGACGTTGCGCACTGTGTCTCTTACCAATACCATATCAGAGTTTGTGCCGCCGGCGTCTGTATACCTTTATGGCGGGTTTTCAGGCTCACATGGAGAGATATCGATGTTTTAATGCGGCGAGAAGCAAATGGGAAATCATTGTGATAACACTCAGTTTTCAGCATCTCACCCCACCTACCAAACCCCCCTCATCTCATCCATTACCCTTTAGATCTCCCACCATATACACATACACGTGTACAATCTAAAAACAAAAAACGAGGCATATACAAATCCCGTACTTTTCGTGCACTCCCACATCGGGCATGCAACATTAATTATAGTATTTTCTCCCACGGCGCCCGGGGGGAGGTGAGGTGAGGGGAAGAGGAAAAACCGACGCAAACATTTTAATTGTTTTCTGCGTAATGTACCGGTATAGCTAGGCCTTAGAGGAGGCCGATAATACTTGTAAGCCTTAAAACCGTTTTTTTTGTATGTAACCCTTTTAGCGCTCATATATCATCCCCATGGATGGTTTTACTTCAGGATAAGTCTTACCGAAATGCTTTTCTGAGGGTGGCAAGTAAAAAACGCCTTTTAGTAGACTTATTGATTTTATCCGTCCTTCAATATGGTAGGTTTTCTCGTGCACAGCCTCTCCCCCGCTGGCACGCGGAAGGAGAATTTAAATTTGCTAAGTCTGGGCACGAGAAGATATGGTAGGTACTTATAAGGTACTGAGCAGGTACACATGCAGAAGATGATGTGCAGACGCCTCTGTTGCCGCCTGAACTGAGAGAAGTTAGGTAGCTAATGGTGCAGCTGCAGATATGACATTTCTGCAGGACGGGATGTTTTGTGTTTCATAGAAGAGGTTAGGGTAAAAGAAACATGAATTCTGCAGATTTATCTGGACTTTGTATTACCTGTATCCGTATTCGAATTTCCCGTTGCAAGTGATGAGGTTGTCTCAATGGTGGTGATACATAGTGACGCGACGGAAGAAAAAAACCTACTAGATTAGGTACGAAAGATAATTCTTCCATTTAATATGCACAATTTCTAGAAATAATATATATGAAACCGCACGTTTACACGTCAATAGAGGACTTGCAGTTCCCCCCATCCTCCGACCCCTCTCGATCCCGTACACTACTATACACGCCGACAAAATATCATAGATCTAGAAGAGAATGGTATATGTACTTAAATGTGAAGTAAGGATGCACGTCTTTAGATTTTTGGCATGAATAATCACCTTTCTACATTAAGTACTTCTTAGTACCGCCTGCCAGACGCCGCCGCCTCGCTACAGTGAATTCGAAGACAGGTACTGTGCGGGGTGTGGGTACAGGTACCACCACCATCATCATCACCATCATCATCACCATTATTATCACTTCCTCCTCCATCGCCACCACCGTACATTGTCACAACATAGGATCTAGCATTGATGTCTACTCTGCTTCGGTCCTCCACCACCGCTGCGTCCCGCTAACTGACTATGAATTAGGCTCGCCAGGCTTCAGTGTCATCCGAAGTATCATGGGTAGGGCTCGTCATGACTAGCCTGAATCCCTCAGCTGCTCCGCACAACACCCATTCTATATCAGACTCGGGAAGGCTAGAGGCGGATACTTATTCATGCTTCAACGACTGGTCAACACAAACAGTACAGCCTTTCTTTCTACGACAATCAATACTTTACCCGGGACTGGAAGAGATAAAATGCCGAGCAGTGTTTCCTACACGGAATATCGACATCGTACAGATCTAAGATGCACCATGTACACAATGGGACAACCTGGAAAAACTGGTAGACGAAATGATCAGAGATGTCGTCCAGAGAACTATGATCAGCCACCCACAGTTTAACCGAAGAAATATTGTGCACCGAGCCTTTCGGTGTACAACCGGAGGGTCTGAGTTCCCACTTAGAATCACACATGTGATAGGTCCTTTACCCAACGAAGAGTTTTAATAATACACCGCTTCTTCCCGGCGAATATAATGTCGAGAAGGAGCTGAGGTGTTATCTAACTCATTGACTGACCCTTTACCGTCGGTTATGGGAGTTGGCGGTTAAATTAGGAGTGTCCGAGTACTAGCCACAAAATGAAGAGTGGAAGCCAGTGACCAGAGCAGCCCGTGAGAGGTACCGGGGCTGTTTGACGCTATACGATTATATATTAACTGAACCTAATGGTGTCCGTTGGTGTTTTATCAAATGGACAAAACATATCTGTTTTCGGTGTACTATACAAAGTTACTATGACGGCGGGTATGATGGATGGCGCCCCCGTTGTCGCCGTATATGCTAGTGTAGCTAACGGTGCAGATGGTCTGCATGCAAGACGGGATGTTTTATGTTTTGAATAGAATTGTTGTCAATGAATTCGTAAAAAAAAAAATAGTAGAAGCACACTTCGTATTTTGGTTTGTGATGAGGATTTATCGATGGTGGTGATACACAATGACGAAAAAAACGTTCGTCTAGAATATGAAACGACACCGGCAAGTTTACACATCAAGCAGCACAGGGAAACTTGCAGTCTGCAACTTCTCCCTCTCTCTTCCTCTCCCCCCTGTATATACCTGTGCGGGGCTGCATGCCTGCGTACATATATTTCCCTTACACACGCACGCCAGAACGAGTGGGGCAACCAGCTAATTCCACGATCTCGGGATGTCATATCATGAGCATGAGTTTATTATTTGACGGCACCGTGCTTGGTTTATACTACTACCTACTCTACTTACCCCCTGGTCTGCATATCTACCATTACCACCAATCTCGAACCGTAGGGGTATAACTTCCTTCAAATGTGCGCTTCACCTAGCCGCCACCGGGGGTAGAAGAGAAGGTAATCAATAAAATCTAGATCTAGTTGCCTTACATATATATGTCATTCTCGGTATGGGGGGAGAAGAGCAAAAAATGTGGGATATCGAGGGTAATTATTAGTATTTTATGTATAGTACAATGCAATCCCGCGGAGAAAAGGTAGAGTATTTCTAATTTTCTAGGTTTTTTTTTTTTGCAACGAATGTAATTATTAATTAGGATTGTATACCTCCTCCCTCCTTTCCTTCCGTCGGTATGTAGTTTAGAGTAAACCTGCAATTCGCCGGCTGGTCGATCTCCCTCTCCCTCTCACCGCTCAAAGCTTAAGTCGGCGAATACACACGAGACAAAGACAAGACAAGACATACATGGACCGTCCTGATTCGATAATTCGGTCCTATATATACCAACTTCCTATGTGATTCGGCAACCTGAATTCGAAGCTGGTGTCTGTACGGGGTTGGGTGGTTCATAAATAAAATGGAACTGCGCACCCGCTGCTGCTGCGAGAGGAATCCAACAAATACAATTGGAAAATCCCCACCTAGCCTGTAATAAATGCCTCTTTTTTTATTATTTATCTGGTTAGAATTTCCACTCGTGTGTGGGAATGCCGACCGGGACGAGAAGAGGCCTCGGACCGACCGTAATTATGGTGCACTGTCTATGCAGTCGGATTGGAGACGATGATTTACCCATGGGAATGTTATTGAACCTGAGTCGTTGAATATATATATAAATGGTACATATGCATGTACTCTACATATGTGCCGTAATAACACAGTCAGCTGTGCCGTACGGTTTACAGGTTGCAATTGGAAATGGAAATGGCAAACCGAGAAATTCGAGTATATATCCGGGGAAACACTCAGGACTGGAACGATGCCGCCATGACGCATGCATGTTGGAGTGGCCACTGAACGGTCAACGGCTCGCGCGAAAATATATACCAAATCAAGCACGGACCCAAATAGTGTTGTCGTTGTTGTTGTTTCCCGCAAACCGCTGCAGCGCTTCCGAGGTTAGTTAACATTAACGTAACGCCGACGGGGTAAGCGGGGGCGGGCGTGTCGAAATGTTTTGAATTAGGGTACCCGCTGTAGAACTCCTTGAAACGATACTTGAAGTGACTGATCTTGCAGACGCCGATGGCTAGCTGGATGTATATCTACAACATCGCATCGTTGTTGCTCTCTGATAGGCCAATCCTATGTTCCCCAACGAAAGAAGCAAAGAAAGGAAAACAAGAAAAAAAAACAGCTTCGCTTACGTGTCTCGGGGCTCGCCTCCGTTTCGATCATGGCTCAACCGAACCCAGATTTCCACAATCTGCACGACATGCCCCACCACAGCGTTGGAATATTTTTTTTAAGGGGCGCCTCTTTCTCTTTTTTTTTTTTTTCTTAGGGAAGGTGGACCTTGGCCAATTTCGGACACAACGTGTACCCGCCTCCGGATCTCGGAACCGGAAACCACGAGGACAGGAAAGTTGGATCTACCCTACCAAATCTTGCCGCTGTCGCGCTTGTCTTGCTCTTCGGACACCTCACCGAGCGAAGGGCGCAATTTTTGTGGGTGGGTAGTTGTCTCGTAGATCGGCAAATTAGAAAAGCTAGGTTGACGGAACGCCCAGTACAGTATGAGTACGTACTCATCTAGTGTCATCGGAATACGGTGCTCGCCAAAAGAGACGAATGCAAACCGAGTCTTTCGCTGCCAAGTCCGGTGAGACGCTGGCAAACTCGAGGACCGGTCAGAGAGAGGAAATAGGAAACATATGGATTTCAAAGATCACGAGAAATCCGATTACTTTTAGATGGGGAGCGGTTAGCAGAGGCACGTAACCCCCACGATGGTTTCGGGTTCAGGAAAAAAAAGTAGCTTTACCGACCGTCTCGCTTCCAGTCGCTTGTTGGTTTATGCACGGATGCGGAGGAAAAAGCAAATCACATCTTGGGGCATAGCGCACACGAGAGCTCTGTTGAGTTTCTCCTTGCATCGTCAGTGCTCTCCACCAGCTATTTGCTACTTCATATGAACTTTGTGCGTGGTATGGGTAACTTTCGGGATAACTTTGAATAAGAGTATAATATCCGTCGGTAGCTAAAGTTCCGTCTCCACCATCCGACGCTCGTCTTCGACCAGCAAGATGCGACAGTTCAGTGTTCCGATCATAGTAGCCGGGATTGGAGCAGTAAGCCGTTCAACGGTAGTCGGAACTATGCGTTGGCTTTACCAGTACTCTACTGGTAATTGATAGAGGTTGGGTCGTCAGCAATCATTAGAAAGTCCCAAAAAGGTTTATTACAGATTCGATGAGATTTTGGGATGGAGAAAAAAGTATCAATGGAAAAAAAACGCTCTAACTTTAATGACCGATACAGTTATGGGCTGACAGCAAAATTCGGCAGTTAGACGGCATCGACGTCAATATCAACACACCCATTCGTGTTCGAAGCAAACCTTCGACTAGGGTGTAACGAAAATCGGCTGCTGAAATATAGTTCTGCAATATATCTGAGGGAGTAATAGATCTCGCCAAATTATGTGAGTGGGTGCGTGGAACGGCTGAGCTGATCAAATCAGTGTGAAGCACAAGGCCCAGGTTTACGACCTGAGCAACTTAACTTATCAAAAGCCGTCTGCCCGTTTGTCTCGGAGACGAGGAGACCGAACCAACGAGGTATTAGAAGAGCCACGCTTAATATTTGTGCTCGCTGCATGCATCATGTGTGATCTCATGAATGCTCCTTTAAATTCTTTAGCCGGCTACAGATTTATTAGTATACCACGTACTGACGCTGCGTCTGGTGCCTACTGGTGGTGGTGAGGTGTCGTCTCGCAAAAAATCGACTGGGGGGGCTCATTCCCGCCTGGTTGCATTGTCCGTTCTAGAAGGTCTCCTATTTGGTGCTAGTGAGAAGAGCCATGCCCGGATGGATTTCGTGATGGTCCTTGCCGACTCTGCAGGGAAGCTTTGGCGAGACACCCTTGTCGACTGCAATTATTATTATTCGGAACCCAACCACAGCGGACTGCGGCATTGTGGGCTGAGGAGTAGAGCTGCTGCTGCTGGTCGCTGTCGTCGTAGCCTTTGATGAGCCGCCAGATGGCATAAGATCAGCTTTCAGGTCTCCACAGCGGGGTGGAGGTGCGCGTTGTGGTGTGGGTGTGGTGTGTGCCGTAACAAATGGACAGAAGAGGGGATTTGATCGTACGGGAAACTTTAGTGTTGTTTCGCTTCCACCAGCTCCAATTTTAGACTGCCTCTGCTGCAGGGTGATGACACTCACGCACATTCAGCCACAAATGGCCCGGTAACCGACACACCAAACCGTCCTACTAAACAGTGCATCTGAATATTTCTCAATGTTTTTTGGATTGGATGCGCTGCGACCACTGTGTGGTTTGTCGCATTTTCCAGAACAAAATTCTGTGGACGAGTAGCATTCCGGGAGGGTACGAGAGAAAGCAAGGCAGGCTAGGATTAGATGACAGGAAATGCACAAACAAATGCACACATGTTTCCACTTCCCGTCTCCACGGTAAGCACCTATCTGCTGAGGTGAGGGAGGATACGCACAGGCGCGACTTCACTTGCACTTTCACTTTGTGTATTTCACTTTCCATTTGGTGGAAATGGGTCACGGTAGATGGACCAATCTTTCCGACCCGGAGCCTCGCTCACTCGTTCGTTCGCTCATGCATCCACGTCGTCTCTGGCTGCATAGGCGAAATGTGTAAAGTAGAGGGTGCTATATACATTTCTGAAGGTTCCTTTTGTCCTGGACGCGGCATTTATTATTTTTGTTTTATTTTTTCGACATTAACTGTTGTTATTATTCACTTTTTTTTTACCTGGATTTTGCTGGCACTGCATGCATACTTTTTACTTTCTTACCTCCACCCAAGCAAGTACCTGCTAAGTACACACAATCGCCCTCTCACCTGGCTGCCTCTTAGAAGTCGGTTGGTTGGTACATCGGCTTTCGCACACGCCGCCTAGCATTTCGTTCCATCTCTGAGCGAGCGAGAGCCTTCCTTTCCTGACTCTGTCAGTCGCCTGTCAGTCAGAGTCCGTCGGTCAGTCAGAGTGAGTCCGTCTCTTTCCCCCCTCCCTCTCATCGTCTTCTCCACTTAACTTTTTGTTAGTTTCTCCGCTTGCACTTTCTCGCCTTCATCTCCATCAACCGTCTCCCCACCTCAACATTCCTTACGCCAGCCAATCACCAGCCAACTCACATCCGACAGAGCTGCTCGCACAGCTCCGACTGTCTTCAGATCGCTGCTGTTGTCCGCCCTCCTCCTTTCCTTCCTTCCTTCGCGTTGTCGTCTGTCTGTCGCCAAACCTCAGGCTGCAACAACCAACACACAGCTTACCGGCTTCCCGAGCGGACGAACATCGCTCGGCAGGGCCATTCCCAGTTCCACCGTTTAAGCCGAACGCTTCGTCCCTGGTAACTTGTAAGCAATTTCACCCACTACGTCGCCCGCTACTGCTACTACAGCTAGCTTGGCGAGTATACATCATCTGGTTTCCTTGCGTTCTGGCAACACCTGGTATCTACTATCTTCTAGACCCTCCACTTGGGCTCGTCCACATCCCGCGCTCACCCCCCTCCCCTTCTTCCCCCGCCTCCTTGAGATCTGTCCCTCTCGCCTGTTGTCTTCCTAGTCGAGTGGCTGTCTCGTCTCGGTCGGACCCTGCTCCTTCTGGTTCTTCTTCTGTTCCATTATTCCTTCTGCCGTGCGCACCACTTCGACTTTCTCTGCCGTTGCCCGCCACAAACCACCACACACACCACCACCACACCTCTCCCCACCCAACCAAACCCACCGTTCCAACATCTCTTCCCAGCGCAGCCCACCCGAGACACAGTCGGTGTCTTGAGCCCCGTCAATTTCTATTCGCTAACCGTTGCCGCCTCCCAGACGTGCTCGCTTACATCGCTGGGTGTTGTCTCCGTCCGTGATCGGGTTTTCTTTTCTTTTTCTTCTCTCTGGTTACATATCATACTCTGCTCTTCAGCTACGGCCAGCCTACTTTCTATTAGTAGTAGATCAGGTCCCGCTTTGGTCGAGTATTTATTTCTTCGACCCTGGCTTTCATACTTGTTACCTCGACACCACTGCCTCCACAACCGCAACTGCGACACCAACTCCGTCCACGACATCATCTACGCCTACAGCATTACGACGCGACAAACCATCGAAAGAAAAGAAAGTCGCACTGCCAGCCCGCCCATAGCATTAAATACAAAGAGCTAGCTGCTGGGGTTTGCGCTCACAATGATCATGGTGGAATTCGACCGGTCCAACAGTAATTCCCACCGACCAGCAGCAGGCCACTACTCGACTCATCAGCCCCATCACGGGTCACCGCATTTGCACCACCTCGATCGCCCTTCTGCACACTCGACACCTTCACCGCCCTACCAATATGCAGCCTTGCCACATCTTGCTGGTCAGCAGCAACCTCCAACGATGAGGCAAACGCCCACGTCATATCCTTCGCCTTCTTCTTATCCATCGCCCTCGATGCCGGCCTACCAATATCCTCCTCAGCAGGTTCAACAGCCATCTTCGCAGCGAGGCTCACCATACGCCCAGCCTGCATCCATCAATCTGCCACCAATCAGATTGAATCCACCCCAACTTCCACCGCCTCAGCTCGAGGGTTCCCCTCATCTTGGATCATCGATACCGCCGAGTATGCATGGCTACTATCCTCATGCATTGCCGCCTCCAACGGTACCCCACTCACACATTACATCGTCGCCAATCCACCAACCCTTACGCTACCCGCTTCCATCGGTTGGAAATACGGAGCGTATCATGTCTGGAGGTAGACACAAGAAGGAAATAAAAAGGCGAACTAAAACTGGCTGCTTAACCTGTAGAAAGAGGAGAATAAAGGCAAGAGCTCCCGGTTTAGCATGAATATTCTGGACTTCATTCCGAATAATTAATGGCGCCATTAAACTAACGTTTCATGTCATGCAGTGCGACGAGGCGCACCCTACATGCAAGAATTGTCAGAAGAGCAAGCGTGATTGTTTGGGCTACGATCCCATATTCAAGGCTCAGCCGGGACCAGCAGCTATTCAACCTGCTCCATCAGGAGGTTCTACTCCTCTTCCCGCCATGTCCCCTTCCCTAAACTCTTACACATATCCGATGTCTTCAGTTGGGCAAAATTATTCTCAGGCGTTGTCAACCGCAAGTTCGCCGGCATCATCCTGCGATACCTATGACTACCCGCAGATTGATCCTGCCCTCGATGCTACCAGCCATCCTCATATTTCGGCGCCGTCTAGTCACCCTGATTCTCACGCGACCTACCGGCCTGATCTCAAGAGAACTTTGGACCGTACCAGCCCATTCTCGTCTGCATCAGACACAAACACCACTACTAGAACACACTACACTCCAATACCGCGCTCATCAACTCCGACCTTGATGCGTCAGGATAGCCAGGGTAACCCTGCTAAACGTATAAAAATTGATGACTTGTTATCTGTGGGTTCGGTCTCGACCACACCGCAGCCGCTCAGTCCCCCGACTAGTGACCTGGTTACCAACATTCCTTCTTCTTCTTCCGCGGCTGTGGAAAGCATGAAAAATATATATGGATCCCGCTATGCCCCAGCATTGGATGACTTTTTAGAGGTTGGATGGTTTAGAAATAATGGTGGGCGGAAGATTCGCTCCGATAGCCAATTAGCGGAGGTAATGGCTGAGGTTTTTGGACGGTTCAAGGCACGAGGTGGATCATACTTTGAGGAGGAGGATCCTGCCATCCGTAAGGGCACCAAGGAAACAGACTTGTTGTGGGCTGCAGTCAGGCTGTGTTATGGCACCAGAATCCCGGTTTCTGACAATCGGCGGGATGAGGAGGAAAGAGGTACCAATGGAAATACAGACGATGAAGGCATCGAGGCTTATCGAAGGATCAATATCATTGAAAGCCTGCTTGCTGGAAGGACAGAATACAATCCGTCATCTCCCAGACTTCCACCAAGCGATAAGCCAAACACGCCCGGAAGTGGTGGTCATTTCTGGTATTGTTTGGAGCTAATTGCAAACTTCAAGACAACTAGTCCAGACTCTGAGAAGGAAGTCCTAGCTCTGTTAAGGGAATGTGGTCAACACGTGGAAGGAAGACAAAATCGCAAGTTGTTGCATGCTATTGCAGAAGTCCAGCATTTACACGGGGAACCTGCAAGACAACGGCGTGATACACTGAGGGGATACATTCAGAGTATTGCCACCGATAGATCTCTGGCCCTCGCACGTCTGGACCGTCGGATAGCTGGTCGGGCTATGGGGCTGTGGACATCACCATTCGCGGAGCTTGCATTCTGCATGCCTGCCGTTTGAAAAATCTCGACAGGTTTGCTTTGATATACGACGACTTTGAATAGATTTCCATTTTACAACGAAGACGATTTGATTCGGCATCTCATAACGCGAACACGATCCTTTACGACACACGAAAAGCTTTCAAGACCTGGGCGGGAACTTTTTTTTGCGAGGATATAGTCGTCTTGACACGTGTTGTTTCCCTTCAATTGTTTTACTAAGGAAAGATAAAAGTGCGGGTGGTTTTGCGATTTTTTTCCGGTTTTGCCATCCAACATTTCGATGGTTTGGTTGGTCATTGGCGCTCGATAAGTGTCTTGTTTTTGTGATGGTGTTACACTTTGTTACACTTGTATTTTGACCCTTTTACTTTACCGTGGTCTCGTTTCTCAATACCAGAGGGGTTGTCTGCTGGCGATCTCGCCAGTACTCTGTTGCTGTTGCTGATGTGTCCTGTTCTTTTTTTTTTTTGCTGAATTTTGTTTTGGCGCTGGTGATTTGCTTTTTGATTTCGCTTTTTTGATTTCATCTTTTTCATCTTATCGGATACGGATGGTGCTTGCTGACAATTGCTTTGCTCGTTTTGTGCATGTGTTTTTTTACCTCCTTTTTTTTCCTTGCATTTTTTTTTACCGAATTGTTCTTGGTGTTTGTGGCAAATCTTATAGAACTGGGGAAATCATTTCATCATCTTTCATCATGTGTACGTGTGAGCTGTGGGTCAGAAGGGAAGGGGTAGGGGGGATTGAAATGGAAACATTATTTTGATATTTATTATCATTTCTGGGGTTTTTCTGTGGGTGTCGGGGGAAGGTTTTGGAGCGAATCAGAAATGTAGGATTGTGTTGAAAGGGGAGCAGCGTTTATGGTACGATATTAGGGTAGCGGCTGGATGAAATGGATGTGAACGTGAAGGTGTTACAAACAATGGATAATTTTGTCATCATCATCATCAGCATCGTCATCTGTCTCATCTCATTCCATCGTCTATGAAACGGAACGAAACGAGTGGAAAGGGAAGGAGAGGGAAATAAGGATCGTCAGGGTGCTAGGCGCGTGATTGCAAGTGTGTGTGTGCATTCTAGAAGGTGTGGTGGTGGTTTCTAGAAGGTGGTGAAGGATGTCCTACGGTTCTGCGTCGTACAAACCGGTGTGGAGTTGTGCGTTTCGCTAATTTTACGTTTGGATCCCCTTTACAGGTTTGTACTGTACCGGAAGTTCATGCCCGTACCATTTAGAGAGGAGTAAGGGTCTCGCGAGTATCATTACCGATATCGAGTCGGTGGTGTTTCGCTAATTTTACTGCATGACAAGGAGGGAAGGAAGGGACACAGGTGGCTGGCATGAGGATTATCGGTCGACGGACTGGTTTCGCTAATTTTACTTACCCTTTGTGATACGTATGCTTGTACCGGTAGCGGTGGCGGTATGAGTGAGATTAGATAGTCTACCGGACGAATCGTATATGTGCATAAACCAGGTATCAAGACAGCAAAAGAATGAAGGGGGAGGAAGGTAAGGGAAATAGCCGCATGTTTATATTGACTCGAGTTGCGGCGAGCGGTGGCGGTGTGGCATAGCTGGATGGGTTAGGGGTTGGGACGACAGCGGGCGCGCGGGGGGACTGCGATAGAAATGGAAGGATTAATACGTGACTCTAGAAAGATTAGGGCTAGGAATGGAGGTGAGAGATTGGATTTGAGGAAGTGAGGAGGAGGAATTAACAGAAGGAAGAAATTAGTGTTAATGGTTGGAAGGAAGAAATCGGGCGGTGACTCCCGCACTCAATACGTCTGCAAAAGTTGGGTGCATGAATTACCTACCAGTTCCTGATGCCCAACCGCATGGCATTACAACAAAAACACAGCAGCCGAGTCGTTAACGTTACAATGCCCATAAAAATTATCCTCCCCACTTCCCCACAGCATCTATATATACCCGCAGGGAGACAGAAGCGAGACCCCGCTTCGATCCGGCAAGCTTATTTCAACCTCAACCTCACGGATTTATGCTGTTAAGCGAAGAACGTCGGTGGTTTGTGTTGTACATGTGTTAATGCATGGGTGGACAACGATTGGGTAGATATGCGATATGGTTTCAAGCCATAGGACAAGCCGTTGAAATGAACTATGACGTGGGTGAAGGGAAAGGGTAAAGATATATCCGGGACCAATAATTATAACATCCCTCCACACGAGCTCGAGCCCGTATTTCGTTACGCGTACCCCGATGCGACGTCACAGAGTAATTTTTATTCGTGCTTCGCGTATGCATGGTGAACACGTTGAGGTGTATAATTAGGTGCCCAAGCTGGTTGAAATCGTAACAAAGTTCTGCACTTATGTTTTCCGGCGGAAGGGTTGTTTATAAAGTTTAATAAGTAATATCGATATTCGATATTTCGAGAACACATGGCAAGCGGACGGAATTTCTGTGTTTTTGTTTTGTGGGAGAAGGTGGGCTTAAATTACTACTAGTAGTTGGTACTTGGTGACTTGAACGGTCTGGGTATAATTTGTACATGTGTGCACAGCACGAGAAGTGTGGCAAAAAAAGGTATGAATAGGTGCCATTCGAACCTAGTGCACAAACTTGTGGACTTCATGAAGCCATGTCGCATGTTGGCTACATCGTCAAGTTGGAAATTCTTCTAAGCTACTTTTCCATGGTTTAAAGCTTCTTTAGAAAATGGAAACTGATCTCAAGTTAAACCCCCTCCCAATAACTCTCCAGAGTCAAACAGAGGAGGTGGATATAATCCAGACAAGTAGGTTCCATACGACGTTGATAAAGCCACCATGCATGGTTTTCATTCGCCACACGGAATCCCCGTGTTCCCTCGATACCGCAAGCTCAAAGTCTTAGTATAATTCAACATTTTCTGGTTGTATTCTGTCATTCTGCCACCTCAGCTCCCTACCCTTCGTGAACAATATCAACCGTGAAGCAGATAAACGAACAATGGTTGGTTGGTAGGCGATTAAATCGGCTTGGCAGATTCTAGCAGTTATCGCTTATCTTGACTCTGATCAAGAACCCCTCGAGTATCTCCCGTTACACCCGAGGGGGATGGGTGGTTCCTACAGAGAGATACGTACTTCATAAAACCCCGCATCTGGATAGAAACTGTCCTTGGTCAGGGGAGTGGCGTCGTGTCATTTCGCTTAACTTGATGGCAATACCAGAAAGGGGATGAAATGGGATGTTTTTCCTGTCCTTGTTTTTTTTTTGGGAGGTTTAGCTAGATATGTACTTATCTACTTCATTTCTACCTGCATACAGCTGGTCCTTTTCTGCAATAATTTAGTTCTTAGTATTTGTTCAAGTTACCATACCATATTATACCAAGAATCTCAGTATAACTTTTTTTCATCGTGTCGCTTTTGCCACGTCATCCGAGCCTATGAAACTCCCCGTTCACGGTGATCATGGTCCTGCATCTCGCCAAAAACCTGCCACCTACCTGCACGTATCATGTGCCGAGGAGCCTGCCGTGCAGAGCCGCTATCGATTACGAAGTTAGTAGCTACGAACGTGCATATTTCTTTGGGTGACGAGCGAGCGAGGGGGGTTTTGCCACGTACCGTTACCGTACTTTGGTGGTTAAATCTTCGCCGGTGACTTAAGACAGTCTTCTTGGCTACCTATTTAATTCCGGTTGTGTACGTAGAGTACGTACCAATGGATTGAAGTATCCGTATGTCCGTTAGTGTTTTCTAGATAGATAAAGTCAACTTCGGTGCTCTTGGTGAGGAATGCTCCCGCAGGACCTATGTAGGGGTAACTTGGATGGTATAACAGCTGGACGGAGAGGAGGCAGTTCTATGATACTTGGGGGGGGGGGGGGGGGGGGTTAATCTCTACCCTATTCTCTATCAGCAGTAATCTAAATCTACTAACCTGTTCTGAGATTCGGAAGAAACTCATCCAAACACCCTATCGGCCATCCCGGGAGAGACTAACATTGGACACTCTGCCAAGTGATAAATCTCTCGGCGGGGCTAGGCGGTTTCAGTACACCCAGTACACCCACCGAAAAGACTTGGGTATGGAAGGGCGGGAGGGGAGATGGAAGTATAGGAGTTTTATCTCGGCATCACTCCCGTAGTTTAACGGGATAGTTAGCAGTTATAGCCATCTTTTCGGTCTATTTCTTAGGTAGGAAAACCCCATGGCCCGTGTAGGTAAACATATTTACAGATTACTGCGAAAACTACTGGCTTGATCATGCGTGTACAAGTAGCCTGGCGGGAATATATAACACTATCTCTTACATTCCAAGTGTTAAAGTCATCTCTGGCAGCTCTTTAATACGAGTCTTCCGCCTGAAACCTCTGGTTGAGAAATAGAAGGGAGGCAGCAAGTAATCCAGAGTGGAGAATTTCGTCAGCCTTCTTCTCCATCGGCCAGCCAACCTGACTTAGATCAATCACCTCCCAAGCAAAACCACCGGCGACTCGCATTTATATGACTCGCTTCAGCGGCTGGAGGGGGTTCGAGTATCTAGATTGCAGGTTTTAGATGTAACCGAGACAAGCAGCGGGACGGATTCGCTTCGGTTTTGTTCCGTGTGAAACACCAAGGGCAACTACATAGACTTTAGGAGTCTTTGGTTTATGCTCTGTTGGAGGTATGTACATGCGGTTTTCTCGGAGTTTCCGAACAGCGAGACGATCTCGTATATATGCATGGTAGAAGTTGGTCGCCGTCAAGAGTCACTGATACAAAAAGCAAATCTACATATAGGAGAGTGTGAGGCGAGGCGAGAACTACAACCAAGATAAGAAGACATACGTTGCCTGACCCACATATTGCGTCTTTCCATCCGGAAATCTGCAATCTCACATGATTTCGCATGCCCCTCCTCCAAAAACTATCCATACAACACCTTTGTCCAATCCCAATTCTCCCAGCCCCTCCTAAACCCCTCCTCCCTGCGATCCCTCCCCCTCTCCACCGTCCCTGTTTCTTGATAACATTCGGCTCACATTCCAACATACCCCCAGCAGCTCTCTCGCAAACAGATCCCCCTTTGGCCACCTATTCTCGTCCTCCACAATGTGACCCATACCACCATCGATTGTGAACCACACATGGAAATACGGCATTTCCTTGACGAGAGAGCGACGGAACGCGTTCTTGCCGTGTGGAGATTTGAGGGTATCGATGAGTGGCTTGTGCTGAGACCAGGTCTCGTCTGCGGAGAGGATCGCCTCCTTGAAATATGCTGGTGCGACCTCGCCAAGGTCTTGGGGTAGTGGAACCGCGTGGATAGCCGCGTGTTTACGCCGCTGAGGGGACGCGGCATTTTCGTAGAAGATTACGTTAAGGTTTTGGGAGGCGTACATGCGGGTAAGGGATTTCATGAAATTCTATATTTGGCAGGGGGTTAGTGGGGAATGGGAGTGAAGAGGAGGGGGGGACGTACTCTGACTTCCTCCCATTCGTCATCGTCACACTCTAGCATGTTTGTGCGGTGCTGAATAGGCACAATGATAGCGCCGCCGGAACCGATTTCCGGTTCGGTAGGGAGAGTCAGGAAGACTCGGGTACCGAGGGATATCACGGGTGCTAAAGGAGGCTTGTCGTCTTGCTCGCAGAGCGGACATGTATCGAGGACTCTCTGGACTTTCTTGAATTCGTTGATGGCCATGTTTTTGATGTCAATTTCGTTCCTTTGTACTCGCTTTGCCAATTTAGCCGCGTTTTCGTCTAGGTAGTCGAGATTGTCCTGAGGGAGGTTAGTGATTATTGATGAAGTAAAGGGTGAGGTGTGCTAACGTCAAACTTTGCATCTCTTGAGATTCGCTCGGCCATCTGCCTTCCTGCCCCTTGTCCTCTCGTGATCTTTTCTTCTCGCAGCATGTCATCAATCGTCATATTTTCGTTCTCAACCAACCTCCCTTTCTTTCCCTGTAGAACTTCTCTTCCCACGCGTCCCTCAAGCCCTGCAAGTTGACGGTTATCCATAGCTGATAGCACTACCACGTTGTCGTTCCGCGCTCCCTGCCGTGACGCCTCCATTGCCGCGTTATATTCCTCCTCCATCTTAGCAGCTTTAGGATCCCCGCGAAGCTGTGCCTTCATCAACGCCGCCTGCATGCGATTTAGCGCAGTCTGATCCAACGCCTTGGTCCCCACCGCCGACTGCATTGGGGGAGGCGCCTCTCTCGCCCGCGCCTCCTCCCTCCTACTCTCCACCTCCTTCTGCTTCCGCATCCGCTCTGCATACAACTCCCCCGTGGGTCTATCCTTCGCATCCTTACGATCAACACCATAAACCTCCCTCCTCTCCAGTTCTATCTCCTCTTCCCTGGCATCATCAAACAGCCTCAAATCACCATACCGTTCCAACGCCAACTCCTCCACCGTAACACCCTTCTCATTCGCCGCTTCATACAGTCGTTTCAACCGCGTCATCCTCCAGTTCGACCCACTATCGCCAAATGTATATTGCACTCCGGTCGCATTGGTGTCATCCGCATACTCATCGAGCGATTTTCCGGCGACGAGCTGCGCGTTGAGCTCGTTTTTATGGATGATGGGACGGTAGTCGGGTTTTGCGGTAAGCTTTGGTGAGGGTTTGCGTACGCCCTTTTGCGTGTAGTCTATGAAATCGGCTGAGGGAGCCATCATCCATTCGTCGCGTTTGGAGTTGGAAGGAGGCGCGTCGTCGTCGCGCTGGCGTTTCTCCTCCGAGTCGCGTCGTGAATCGTCTTTTTTACGGCGGTCATCATCTTTACGCGATTTCCGCCGGCGGCGGTCTTCATCGGTGTCGTCGTCTCGTCGTGAGCGCTTCTTGTGGTGGTGATGGCGATCGCGGGATCGTGAACGGGAGCGGTGGTGGTGGCGGCGGTGGAGGTGGCGGTGGGATCGGTCTCTTTCTTTTTCTTTTTCTTTGTCTCTTGAGCGGTCACGGCGGCGGTGTTGGTCGGTGGATCGCGGGTGTTCTTGGTCTTCGGATGCCATGCTGTTAACTGAGATCCGGGGATGACGTCGAAAGAGCTGAGGTTGGTGCTGCCAAGACGGCGGCAGATATTTCTGTAAACATCATCAGTCACTCATGCTCCGTGCACCAGACTTCTGCCAACATGAATTCATGTCTTGAATTCGTCCCTTCATCTTATGCCGTCAGTACGTATCGTTGACCCTTCATTCCGCCCTATATCACTAACCCTTCGCTCCACCCACATGCCTATCTTACATACAAGCCTCAAGAGGTCATATAAATACAAGAGTGGCGTTTTGACTCGACAGAAAAGACCCAGATCTATGAAAAACCCCCACACGCACGCACCACCCATCATTGAGGAAGAAAAAGACTATATACAACCTGTAAACCAAAGGGGGATAAAGATTTTTATGTAACCAACGCCCAAATGACCAGCTAACAAAACACCACACGGGCAACACGAGCGACAGACTAGATAAAGTCCCTAGCACTCTTTTGCAGCTCAATCAAACGCCATCCGCTCGTCTCGGGGTTCGCAACCTCATCCGCAATTCGAGTGACACCAATGGCATAAGTGACCTGCTGGACCCGATCCTCGACACCTGCCTTTAACTCCTTCGTCTTCAGATCCCGGTAAACATGCACTTCGTTCGTTCTGCAGGTGATAATAAACACAGGGATATCACCGGGATCCAAAATCCTTGCGGAAAGGATGTCAACGTGTCTGATATCAAGGACCTTTCCGTCAAGCATAAGGCCATTAATAGAATATTGTTTGTTTAGCGCATGGTAGACGTTGAACTGAGCCGCCGAAAGCCACGCTTTCAATGTTTCGGTGTCGCCTTTAACGTATGCATCAAGAACCTCGGGGAGGATGTATTCGCGGAGTTCACGGAGGAATGGTTCGAGCTGGAAGTTGGGGTCAATCTCGCGCATCTTGCGGATCACCATTGCGGTCTCGTTCTCGGCAAAGAAACCAGCGAAGCGATCTGCAACACTGCGGCCAAATTCGACCACAGGGTTCTCGGATTCTTCCAAGTTCTTGCGTACGGAGAAGATGCTTTGCATGAATTTGTTGGAATCGCGGAATTCGCGCCAGCTTTCCTTCCACTTGGTGTCTTTGTGCAGCGTCACGTTGGTACCAGCACTAGATCCTATTTAGTGCTGGTAACTGTGCGGGAGAGGGGCTACTCACTTAGGGTCTTCTTCAAGCTTCTCGATGCGTTTGTGCTGGGACTTGCTTTCCCGTAGCTCTCTCTGCTTCTTACGTTCCTCACGCTCCAAGAAACCACCATATCGGCTACTGGAGCCGTCATCAATCACCTCCTTGATGTTACCCGTAACATCTTTATACACCTTCGTCTCTCGAACCGGCTTGGTAACCTGTGCCACACCTTCTCCGGTCTTCTTCACAACCGTCCGACCAGCTTTGACAACGGGAGTATTCCAGGTCCACGCAACACCCTGTCCAACCGCGGATGCAGTCTTCCCCAGAGTCTCCGCCGTCTTCCCACTAACCTTTCCGGCAACTTCAGCCGTCTTGGAATATCCCTCGCGCGCTTTCCGTACGGCCGGAGATTCGGTAAACTGGTTTGCTGAGTCGGCAAGCTGCTTGGTGGACTCCTGCCATTCCTGCGATTTCTTAAACTCGGTTTGGAGCGTCTCCATGAATACTGTGAGAGGTGATTTGTCGCCGTGCGGGGGTGGTGGGGGCGGCTCCTCCTTTTTCTCCTCTTTCTTATCTTTGCCACCTGAGTCCTCCTCTTTCTTTTCTTTGCCATCTGAGTCCTCCTCTTCGGGTTTCTTCTCTTTTTCACCTTCTTTGGTCTCCTCCGCCTTCTTCTGCTCCTCTTCGGCTAGCTTGCTCTCCTTGTTGCGCCATCGACCAAGTGTTGAGAACTCACTCCGTAGCACCGTGGGAGGGAAAGCCGCTAAATCCCTGTTCACCACATACACCCGGTTCGAAACCAGTAGCGAGTACATCCTGATCCTCTCCACATTCTGTATCCGTTGATTGCCGCCAATTCGTAGAGCTGCCGAAGTCGTTGCTGCCGGGCCCCGCAGCCCGGTAATGACGCCCCGTCGTACGGCCTGCATAATCGTGAATATGTGGTCGATTGACTGGTGAAGGGATGACCACTGGCAAAGGAGGGGAGGTCGCTATGTCGGTATTGTCGATGAGTGCTGAACGAGAGGCGGTTGGTTTTGAGAAGTGGCACACGGCTGTCGGTTGTGTTACATACCGACTTTTTTCCCACCAAGATCCCAGTGGCCCGTGCGTCCTTGGTTAGCGTTCTTACCCGGCAAAGCAACAGCTCAGCTCTTTGTCCAACCCTTGCCCCGCCATTCACAACGACGAACAAATGTCCGACAGTTTCCACATAAACCAACGACTCTCGTATGACGGAGGCCTCTGCACAGTCCGCTATATTGGGTGCGTAGGCACCACAAAGGGGGAATGGCTGGGTGTGGAATGGGATGCTGCTGTGCGGGGAAAACATTCTGGCGAGCATGAGGGCAAGCAGTATTTTGAATGTACGTACACACAGCCCCCAAGGGCTCTTGGGACTTCTGAGAGTAAATTTTTGTGAAGCTCGGTGAGGAGGCTTTGTGTGTTCTTGAAACCGGATACTAACGTCAACTCCAGGTCTCATTCCAAACGCGGGCTCCTTCATACGACCTACTCGGAAACCAGATCCCTCATTATCATTCATAGAGGGCCTGAGGAAGAAATATACCACGGACAAGGACCCGCCAGGCCATCAACAATCCATATCCCTCACTGCCAATAAAGTCTTCGAAGAGGTGGGCTTCGACAAGATTATAAAGAAGCTCTCACGGCTACAGGAGCTCAAGATAATACTTCTGGACGGCCTTGGGATCGACCGTGTCGACGACATCGCCATTATCCGTGCAACATGTCCTAGTTAGTATTACCTATCCGGTTTACACGGGATGTTAGCAACTGCTGACAGAACGAGATATCGAGGAGCTCGATATATCGCGGAATCGGTTCGAAAGACTCGAGGACGTAGCCTTAGTCTGCTCTGCGCTACTCAAGCTTAAATCCTTGCGATTAAGCGGCAATCGCTTCAGCTCATTGTCAGTTTCTTCGTCCCAAGGCTTCAACAATATAACCTCCTTAGAGATCGGAAATATCCTCATGAATTGGTCCGAGCTCTCCACACTGCTTGCGCTCTTCCCCGCTGTCACAACGTTGATCGCCCCACACAACAACATCACCCATATTCCGTCTCCACCACCATTCTCTATGTCATTGAGAGCGCTAGACCTGAGCTACAACAATATTACCGCTTTCACATCCGTCTCCCCGCTGTCCGAGATTCCCAATCTAAAAACTCTCATCCTAGCGCACAACACAATCTCTACCCTCTCTACCCCGCCAAACACCGTTTTCCCAGCTTTAGACAGACTGGACCTTGGATACAATGCGCTTCCCTCCTTCTCCGCGCTCGATGCCCTACCTGCCGCAGTCCCTAGCCTCACCAGTCTCCGCATCTCGCACAACCCACTGTACACCGGTGTTACATTGGACGAAGCGCACATGCTCACAATCGGGTGCCTTCCCAGCAATGTAACAATCCTCAACCATTCGACTATCACAGCCAAAGAGCGAGAAAACGCCGAGATCTGGTATCTCTCGCGGATTGCGAAGGAGATTGCCGCCTCCCCTGACAAGCGCGAGCAGATCCTGGCTAGTCACCACCGCTGGGAAGAGTTGTGCAAGCTCCATGGCGAACCAACAGTGGCGGTGGATAAGGGCGAGAATGAGAAAACGTTGGCTGCGAAGCTGGTGGAGATGGAGTTTTTGTGCGGCGAGAAGGTAGAGAAAAGGAAGGTGCCGAAGGGGACACCGGTTAGTACTCTAAGAGGCATGGTCAGCAGATGGTTTGGAATGAGTCCGTTACGGATAAAAACTTGTGTGTACGCAAGCGGGAGAGGAAGTGATGTTGAGCGAAATTGATGATACCAGAGAACTGGGATGTATGTGGAAGTGGAAAAAGGAAGTGTGCTAGTCAGAGTAGAGTTGATGTAACAGTTGCATGAGTTTCATGGATGTTGAAAACTACGGGACAACATCGGATGTTTCTCGTTGAGTGATGAGGAATGAATATCTTGAAAAAAACTCAAGCCCGCAAATTAAGAATTGAACAAATTTGAGCTGATGTTGCACCCTCTCACTCAAGGGTAGGATAATTTGGTCTCATCCAACGTGCAAGGTGAGGTATCAGTGAGTGTTCAGGTGACGGTATGTACATGAACTTTCTCAACCTCCTCCTCACATTCTCACAATCACACCACCACAATCTCCTATCCATCCAAAAGATATCTTTTGCCAGAGTATCCTATAACCTCGAGAGAGTATCATCTCTTATCTCCCTCAAATCTGCTCTTATTTCCTTACCACGCCTTAATTCTTAATTCTCAAAAACACAAACAAATGGTCCACTGCAATTGTCTTCGCTACCGTGCTCATGTCTTCTCCACAATACTAACCCAACCTCCAATCGCACCCCGCTGTCTCCTCCTGGGTCCTAGCGGATCCGGAAAAACGACCTTCCTCTTCCGCCTCAAACACGGCGAATACTTTCCCGTAAAGCCGACGGATGGTGTCAATAGTACCTCCCCCCCCCCCCCCCCCCCCCCCCCCCCCTCCTCCTCTTCCCCGTATCTTCAGCTAAGAACCTTGCATAGTCGAGGAGCTCCCCGTCACCCGCAAAACTTCCCTGGTACTCTCCGACATCGGCGGGTCAGACCGGCGCGAAGTACGCCTCCATTTCTTACATTCTGTTCCGATTTTAGATCTCAGCATCCTCTTCTTTATTGATACTTCAGCGCCGCTTGCAACGCTCCCATCCGTACTCGAAGATCTAGTGTACCATGTTACATATGCGCGGAACCGCGCGGGGGGGACACGGTACATAGGAATTGTGCTGAACAAGCAAGACCTGCTTGTTCCGGGAGGGGAGCAGGAGAAGGAATATCAAGGCGCGTCGTTGAATGATCGGGCGGCGATAGTGGAGCGGATTAAGGAGGAGGTGCAGAAGGTTATGGAGCAAGTTATGAAAGAGCCATTGCTGGACGTGGGTCAGGATACAATGAAGTGGGAAGTACTGGATGGGGGAAAGGATGGATTAGCGCTAAGACGGGGGAGGGAGTGAAGGAAATCTTTGATACGGTTGCGAGGGCGGTGTTTGGGGTTGAGAAAATGGGGCTGCTGGGGGTTGTTACGGGGGGTTTGTTGGAGACGGTTACTGGGGGGCCGCCGGCGGGGTTAGGGTAGTTTGGTTTGGGTTTATGGGAGATAGAACGGTGATGAGTTTTATTAAGGTGTGAATGTAGGAGTATTGGAGTTTCTGGAGTTGGTATTAATGCATAGCGAGTGAATCACGAATGAGTGGTGAATATATCACCCAAGGCCTAGCTCCACTTTTATGGACCTAAGTAGTGCGAGAATAAGAGAAGGCGGGTTTAGAAGGGCATTGAGATGCCCCTCGGAATTTTGGATAAACAACTGGCACGGCGATTCTATCTTGACCCTCTGCGATCTTGTTAAGTTGTTGCCTGAGACAAGCTAGAGGTGAGTGGTGTAGTATGCCCTAGCCTCCCCTCAACCCCATCATGGCCAACAATCGCTATCACATTCATTTCAATACTTTGCTATCACCATACAATCCACCCGGATACAACAGAAATTTGAGTTTTATCTGACTAGTCTGCGAATATACAGATGACCAGCCGGTCGATCTGACCGCTTGTTTTCGCATAGGCTCTTTCAACGACGGAAAACCCGCAGCGTTTCCCTGAAGGGCCGATAACGGTAATTAGCAAAGTCCGCACCTGCCAGACTTATGGCCGACTATAGCCTAGTCGGGTCAGATATATGCTCCCGACCTCCAGCTAACCGGCGTCGGTAATACATGCAGACCACTTATCAACAGCGTCTAGAAACATTCTTTTGTCAGAGTTCTCACCGCTGCGTTTGCGATCACCATCAAAAAGTGGGCGAAAAAGACGTAGGAGAGAATGAAGACGGGGAGACTGAGCTCTGAAGTTGGATTCCAAGGTGACTATTCTCCATGATGGTCAATTATCCTGATGCTAACTTCGGTTCTCGGTTTGTAGTCGTCTGCTGTATGCTTGAGAGGCGGAAAATGAGATGTTTTAGACTGGTATAATTATGGCGTTGGAGGCTACTGTACCGGGCTTTGTGCTTCATACGTAATCAGTAATCAAGAGGGGTATGGTATGAAAGATTTCTGACTTGGTAATCGTAATCAATGGGGGAGGTAACTTGTGCTGAATCAATTACAACTTGAAATACATGCAAAAACAACAATCTATGTCTATTCCTGGTGAATCAACAACCACTTTCAACAAGTATGATCTTCGGAAACTGTAAGCCTACCCAATATGAATCATTCTGCCATTTAATCAACATCCCGGGTATGAAGCACAAAGCCCGCTACAGTATCTTGTACTGTGCATAGCTAAATTGGAATAGAAGCAATCAGTACTGTAACTGTAGCGCCTTCCCCCAGTTTTATTTTTCCGTCACGTTACTGTGTATCGCCACCACAACTGTATATGTGGGTACGAGTGCCATCGAACATGTATCCTCGACAAAGGATGGTCTTAAGGCCTATGTTCACTCGAAACATTAACGTGAAACATAAATCATCTCGTCCTACAGAGATATCTGCAACGCGTACCGTTATATACAACGGAGTGATTGAGACATCTGTACATCACATCTGGTACATATGCCTTATAGTAAGTTCTTAAGTTCTTAGGGCGCGGTTTGGTTCTTCTCCTTATCCTCACCCTCTTTGCCTCTCAACTGCAATTGCAACTGCAACTTCTTCCCCCAAGTCGTTTTCGAGTCTCAACAGGTGTCACGTTCGGAACCCGTATAGAAAGTCTACTTTCTCCTTGCGTTCATAAATCATTGCAGAGGTTATCTTTCCTAGGGCTGTATTTGCTCAGATCTCGTGTACATATTAGAAGCTCTACCTTATTACTGTGACTATAATCAACGTATATGTTCCGACTGAACTGCGAAGTAATCCGCTTCGCGAATAAGTCGACTGCTTCACGAATAAGTCAACTTCCTGTCTCAGTTGACTGGGCCAAGTTCTTGCCAGTCAACTGGGAGTAGAAGTGCATTACTTTGCAGTACAGTCAACTGGGCAGTTGTGAACCTCGGGTATGCTAAACTAGTGCAGAAGAAATATTATGCATTAAGAGCTTCCTGTTGTCAGTACACATACTCTCTGTATCCCAAGCTCTTTGCAACCTCTACCACCTATCCGCTACCACTAACTCTAATTCTCTGTACGATTGAAATAGCCACATTTATCTCTGAATCCCAGACAGTCATGTCTATAGCCAGTGGAACCACAGACTGTGGTTTTACAGCCCAAACGATGTTACAGTTTCAAGTGATACTAGAGAGTCCGAATCATATCAACACTATGATGTTCGATGCACACAAATACTGAGTCTATTCCCACTGGCTTCTCTTTCCCAACGAAAAGATTGTCAGTACTAATAGTAAGTAACTTGCAGTGGATATATAGTCGGATTCAAATACTTGCAGAAACTTTACTAGAGGAAGAGAGGCAACATCAATTCAATACAGTACTCAATGGCTTAGTCATACACAAAGTCTAAATCATGTTGTGGTCTATGATTAAATAAATAAAGTATGACAAATAATATCAAATTTCGCTCGGTAGCCTTAAAGATTGTTAATTACTCCACCAAATGTTACGGTGGCCCAAGAGATGGTTAACCACAAGTTACGATGGCTTGAGAGATTATTAACTACAAGTCAAGAGGTTGCAGCAGAATCAAGCAACTATTAAATAGGTTATGAGCCTGGCGCCCGCTACCATCTAAAGACTGCAACCACATCACAGCACCAGTTGACTAGGTGATAAAGCTCTCCACTTTACAGTACAGCCACTGCTCTCAACACCAGTCAGCTGGTGGACACTGCTTCCAGCTTCAGCTAGCTGATACATAAAGTTGACTTATTCAGGAAGCAGCCGGCTTATTCGCGAAGCAGTCGACTTATTCGCGAAGCCGATTTCTTCGCGGTTCAGTCGGAACATATATACAACTGAGCGTTCAGCTTACCTGGTACTAGAAACACTAGGTGGAAGTGTTACAAACGCTGCGGTACGGGTTCGAAACCTGGTACTACAAAATAATAAGTGCTATAAACACGAGGATTACAGGCAGGCTCAAAGCCTGCAGAGATCACTCTTTTGCCCAGGACATAATCCATTCGTCTGTATTGCTAGCGAGTAACATACCTTGAGCTTTCAAAGCCGCCGCGACCGCCGCCGCAAATTCCCCTCAGTGCTTGATAGAATTTCATGCTGAGTTCAAGTTATTTGAGTTGTAAGATACTAGCTAAGGGCATACATACCTGCCAGACGCATGTAACCTTCCGGGTGGAACGTACATTACCATTTTCATTAACGCTTTTCCTCCTCCTCCCTGCAACTGCGTCGTTTATATATCTAGCGCAGAAGCGCCCTCACCTGCCCTGTGCCCCAACCGTCATTCCAACCACCATGGGGTTAGAAAATATTCTAGGTAGCAGAAGCCATCACCACTATCACCACGGCTTTACCTAACTAGCTAGTCTAGGGATATTTCAATACTGCTGCTACTATTACTACTGCGAAATCAAGGCCTGAATAAAACCACACAATGCACATACTTAGTCTACATGATGTAGGGGGTGGGTATATTATTAATATCTTATTGCAATCACAGTGGACAAGATGTGCCATGTGTTAACACATGCGCTGCAGAGATAGGATATAGATATGACGCGGCAGCGGGGGGTGTTAATTGGATTGACAAACTATTACTTGCACGCCGCAGTATCTGTGCCGAAGATGAGATGAGATGAGGTGTGGTTTGTGAGTTTTTATTGGTATGGTGAGATGTAAGGCAGTTTACAATTGATACTTTGAGATGGGGATAGGTGTAGACAGATGACCTCATGTGTCCATGAAGATATCACCACTAAAGTACTACGCCAGTCACGCATTGGTAGGTAGGGTATTTATATGAGGATACTTATAGTAAGTGAATGCAATATCATCTATGTCGTAATGTGGTGGGAGTAGTGTGCGTGTATTTTCTATTGATATTCAACATTACCATCATGAAAACTCACTCAGAAAACTGAATTTGTGTAACAGAAACTCGAAAATAACCCAAACCCCACGCGCACGCTTCTTACCCATTCCAAATCTACCCCACGTCAACTCGCGAGCTTCTCTCTGAGCTATCTCCTTCCCACTTGCATCTAACCGTTGGTCCAGCCTCACCAGATATTATACATCTCGTTCCTCCCATCCAATCTATCATACACCACCCTTCCCACCCAACTGCTGTTCCTGTGCCATCTTCCACTGGTGCGCAGCCTGCAGTAGCTTCAACACACCCGCATTCGCCTGCTCATCAGCAGGGAACAAGTAATCCATGTACTCCTCATAACTATCATCATCCAGCTTTCTCCTCTTCTTAACCCTCCTCGGCATTTGTGCCTCAACCTTTTTCAGATCCTCCGACGAGCCATGTGTACTCTCGAAGCTCTTCCAGGCATTCAACAACACCACACGTTCCTCCTTAAGATCTTTCGCCTTGAGAGAGGTGTATGCACGTGTGAACACTGCTCTGGCACGTGATTTTGCGGCGTCGGATACTTCTGCTTCTTCTTCATCTTCGCCGCCGGCTTCATCGGCATTGATTTCGAAGTGCGCGTATGAAATCCATACTTTAACGTGATCTGTTTTCTCGAGGAGACGTTCGAAAAGGTTTCTCGTGCGTTCGAACTCGCCAGATTCTTCTTCAAAGTCAATATATGCTTTCCACACCAGTTCCGGCATATCTAGCGTTTCCTGAGCAACCGCGAGTTCAAAGATAGCGCGAGCGCGCTCGTCGTCTTCGAGGGCGATTTCGAGCTCTGCGAAGCGGATCCATGTTGCTGCGTTGGAGGGATTGAATTCAATGTGTTTTTCGTAGAGGGTTCGACAGCGTGAGAATTCATGGAGTTTTGTTTCTAGCTCGATGTATCCTTTAAAGAGGCGGTCTTTGGGACACATACCGATTGCTTGGCCGAGGGTTTTCCGTGCGCCGGTTAGGTTCATTTGTCGGATTTCGAAGTGTGCTTTGAAGAGCCAGATCTTGGCGAAGGTGAATTGTTTGTGTGGGATTAGTCTGAGACATTCAGAGTAGATTTGACGCGTGCGTTCTATGTCTTTTCCGGTCATCTCTTCCCATAGTGCGTAGAAGATCCAGAGGTAGATGTAGCGGCGCCAGTGGCGCTTTTCTCGGGTTGGAGGGACGTTGACGATGGCGCGTTCATAGACATCGCGGACTCGGTCGAGGTCGCCGAGGGTTTCTTCAAGGCGGGCATAGTCGAACCATATGTCGTAGTTCTTGGGGGTCTCTGTGATCTGCTCTTCGTATTGTACTCGGCGTTTAGAGAGGATGACATCTTCAACCCCTTCGCGCTCACCGAACTGTTTTTCGAATGTAGTGTAGTTTTTGTGGAGGAGGTAGGATTTAGAGCGTGGGAGCCGGTCAAGTGCGTATTTGTAGATGACGCGGGCGCGCTCGTATTCTTTGAGTTTTGCTTCGTACCTGCGGTGTTTGTTAGCCACTGCTGTCTCCGGGGGTTACATGTGGAGACGCACCTGGCATAAGCAATAAACAGCTTCTCGTCCATAAACTCATCTCCCAGGGTTTCTATCGCCGTCGTGAAAACCTCCCTAACATTATCCTCCGTTCCAAATTCCTCCTCGAACCTTGCCCACTTTATCCAATTCCTCGGTTCCGGATGCACCTGCGTAAACCTTTGGAAAATTGCCCTCGCCCTCTCAAGCTCAGCATATCGCTTCTCAAGCTTGATATACGCGCTCCACGCGGCCTCCTCAGGCTCCCAGCTCATCCAGCGCTCAAACACCTGTCTAGTACCGGGAATATTCCCCAGCGTCTCCTCCATGTACACATACTTATACCACAACTTATCCACTCTCGGTAGGATTGTAACCGCACGATCGAGTAGATTCCGTGCATGGTTAATATTCCGTGTCTTCATCTCCGCTTCAATATATCTAAGCCATAGCACAACGCTCCTCGCATCCACATCAAGCGCACGCTCAAAGATTGACCGCGCACGAGCATACTCTTTTTGTTCTAACTCCCACTGTGCGTACCGCATCCAGTTGTTCATGTTTATCCGGTTCCGTCGGACATAGTCTTCGAATTCTTTCCGCTTGCGCCCTTGGAATTCGTGGAGTTCTTCGAGGTCGGCGAAGCGCTGAGTTGGCGCTTGGAGTCCGGGTTCTTGTCGCTCGAAGGCTTCGCGGAGGATTTGTTCTGCGCTGGAAACGGGGGGTTAGAAAGGTGCATTGGGGAGGAATTTGGGGGGGGGCGTGCCTGATTTGTTGCGCGGAGGCAGCCTTGTTTTTGACCCGGGGGGGGCCACGGGAGGTCTCCATGGTTGAGATGAGGTTGGGAGTGAGGATCTGTAGGTTGCGCTGTGGTGGTGGTGATGGTGAGGTTGAATGTTGGTTGGGGGTTCACGCCAGCGCGTTCTTGGTTCAATCGAGGCGGCTTCGTCGTCATTATTTACCCGGCATACCTCACAAGCTTTCTGAGTAACAAATAATATAAGATAGGGTTACTGTAAAGTATAGTAAAGGACTTCCCGTAGCGTTGAAACGAGGGGGGAGTACATACTAAGAACTGGACATTCGCCATCCGCAAGGAGCAACGAGCATTAAAGTCTAGCCATGGGGTTCAGTCCTAAATTCTCGCTTCCTAAACTCCCAATCTTCTAAATCGCTACAGGAAGTTCCCAGTATAAAGTACCCATCGAATTTTCTTGAATTCAAAAGCGCTATCGAGTGACAAATTGTGAATTTTTGCCCCTTAATCACTGTCCCTTGATCACTCTGTGCCTCACGTGATGTCAGGGTTAGGAATGTAAATATTGGAGATGCTGCGATTTCACACCAGGTTTATCGATAGAGACTCCCTAGCGTACAAAATATGTAATCCATTATTGATACTTCACTATAACTAGGTGGTTGAGAATTAATCGTTCATTGCTGAAATTTCTGCGTTCACACATGAACCCCTAACTATATCATGTGAGGCACAGGCGACATGAGTATGTTTTCAGCCACGCGATATGGTCCGAACTTGCTCCGATTTCCCCCGAGAGGTAACAAATAACTTCTAATTCCCATACCCTACATAAATGCCAAGACTTTACAATATACAGGGGTGTGATCAATTGGTGCTAAAAGGTCTTGGCATTCGCGTAGGGTATAGATTCGAGTTTTCTACATGTACATATTATTTCGATTACAATTGATGATTTGACGCGGTAATTGTGGCTTGGTATATGCGGCGGATACCGAACACCTCCGATATAACAAGCAAACAGACGCAAAACAAGGCACCGTTCTAACAGCCATCAGAGGCCAGGTACAGTTATCATACTTTGACAAGTCTGAGCTGGAACCCTGGCGGGGTTGTGATGCGGAATTAAGTTCTACAAAACTGGTTTAAACTGTGGGAGTCCAATATTTTTGGTACTGTTGTAGCGCAAGAGCAGCTTTTTGGTTACCTTTACTCGGGAAAAGGGTTTTGAGATGCATGAGATCAAAAGAAGCAAAAGGCCTTAAGTACACTTTTGCTGGATATCCTGCCAAAGATAGTTGTGAGAAAAGCAAATAATGGCATCTGCATCTCAGATCTTTCCCCTAGATACCGTACGCTCGTCGGCAAGCCCAGTCTGGTCAGTTGAGTGCATCCTGTGTGTACCAAATCTTTCCAACGAACTGGCGTATGATGCTCACGTTCTGTTTAGTTCTGGGTATGTCTCTGAGACCTGATATCGATACATATTCTGGGATTCCCCTACATTATGCTATAGACTCACGGCTCTAGGAATTGGTATTAGTAGTATGTTCTACAAAGCTGGAAAAGGCGATTAAACTAGTCTAATTGTTGGTGATTGTATTTTTGTGGTGGTCTGCAGTTGTCAACACAGCCTGGCACCCTCACAGCAAACCATCGTCACCACCATCACCAGCTCAAATTTAAGGAGACGAAGACACAAAGCCACAGTGTAGGCACAGCGTTATGTTTGCCCATCGAATTTTCTTGGATAAAATTGACATCGAGTGACAGGTTGTGAGTATCCCACTACTGTCTCACTATTTTGTTTGTTTTATTCATACTGTATTCACTCTAACTAGAGTATGACAGAACCCACTTTCCCTCCGCCTCCAGGCGAGCCGGCTAGGTGGCGGAGATCCCCTGCTTCTACCCTTTCTTCCCCTCTAACAAAAGAAAATGTAAAAGATTGGCCGCTCCCATAGACGAAAACAAGGAATTCGAAAGGAAAGGAAAGGAAAGGAGAAAGGAAAGGAGAAAGAGAAAAATTGACAACGGGCCCGCAGCCCGTACTTTCTCACCATTGGAGCTCTTGGGATTATTTCAACCAGATGCTTAACCTCTATTTACCTTGCCCTCGCCCACCAGATTTTCTTTACGAGCGAAACAAAAGTTCTGGGCACGAGAGCACTGCCTTTACCTCGAACTCGCCACAAGCAAAATAACTAACCATCACCATTATATGTATGGTACAGACATTTCAGCCCTTCACATCCCATACCACACTCACAACCTCTTCCTAACGGCTCTAGGAATTGGTATTGGAGTGGGGAGCGCTGTGGTTCCCGTATATGCGGCGGAATCAGTGCCCGCACCTGTTCGTGGAACAATTAGTGATGCTGTGGCAGGTGTATGCCTTTAACGTACCCCACATTGGCACACCTCAAAAAGCTTACTAGAAGCAATCCATCTGCCAGCTCAAAATTAAGGAAACAAGGACCACATAAACACAGAGCTACGATGCAGGAACAACGTTATACTTGCTCATCCAATTTTCTTGGTGGAAATTGTCACCGAATGACAGGTTGGTGTTCCAGCAGGCATACCCGTTTTGTTTACATATGCGATAGAACGGCCATCAGAGGCCTAGGTATAACTGTCATGCTTGGCAAGTCTGTACTGCCGCAACAGCAATGTGGATTAAGCCCTACAAAGTCGGGAGAGATGATTTAAACTATGAGAGTCCAATGTTTTTGCCGTTGTTGGTGATTGTTGGTGGTTTACAGAGTCATCTTTCCTACATTCTTACATCTCTCACTAGTAGTAGACCGTGGGATGTTTCAACCAAATACCCAACCTCTACCTCTCGAACCTCTCACAACAATCAAAAGTAATTACCCATCATCATTTTGCGTATAATACAGCCACTTCATCCCCTCCCACCCATACCCCCTTCCACACCTACAACCCCTTCCTCCCCTTCCTCTTATCCGCCTCGTTATTCTTAAACGGAAACCCACTCGTCCTCTTATCCGCTCCCGTCTTCCTCGAAATATGACCATTACTCGCCCCAAACAACAGCACCCACCCACCAATAGCCACAAATAACGAGTGCACCGCAACAGCAATCGTATACGTCAGCGCATGACCCGCAGCATACTGTGTGTAACAGTAGAACGCAATCGTGCAGTGGTACGTAAGCGTGATTGACAAGCTAGGCACGGCGTACGGAGCAGTAGGGTCGGTTAGATCTGTGCTTGCGGGCGCTGTTGCGGGCTCGGAGAGAGTGGACTAGATGGTGTTAATTAGTGGGAGATGCGGGGGGAGGAGGGGGACGGACGGTTAGAGGGACGCAGCCGGTGAGGAGGAGGTTGAGAACCGCGAAGGCGATTAAGGTAAAGCCGAGAGAGCGTGAAAGGTATTCTTCGAGGTCTGTGGGGAGGTTAGGATATGTGCGCCGATGGGGTAGGGGAGGGGAACAAACAGGTTGACTGCCGAACTTCGGGGGAGAGGAGGGAGATTATCACGGTCGGGGAGACGATGAGGGGGATCGCCTCAAGCACCATCCAGCCAGCGGATACTTGTCTTCTGTCAGCGGCAGAGTTAGGGGGATGAGGAGGGAGAGGCGGGTACGGTAGTTGAAGTAGTAGTAAACGTCCATTGTTGCTGTTTGTTGGTGTGCTGGTTTGATTGTGATTAAAGTATTGTTGAACAAATAGTGGAGATATGAAGATTGGCAGATACTAAGAGGAGGTACTTGGTACTTTGGAAAAGGACGGGAGGGAAGGCTTTTAAGTGGGATGTTGCTCAAGCGCGCAATGCGTTGAAACCGATGACGTCGGAGAGTTGCTACAACACTCGCTAGCGCATGATTAAATGTAGATACATCTGATAACAAACGCCAACCAACAGACACGTAACAAGCAGCGAAGAGACACACCCACTTTTTGTCTCGTGCCGCCTCCGGTCCGCGCATTCCATAATGACCACATCGACCCTCTCCGCTGCCTCAGCCGCTCTCGATAGCCTCCTCTCCAGCAGCGCACAATCGTCCATTTCCTCGAAGCCGCGCCGAAAGAAGACCACTAAACGCTCCACCACTACCACCACCTCCTCCGCTTCAATAGATGTAAGCGACCTCGACCCAGCAGCGCAGGCTCAGCGTGAAGCAGAAGAGAAGCGAAGGGTCGAAGCATCCGTCAAGGCGTTAAATCGTGCGAAAGTCCGGAAAGAGGAACTGGAGGTGCGAGAGAGGGTATGTGGTGTTATACAACTGTTCATGTGAGTATGGGCTAATTGGGGTACATAGATTCTAGAAATGAGGAATGCAAAGTCGGGAAAGAAGGGGAAGAAGAGGAAAGCTGTTGTGGTGGACTTTGGCGATAGCGATTAGACGAGGGTTGTTAAGGGGATCATGACTTGAATGCTGCTATCAGTTGGAACCCCAAGTTGAAGATTTTGTCAGCTAGGACGGGCAGGCTGGAGTGTACAATATGGGTTTATAGTTGGTGTCATTAGAAGAGGGACGGTAATGGAACTGATAGAGCGCCGACGTACTATGTAAAAGACAAAGGTGTCGCAGCATACAGGCAAGTCAACTCGTAATGCGAACCTGACATGGTACAAGTACAATCAATAATCCTATCAACAAAAACCACCCCAATTGACTTCAAAGCTCATATATCTCCCCAACACCTCTCAACCCGTACCCAGAACGCCGAGTACGAAGCTGGTAAGCCACCGCCTACCACGAGCAAGCACTGGGGAATTTGACTTTTGCTTCCGTGTCCACAAACTCATCGGGCTGGAAAGAGACCCCGGAATTCTCTAGCTATAAGGAAGACGATTTAATCTGTTACTCTTATGAGTAAAGACTAGAGAAGAAAGGAAAACGAGCTGAGAATTTTTTTCTGAATAAGTATTTCATAATCAGCCGGGTAAGATATGCCAAGCCTTTCGGCCAAAACATAGCCCAGGTTGGAAGAAGCGTGAGCATGTAGATGGGACTTGGGTTCCAAAATGTGAGTTTGGCCCGTACCTTGACGAGTCTACCCCGTCGGCCTTCTCCAACATGTTCCAACATGCTCAAGCGATTGAACAAAAGCAACCCTCTTTGGCTTGTAACGTCCAAATATCTCCCTGGCCATGGATGTTACTTCGTGATCATGGCGGACGCACTAGCGGCTGTGGGGTGAGTGGTCGAGGATATGATCTCAAAGTGTATTAATCCAGACAACACGCCCGACATCTGAATTACTTCTGCAGACTTCATAACCTGGATTTGGGCCAGATATTTAAGGATGAACTCGAGACAGTAAAACACCATACGAAAAAGCTCGGTCCGTATACTCCCGGTTCTCCTCTGCAGTTAATGTGTGCACGAATAACATGAGACCGTTGTTCAAACTGCTAAAGTTATGTTTGGATAGTTTGACTGGACTGAATACGGTTCATTATCAATAAATTATGGGCCGTAAGTTTACCGTTAACTTTCCATCCCTACAGATATTTGAGTTTCGATTAGTATATGTGGCGAATGCAACTTCCTCAAAGTTTATCTTCTCAACCAAATTGTACAAACTCTAGAAAGAACTATAGTTAGAAGTGCATGAGGTTATTATTACTTAGAGCTAACAAGCTCGCAAACCCTACGGATCGGGATATGCTTCGAACGTGCCCCAACCGTATACATCCCGAAACTTAGACTTTCTAATCCCACCCTCTATCTAAAAAAAAATACACAATCACCACACCCTTCCACATCATCGGCGAGCACACTCTACCTCCTTCCACACCTGTAACACCGCCGATAGGGTCTCTTTACAGCCACAACCTTTACTCTAGGCCCGGATCCAGGGCGCCACTCGTCCTCAACATCCGGATCCTCATAACAAACACCATATGGCAACAACGGCGTTGAAGGTGAATACGCTAGGAGTGCCAGAAAAACTGGGATGAAGAAGTTTGGGAGGAGGAGACTTGCTAGTAGGAAGAGGCGTATGAGGAGGAGGGTTATCATTGCTGTGTATGTTGGAGATACCATGGTGGATAGGCAAGAGTTTTATAGGTATAACGGGTGGCGTCGAGTTGAAGATGAAGCCTTTGTATTGCAAAATGAATACGCACCAGGAATGTGGAGTCTGCTATAAGTTTCCCGGGGTTAGCAAGATCCCAGGCTTGGTCCGCAGTCGGTAACTGATCCGAATGAAAGCTGGTCAGTTGACGGAGAACATTCCACAAGGGACAGTGACAAGTTGACCGAGGTTTTTATTATCTCCCTGGTGAATTTAGCGATATAATGTGAACCTAAAAGCTCCAACCAACGAGAGAGTACTTAAAAAATACATCAATCAATTACTATCTTATAAGCTCAATATACCATTGCGAAGTAACAAAATATTCTTCATAGACACTCACTCACATATCACGTCCAGAACAATGTTGCTTGGAAATCAAGAATGGCAAAGGCCGCGTATCAGTCGCCATTACTCTCTTGTATGTATCTCGAGTCTTTCTCCTTCTCTCTCTCTTCTCTCTGTATGTACCTTAGTCTGTACACACGGTTCTCCCCTATCACAGTAACAAACAAAATAGGTCCAATCAGCAGAAACCACAAACAAATGACCTTCACGTTGTCGATGAGTCAACTATAATAATCGAGGCAATCGCAGATAGTTATTAGTACAACCAATTTACCCTGTTGGCTAGGATGTGTACCTGAGTTTGGAATTATTCCAGTAGACCGTCTCAAGTCAACCTGAACCGCGATTATCCCAGATGGAATGCCTACTAACGTAACCTCGGATCCTTCAAGGTGGGATGGCTACCAAACCTAATTAGGATCCTCTCCGGTGGGATGGCTATCAATGTAAGGTCGGATCCTCTAAAGTGGGATAGTTAGGATACTCCCAAATGGGCAGCTAACTACCGCGAGATATCGTCGTGCCTGTATGTTGAAATACGGCCGAGGTGACATCAGGCTCCATGGTCACAGGAAACCAGGCGGGGTTAAAGCTCCAATCAGGGATCCATGTTGTTGGCATCCGGACGTGTGCTCTCCTCCAAGCATTCCCCCTCTACCATATAATCCTTATACACCGCTCCGTTCTCTATACACCGATCCGTACATCCTGGCTCGGTGCCATTGCAGATGGTGCACTCCATCTCCGTGCGGTCGCGGCGTGCACACTCTTCGCACCCTTCACCCACACATTCTTCATCAGCGAACGACATCGGATTAAGTGTAGTAGAGTGATCCGGAATGAAAGATTGGTAGATACACATCAGGCGAAATGCTATCTCGTACAACTCCCACTCTGGCGTCGGCTCCAGGGGTTCTGATTCCGTCACCTCCGCGATGATGGTGGCATCTGAATCATAATCCGGATCCTGTACCACAGCCTCCGGTGACTTTCCCTTGGGGCTACAACGCGATTTCTTGGGGTTATTAAGGGCCGCATAGTCCGGCCGTTTGACTCCACGGGTGCTGCGTCTGGTTGGCTGTGCTGAGGCGCTGGCGGTATTGCGTGCGCGAGGCATTGTGTGGTGTGTGACAGATCAATATGGATGGGAAAGAGTTGGATAGAAGAAACGGAGAAGGGAGAGAATGATATGGAAGATGGAGATGGTAGAATGTGATGTTTGGGAAAAAGAGCAACAAAAATGGCTCCTAAGGCTCTAAGAAGATGTAAGGCAGTGGGAGAGGGGAGTATGGAGGGTGAATGCAGTTGGAGGGTCTATTTAAGGATGTTTGATAAGGTTTATTTAAAACGAGTGAGAAAATATGACGCTGATTTTCATTGAGGAGCTGAATACCCCAACGAACTTTGTTTCACCAGCGACCCACTTATGTTGAGGGGAAAATCGGAAGGTGGGATATCTGTTTAAGAAGAGGAATCATGTTAACGATGAGCCTGAAAGCAATAACATATATTTGAATAATCCACGTTTAGAATAATGCCGAATTTCGCCGAACCGATACAAGTGAGGTTGTTTCCTTAGCGAAAGACAGGTGAGAACGAGGCGAGGGTGCTAGCTTTGCAGGTTATCATATTATTTCTAAGCCTTTCCCGGTGGCTATTGAGTCTGGATGTATGGCATTTGTTCTGCCAGACCGGAGTTTCCATACCGGGTACGATGGTACCTGATGACGAGCAGTAGAACCTCCACAGTCTGTAAGGCCCGGGTGATGTATCCTGATTCGACACGATAAGGATGGAAACGTTCAGAGTTGGAAACGGCCTAACATTAATTCAATTCAATTCGTCTGAATTTTTGCGAGCATCTTCAATGACTTCTGTATACTATCCTTAAAACTAGCTATAGCTGTCTCGCGGTGAAGCAAGAAGACATGATACAAATCTGCTGGTCGCCCAGGACAGAGGAAATTATGTCACAACGGTGCGACCTTTGCGGCGGACTAGGAGGTATTGTTCGCTATCTGTTATGGCTTCGATACAGCACTTGTACAAGTCTCGTATAGGCGTATACAAGGCCTTGAAAGGTTCGATAGCAGCGAGGGGAATATCGTCAGTCGTCGTGATGGTACTTGGGCTCGAGGGGAATTGGCATCAGTAGGCGAGATGTGCTTGGTCATCTTTATGGTGTGTGTCTGAATCAGCGTCCAAAGCGATGAGAGGTTGCAAATGTGATGTGTTGGGTTCAGATGCTGTTCGGTCATTGACTTTCCCGGCGTGTCCTGCACTTAATAGCAATCGATTCCTCATGTATAGGAGTCAAACCCCATCCTACCCCACCCCCATGTGGCGATCAACAAGTGTAGCAGGCGTCCTGACGAAGAGATGGTACTGATCCAGGCACTGGTGATGATAGAAGTTATGAATCGAACTATGTAATGTAGTATTGTCATGATTTGAATAGTCTCGGAGTGTGGTACACGAAAAAAAGTGACCGAGATTATGAGTTGAAGGCATTCCTTTGATATCGATCCGCTTAGGTGCTAGAATGCTAACAAGTAGCATCTAAATAATGAGGCCATAGGTAGGCTGTGGTGTTGCTACTGTTTGCAGTGGATGCGGCGCAGACATAAGAAGGATTGATATGACGTGAGAAGTAATGATAATGCCGGGCCTCGAGAGGTTATTGTTGACTGTTTGAGAGAAAAAAAAGATGGGAGATGGGGTGAAAGTAGGATACTTATAGGGGAGTAGGGATTCTGGATTGCCGAGCAGACAAGAAAGCCTTACCGTCTGTATGTTGTAAGTAGCTCGTAAGAGACGCTCCTTCCCTATTACAACGTCCTATCTTGATACATCACTAGCTACTTCTTCAGTATCTATAACGGTCTTTGCGCCGCTTCCGCCTCCTTCGACACTTCCACAAACTTTTCCCAACACCTCCAACTCTCGCCACTATTAATACCTTCCAGCGCCATTTCTACCGCGTTCTTCCAAAGCGTCCCTCTCACCACCATATCAGTGCCCACTTGACTCTCCCCTTCCACCGCCCCCGAAACCGCAATCAGCGCCGCCGCATTACCAAGTACAAAATCCATTATCGGCTCACCGACCTGCATCTTTCCACCCAGCAGACGTTTCAATATCTCCGCATTCTCGCCAGGCGCCTTTCCACCAGCAACTTCTTTCAGCGGGTGCGTTGGCAGTCCAAATGTTTCAGTAGGATGGATCTTGAACTCTTGAATCCCCTCACCAACGAGCGACCAACAGTCTGTGTACCCCTCCGGAGAGACCTCGTCCAGCTGCTCCTCGCCGCATACAACGAGTGCCTTCTTCACACCTAGCAGCCGTAGTGTTTCCGCGTACACCGGGCCGAGCTCATGCTTTCCCACTCCCAAGATCCGCGCCTCCAGTCCCGACGAATGCGAGTAATCTACTGGGTTTATTAACGGGCCCAGAATGTTGAATATGGTCCTGCACCCGAGATCGCGGCGGATCGGCGCGATGTGTGCCATGGCAGGGTGGTAAACCGGAGCGAAGAGGAAGCAGAAGCTGCTTACAGGGTGCCCGGGTGCGGAGTAGAAGCTTGAAACGACGGGTGAGGTAATAGAGACGAGAGAGGCACCCAGGGAGGTGAGGATATCGGCGCTGCCAGAGGCGGAGGTGGAGGCTCTGGCGCCATGCTTGCCTACAGTATCCCGTCAGCTATAATCGAGGGGAGACTGGGGCGTGGAAGTACAAATGCGGATCCCGCAGCCAGAGGCGACAATTGCTGCGGTGGTGGAGACATTGTAGGTGTCATGTCCGTCACCGCCGGTGCCAACAATATCGACCAGCCCACCTTCGTAAGCTCCTTTCTTGTCGCCCGCCGCGAGTGGGTGTAGCTGAAGATGGTGGATTTGTAGACCAGCGCGACGCATCACCTGCGCTGCTCCCGCGATGATGTCGGCTTTCATGTCGAGGCCCGTGTAGTGCATTGCTGTGAGTAGAGCGCCAGCCTGCACAGGCGAGCATTGGTTCTGTGAGATGCGGGCGATTGCATCTGCAATATCATCTGCTGTGACGGCCGGTAGGTTGGTAGAGATCTTCTTGAGAAGTGGAAGGAGTGAATAGCTTCCGTCTGCCATGGTTACTGACTGTGGATGTCGTTAAACTCCACTGATAATGGGTAGCAGCCAATGCAGGGATAACCCCACAATAGCCAAGCCATTGAGTTTGTTCCTGCTGATCATTCTTAGAATAAAGAAAGATGCAACTAATATGTAGAATTGCAGGGCACGAGCAATAGGAAAAATGGATACAACAGAGAATCACCCCACTTCTGTATTTAAAAGGCGTTTTTAACCAGGTTTTATTGTTCCAAAGTGCCTTTAACCTATCATATGAGGTTCTCTTCGTTCCGCAAAGCAATGGTACTCTATAAAATCCGTGTCAAAACCGAGGTGCTTTCTAGGCACATAGTAAGTGTTATAACGTTAGTTTAGGACAACCGAGAAAAAAACACAACTATTCTAGCCTCCTGTTAACTCTAGACAGTTTCAATACTGCTAGTCATATTTGGCCCTCTTGAGAGCATAACCAGCATCATTGAGAGGCGGAGGAGGTATTTCATATTCGGCCGGAGGGGGTGGAGGTGGTGGAGGTGGCACTCCAGATTGGTGGTGGAGCGAATGTATCAGATGGTGGTAGTGGTGGTGGAGGAGGAGGAGGAGAAAGAGGTGGTGGAGGAGGCGGTGGTGGTGGTGGTGGTTGCTGGTAATATCCTCCATGATGAGCTATATAGCTTAGCTGATACCCACCAATCATGTTGTTATTCAATATTAGAGAAGGAAAGTTTCCTTCGTAGTTGAACCCCCCCGCCTGCACCAGATATGGGGTAGTTGAATTGCTGTTGGTGCCAGGGCGCGAGTCCGCCTTCCGGAGTGACTCTCGAGGCTTTAGACCATCGCAATTCCCTCCACTTCTACCGCTATTGTCATCTTCAACCAGCCCTCGAGGGGTGAAGGAACCTATGACCCGGATAGCATCGGATACACCGAATTCTTTCATGAGTGACTATTATCTAGTTAGCTAGAAGGATTGAACAAGAGCGAAAGGGAGATCGCCCACCTCGTATTCTTTGTCAACAGAATCACCAGTGCCTTGTGGATTCCTGTTTCCATTCCTCCAATCTGAGTCCCTGGCGCGGTCCAAGCAATCTTTAGCAAAATGTCCTGAATTTCCACAAACACGGCAAATGACTTTTAAGATATAGTTCTTCTTCTCGGGACAGTCGTACTTCCGGTGGCCAAGTTCGCCACCTAAAAATGCCAGAAATATTCAGGTATCAAGGGCGAGGTATGTGCTCACAATTCTGACAAGGCTGGTTTTCGTCATCTGGGTTTGTAAGAAATCAAGTTGACAAGAGCTGGGTATCAAGATAAGTAGGTATAGATTTACCTTTCAAAATGCCATTCAAAGATGCCAGCAGCCTAAGCTGGTGTCTCTTTAGGTCGTTGCCTTGTTCTAGTACGGATGCAGCCTGATACCAAGTTAATATCCCTATTTTCTAGCAGATAAGAAACACGTAATGATTCTGTGGATCAACACCTTCGCCCTTTCCACGTTATCGTCATTATCCGAGGTAATTAAATAGCGAAGGTCTTCTTCGAGATCCGAACCCGCGGCTCTGTCGCTGCCACCTTTGCCTTCCTTCACGGAGCCCTTTCCCCGAATGAGAATCTTTGCACCAGATTTCGCTTCCATCTCTTTGAGAGTATTACCACGGGGTCCAATGAGCAGCCCAACTAATAGTAGTAAAAACAAAGGCACAAGGTTAGTAAAGTCCAAAACATGTGATCAGTAACACTGAGTCTGTATGTTAGATGGAGGAGGGTTAATATACTAAAGTTGATCTCCAAGTAGTCATTCACGGAGATATAGACTTTCTCATGAGTCCTTTTCGGTCGGCGGTAATCTGTTGGTGCCTTGTAATTTGGAATGATCTTACATGCCATCTGGATGAGTTGATGACGTTCTGCTTCAAGCTTCTTGCGGTATCGAAATTCCCGAGTATTTATACGACGGCCTTGGTTATCGTACTGAGGAGGGGGAGACGGTGAACTGTACAATTTTTTGCTGTGGACTGGAAAATGGAGGATTGTTGGGGAAGGAAGATAAAGATGAAGAGGAAGTAGGTAAACAAGTGAAGCTTGCAATAGCAAGAGCTTAAACCCAGAGCAGACACTAGCTTGGTGACACACTAGTCGCTCGAAGATAGCTCATTTCTATAAATTGGTGAATCTAAAATAACACAATAATTGCACTAGATGCAATTCAACAAGTTGGAATTTTTTGAAGCTGGGATTTCAAAACGGGTGAGAGACCATGACCATCTTAGTATAGAGAATTTACCCGGCTCCCCTCCTTTCCATTCCTGTTAGCCCATACTAGCTCCTTCAGCTTACCGAGCTGTCGCTTCCACCCGTCACGACACCACCAACCTGGGCATTTACCAAATTTATACGGGGAACATGTATTGGCCTATACGCGCTCCTAGAGTTTATACCGCGAAAGTTCCTCCGCCCTCGATATCAATTGACTACGACTCTGAAGAATCTGCTGAACTCGTACGACACAGTCTCTCCTTTTCTTCAGCGCCTGATGATGCAGATCAGAGCGACTCCATTAAAGGAAGTACTGAGGACGAAGATGAGGGACGAAAAGTAGGCGAGAGAGAGGTGCAAGTGGAAGATGAGGAATCCTTGCCAGAAAGCGCCGGAGACAAGGTGCGAGCCTCTACGGTTAGTGCAGCACTGGATGAGGAAACGAGGTCTCATATTATTGCGCTACGGGTTGCACGGAGTGGGCTGTTGTTTGCGACGGTTACAAGGGCCGAATTAACAATATGGCAGATGAAGGTGCTGCGAGCTCCATTTAGAAGGTTGGGATCATAGCTAACATTCATCTAGCCAACTGCGGTTGTTGCGCATGTGCGACGGTCGCCAAGTTCAGTTGGATCCTATGGACCAAATATTGACGTCCTTGTGCGGCCGGATTCACAGATATTTGTCGTTCAAACATCGCTCGGATACCTCATGACCTATTCTCTTGCGACAGATCCTAACGCCCGAGTGTACAAACCGGCCTTCGTTAACAACTATCATCACCATACACGGCAACACTCAACGTCATCTGCTAGGAGAATATCGGTTGGAAACGGTGGCTTGACACCAGGTGCCGGCGAAGGTGGCGGGGTTCGAGAATTCTCGTTGCAGTTCAGGATGGTAATAAAGGTTGATGCGGGCATCAGCAAGTATGTGTCCCAGAATACAAGGCTACAGCCTATGGAAGTCGACTCTGGAAGCGGGCCCGACTCTGACAACCACTAGAGTTCTAGCCCTTGAGGATGAATTGATGGTGGCAACAGTCAAGCCTTCAGCAATTCAGTGCATACGTTGGACACCAGACTCTACAGGAAGTCAGACATCTGCCGAACTACTCAGTCGAATGCCTTGGATGCAGAAGAAAGGTTAGTCCGTACTAGTAACATTTTGGTATGTTTACGTTGTGGGAAAGGGGGTCCGCTGAAGAATGGGCTGACGGGACAGTGATTACTACTGATATGGTCTACGATCGGCCGATGAATCTCTCTACATGGGTTACGAGCGACGGTCGTGCGTATGCGGTTCAGAAACTGCAATTTTCGGAGAGCGAGAGCGGCTCTCGGACGTTCAAGGGATACTGTTTTCACACACCCTCGACCCCTGAAGAGGCTGCTATCAAGGTCTCCATAAATGCGCGCTTTTCCATGATAGCAGTCGCATGCGTAAAGTTAGTCTTTAGGTCCCATTTCAAGATTTGACTGCTGACTTGGGTCTGTAGTGGCTTGATAGCTATGTATACCGCGCGAGATTATAGTGGAAATATACCCCTCTCACATAAGGTGTTTGTTCCTTCTTCGTCGCCAGGTCGGACTACTTTTGTCAGCTGGTCTCCAGATGGCTACTGTCTTTTTGTCGGCTTTGAACATGGCTGGGCTACATGGAGTGTATATGGGAAACCTGGCGGGAACTCTTTTAGCGCAAGAAAATCTCTCGTTGACCGTAGGCCCAACGAAGGATATCTTGGTGGGGTAAAAGATGGTTCCTGGATAGCAAACGGCGGGGAGATTCTCCTGTTGCGAGAGGATGGTAATGAATTCATTTGGAGTCTGGAGTTTGCCAAGTCGGCTGTTGCGGGATGTTTTTCATCTGTCAACACTGCGCGTCCAATGCTACAGACTGGGGAAAAACTACTCATCTATCGTGGTTATGACCAGGATGATAATACGATGATATCTCAGGACAGTAGCGTCTTATGGCATTCCATACAGGTACCAGCCTCGTATCTCGCAGAAAATTGGCCCATCCGAAGTTCTGTAATATCCCAGGATGGCCGGTACGTTGCAGTCGCGGGTACGCGTGGCCTCGCGCATTATTCTGTGAACAGTGGTCGGTGGAAAACGTTTGCAGATGAGCGTATGGAACAGGACTTCGTGGTGCGAGGAGGCATGTGTTGGTACCAGCACATACTGATTACTGCTGTAGAGAGCCACGATCGATATCAGGCAAGTTTAAATTTCTTATCTGTCTTTGTAGTGTATATTTCTGACTAATTTATAGCTACGACTCTATTCACGAGAACTTGCACTTGATAATACAATGCTTGTTCATCTCGAGGAACTGCCATCGGCTGTGATTCTACTGTCGTTAACCGGGGAGGATTCTTTGCTTGTTTACACAAATGAAAACGTTTTATACCACTTCATAGTGCAAAGTACAGAGACTTCTGTACGATTAGTACAAGTTGGACAGATCACCTTCCACGGTATAATACGAGCCCCTGCTCGGGTACGGGCAATAAGTTGGATTGTGCCAGACGAGCAATTACAAGACGGAGATCCATCCCGTGATGTCGCTGTTGCAACAATGATTTTCCTGGTTGACGGGAAATTAGTATTGCTACAGCCATCAACTACCGAAGGAGGCGAATTGAAATACGACATGAGAGTGTTGCTGCAAAATGTCGAATACTATGCTCTAATAAGGGATCAACCGGTGCAACAAGTTTTTTTGTCAAAGCCGGAGGAAGATACACCTTTGAGCGAGACCTTTCCGGTGCCGGTAGAACGGAACCTGTCAGATTCATTATGGGCGTTCGATGGAAACGATGTGAAGGTTAGTCTTGCTGTGGCGATCAGTAGATGATTTTACACTAACATAAAATAGGCATGGATAGACGTCAAGGATATACTTGAATCGGGAGAGAATGGCAGAGAACTACCATCACCGGTTAAGGTCCCGGTTGATTTCTATCCGCTGTCAACGCTTGTAAACAGGGGCATTATCCTGGGAATCGAATCAGAACTTGTGCAGCGACGAGACGTCGGATTTTCACACTTCAAGTTCTCAACAAGAGTAAGTAAAACATGCTCCATCGTTGGGATATCGTTTGCTAATGCAAACAGACGCACCTCTTTATAACGTATATTCTCCGCCATCTCTTATCCTGCCACCAACCAGACGCCGCAGTGGAACTTGCCCGCAACTACGAAGCCCTCGTCTACTTCCCACATGCTCTTGAAGTCCTCCTACATGACGTCCTCGACGAAGAGGCTGATACTTCTCCTAAACCTGAAGATGCCGTATTACCAGAAGTCATCCAGTTCTTAACGCATTTCCCACACTACCTCGACGTGATAGTCCGTTGCACACGGAAAACGGAGGTAGCCTCTTGGAAACATCTTTTTTCTGTTGTCGGTTCTCCGCAAGTTTTATTTGAAGAGAGTCTTTCGCGGGGCCTTCTAAAGACTGCAGGGGGATATCTATTGATACTACATACACTCGAGCAGCTGTCAAGTAGTTCGAAGGATATGGTTAGGCTCTTTGCAAGGGCGGTACAGGAGGGCGATTGGGATCTGTGCAAGGAACTCGCGAGATTTTTAACAGCACTTGATAATAGTGGGAAGACTCTGAGGAGGCCTTAGCATTGGTGGATCTGAGATCTCCAGCGGAGGAGAAGGGGAGTTTCATGTTTGCAAATGGAGGAAGTGGGTGTGGAAATTCCGACGGGGATTATGAGTTTCCGAGCCTAGGGGAGAGGCTAGGCGAGCGGTAGAGATGGTGGTGTGCAATGTTTCGATTATCGGATGTAAAGCGCTACATTAAGAATTATACTTGATCATATCAGGTTGCTCATTCGCTAGCCAGTGATACTCTAGTGTGACCTGACTCCTGAAACTGACAACGCGGCCGACCCTCTTGACCTCCCACCACTAAAGCTGTCGCGCAACCCACCACTATCACTCCAGAGATCATGGGTTCGGGCATGCGTAAGTCATGCCCCAGAACAGCTGAGATAGCGTAGCTGAAAGGCGTAGCTGACGCGGGGTCGCCTGTGTTTCCTAACCCAATGAGACACTCCCCCTTCAGCTGCTCTATTTCATTGCCCTCTCCCCCCGTCCTGATGCCTTCAACTTGCTGATATTGACCGAACCTACTCCAGGACTTCAAGCCCCGCAAACCCAACCTTACCTCCCACCGCCGAAATGCCAAACCTTACAATCCGTAACCTTACACAAAACGCGCTTAAGATAACGCACACTTCGCGTTTTAAGCTTCCGGGCCCGAAACCAATTACCAAAGATAACATTACGGACATCGGGAATATCGCTCGCAACGTCTCTCGCAACATCACCGATCTCTTTCGGCGTTCCCCGGCGTCGACGATCTTGCCTGGGCTCAAGCAGCGAAACACCCAACAGGTAGCCGATAACGCCAAGTCATTTGAGGAGAGAGATGTGAATGTTGATGTTGGATATTACTCCGGAAAAGACACGGGGTTCAATCTGGATGATAGCACTCTCCGCCTCGATTTTGAGGTAACAGAGGGACAAGGCGACGCGCATAGGGTGAAGCAGTTCAGAATTGACATACCAAGCTCGGGAATGCAGGAACTACAGGTTAATCCTCGGGGCGATGTGGGGGATTCAAGCTTGGTTGGCTTCTACATCAAGAGTAGAAACTGCCTGGCGATCGTTTCGAACGCGAGTTTGTCAAGCTGGATGGGGAAATTCAACAACTCGACATTCCTGGGTGCCCTCAGCATTCCCGGAACCCATAACTCTCCGGCTTACCACGCCGCCCTCCCAAGCGTCCGCTGTCAATCTGTCAACATCACCGAACAGCTCAACAACGGCGTCAGATTCCTCGATATTCGTGCGATGTACGACAATCGGGAGCTGACACTGGTTCACGGCGCCTTCAACATCGCGATTTCCGGGCCCAAGAAGCTGAGCGATGCCATGAACGAATGCTACAACTTCCTCGACAGAAACAGATCTGAGACGATCGTGGTCTCCCTCAAGCGCGAGGGCCGCGGTGAAACAAACGACCAAGACTTCTCCAAGCTCATCAAGGAAGAGGTCGTTGACAAGTCGCACGATCACTGGTATGTCGACTCCACGATCCCAAATCTTGGCAACGCGAGGGGGAAATGCATTCTTTTCCGCCGCTACCAACTCCACGACTCCCTCAAATCCGAAAACGACGGCAGGGGCTATGGCATCAATGCTGAGTCCTGGGCCGACAATTCTCCAGAAACCACTACCTCCGGCGGGATCAATGTTCAGGACTTCTACGAGATCCGGGAAACCGAAAATATTAACAAGAAGATACAGTACATCAAAGACCAGCTGGATCGCAGCTGCACACAGGTCGCCGCGGCAGAGAAAAATAAGACGCAGCCACCCTTGTTCATCAACTTCTTGAGTGGGAGCAATTTCTGGAAAGTCGACACCTGGCCCGATAAGATTGCGGCGAAGATCAATCCGGCCATAACGGAGTATCTGGCGGTGGACTCGAAGGTGGATGGCGGGAATGCTGGGACCGGGATTGTGATCTATGATTTTGCGGGTGAAGGTGGGAATTGGGCGATTTCTAAGCTAGTTGTGGGGATCAATGGAGGGTTGCTAGTAAATTGATACTATATAGGTGTTGAGTGTTGGAGCAAGTTTTGAATGATTTCTTTTTTATATTGATGGATAAAGGGATGCGGTTTTGGTTAAGTTATTATTGGCGTATGAATGAAATCACGATTTCTTTCGTTGGAAATTCTGAATGAATGGGGGGAGACCTGTGGCAGACTTACAATCTGACTACAGGGCGTGGATGAGTCGCAATCACAAAATCGGTGATTCATCACGAGTAGGTAAAAGTTACGAGCCTGAAACCTCCAACTTCGTGAGTGATATCATATGATCTTTCTCGGCCGAGAATGGGAAAAATTACAGTGTATCTCATTCCGATGAACGTCGGTTCAGCATAGGACTCCGATCTCCGGCTATGGAAACCGGATGTTTTGATGAAAAATCGACCTGTGCAGCACAGGAACTCATCAATCATAAAAGTCTTAGGACGTTATTAGGGTCAGAGTCTCTCTGGAGAAAGTTTAGCCCTATTTCCGAAACTTGAGGATAAAGAACCTTTAGTTGGTGAATGTATGGGAGATTAGGGTTGTCGATCGAGTTAAACTCTTTCGAGTTTAGTTTTTTGCAAAAGATTCAGGGCTTTGCACTTAGATCTTAGGTTTAAACCTGGTAATATTTGATAAGATGGTGATAATAGATGAGATCATCAGGGCAATAAGATCCAATAATCTAGGTCTGAGTGATGCTCAGATATCTTCAGTACCCTCTGCCTCTTCCTCTTCCTCTTCACTCTATAACTACCAGGCCCTGTATCTATCTACCGATCGATTCATCACCATTCTATCATTGGGCTTGCTGTACCTGAATGAAACTCCAGTCTGTGATAGATCCCTACTTGTTTCTATATACTCTAACCAAATTAGATTAAAATCAAAAAGCTCAAAGTTCCTTTTTAACAAATTTCGGGTTTTGTCCTGAGCCCCGGCGAAGCTCCAAGTAACCCAGCGGTTCAACCGGGACAGGTGTGTAAGATATCATGACAAGATAGCTTTCTAAATTAGGGTTCAGGGTTTTAACCCCCAGGTTCCTGCTGTCTTTAAATACCCCACCTCCCTCTCTTCCTTCTTACCTTTTTTCTCCTCGGTACTAACAAATTTCAAGGCTCTTGCAGCCACAAAATTTTGATCTTCACACGGGAGTTTTCAGGCCCTTGATGGTCACACACACCTTATCTCAACAACTATAGAACCACATGTTGACCTTTTCATGTGGAAGGATGTGTTAACTAAAGAAATCTTGCATCATTTGTACGTCATGCAAAGGAAGCCTATCACGAGTCGTCCAACAACCTCGTCTATCCTGTAGAGGCGTTAAAGTGGTATCAGGAATGTTAGACACCGGGACAATGGCAACACACTTACGCCAGGCTCCGAACCCTATCTTATTGTGGGCGGACATTGAGGGGAAAGTCGCGATTCTGTCACATGACATGGGGACATGGTGGAAGAAGGGGGTCCCGAGTTTTCTCCCCATGCTTCGTACCCTCAGTCGACTCAACCAGATTCTCCTATTTGCAGGCCTGCTTTTCGGTTAATTTTAGCTTTGTCGACATCTATGATAGTCAGGACACCACCAAGACTAAGCATAGTTTTGCTTTGAATCATAGTCGATGAACAGTTTTCGGTGTATTCTATTAGCTTGACCTTACATATTTGTACTTCTATTCATTCCACCTCTGTTTCGGTTAAGAATAATTGCTTCGGCTTTTTGCTTGCGCCTACGGTACATACGCTTTTCAAAGTGTTAAATTGCATAAAATCGAAATTCATCAGGAATCTAACGGAATAAGATGCTCCGTTAATACAACCCACCAAGAAAGAGATTACGTTTACCTGGGAAAAGAGCTCACAAATGGCCTTCGAAGCTCTCAAGGAAGCTTTTACCGCTGCGTTCATCCTTCGAGGCTTCGACATTTTGATTTTGAACGCGAAATCATTGTTACTAAGAAAAAAAAGTTGGAGATACTACCAATGCTCGCAAGGCTAAGATATCAGAGCACGCTGGCTTACAGCTCTGGAGTCTCTTCCATTTCAAGAGAAGTGTCTCACTGACCCGCCTTTACTCATTGTGTACCAGCGTTCATGGTTTCTTGTGGATGGCGCAGGTTTCTATGTATTCTCCTCCCGGCTCAGATATGACGGAGAAGCACGCACAACTTATGAACTTCACACAGAACAACCTTTCTAATCAGAGAACCGTGAGAGAACATGTACGATCCCCCGCAACAACTTCAGAATCTCGGAGGATGCCTTGCCTAATGCCACTCGGGACCCCGGCACCATAAATCATGGCTACCTCACTTTCCTTTGTCTGACCTTGTTCCTGGCGAAACCTTTCAATCACCTCTCCAGACTGGGCAGAAGTGCAAAGGGTGAGGTTCAAAAGAACCACCTTTGAATTCACCAAGAACCCATTTCTTTTTGGGTTATGATAGGAATTGGTAATGCGAGAGCACAGTTGAAAGAAGCTTATGTATCAATATTAGTAGAGTTCAGGAAAGGAGGCATTAATAGGTCGACTCCGAAACATAACTCCAAAACCAATTCTGTAGAGAAAGAGTTGTGCTGCCGTCAAGAACGGGGTGTCAGGAAGAATTTGCCCTGCCCGAGAAAGCTTCAACTGAAGAAGCTTGCCACACTTATGGGGAGAATCTTCGAGGAGATAGAGAGGGAGAAGGAGATAAAGGAGAGTAAGGAAATAGAGAAATTGCAAAAGGAGATGGAGGAAATATCCTTGGCCGAGGAGGCCGTAAAGGAGAAAAGGAATGGGATCTTGTGTTTGATTTTTTTTGTGGATTGGAACGGTGACATAGATTAACTATTAAAATTTCCTCTCATGCCCAGACATTTCTCTCCTTGCTAACAAGCTCGTGCGGAGAAAATGTCGTCCGTTGAGTACACTCCGTCCATGTCTAGACAATAGAATGAATTAACAGCACTCTCTAGAAAGGGATTGGTAAGGATTATCTTCAGACTTCGCATCCTCTATATCTACGGCATACTTGTAATTGCATCATCCTTTCATTGCCTCGGAAAATCTTGTGGGATACCCAAAGACTTACATTACAGTACCTGATACCTCGCTTTCTCTAAATTTAAAGCCTCCAAGATTCCTGCTGAATTGTGGATTGGCTTTCAAACGATATCACGAATGCGTATATAGCTACGAATATTTATTTGCGTAAACAAATATTTTCATTTAATGATATCATCCAAATACCTGTGCTACCTACGACTACATGCCATGATTCTAGCCCCTGTGACTGTTCTAATCTCTTAAAACCGGTGATGGCATCTCAGATATCTCACTACTCAATAACTCTGGCGTGCTATTAACACTCGACGCCGCCATAGACTGCTCGTTTTGAGGCTGTGAGCTAATAAAGCCACTCGCTGGTAACTCTTTGCACACGGAGTCCAGCGAAACTTGCCTTCCCCACCAGAAGTAAACACCCGCAGCCGTACCAACCCAAATACAACACCACCAATAACTATTCCTACAGCGGCACCCACATTTATTGCGCCTCTGGCACTTCCATCCTGAGGATCCAATACGGTGACGAGTTCCGAGTTGCAGCTCCCTAGATGCGCACGTGCCATTGAGAAATTCCCGCGTTTGTAGTCGACATGTAAATAATTTTGGCTTAAGTAAACGCCCCCAAGTATGGGGACCATATTACCGGATTCTTTCTCGGCCTTACTGGCGAAAATATTTGGCCACACCGAAATCATAATCCGTGACTCATTTATGACTTTATACTCTCCGTCCTCGTTGAAAGTACGGCCCTGAGAGACAAGTTAGTGCTGTGGAATCGCTGTGGTGTACCCATTACTCAAACCCACTGAGGGAGTGCATTAAATGTTTCTTGGACGCCGGGTACGAGTGATCTGTAAAGTTCGGTCCGGTTCCGGGTACTTGTATCGCATACTCGGTGAGGTTTTTTAAACGATCTGTCATCGCCTTGGTGAATGTAAATTGGGGTCGCTGTGGACCGATGCAAGCGAGAATAGTTTTGCCTGTTTCGGCGAAGAGGGAGTGCTGACTACCGTCCTCGAAACTCAAACGGACGTCGGAGATTAGCACCTGCAATGGACAGGGCGATGCTAGGTACCTCGGGGAGATGTGAAAAGATTTCCAGTCTGCATCTGGGTCCTTGCGGCCGTTGTCGTAGCCACCGATAACAAGGGTACCATTCATCGACTTCAATTGTAATCTCGAACCGAAAAGAATCCCCACGAAGTGCCCGGCACAACGCCCATTTCGAACAGCCCGTTGACAAAGCTGCTTGATGGCCCTAGCGACAGCCCGCTCCTGTTACTGCTCTGTTTGTTGCTCCATACCTGAATAGGAGGTCGGATATCTTGGAGATCTGTGGGATGGAGGTGATGTTTACTTTGGCGAATCCTTGGACGAATGTCATACTTTCGGGATCGTATGAGCCTGGGACAACTCGCTGACTCCACTCTTCTTCGCGTACGTTATCAAAGGGGTATTTTTCAAGGTTGTAGACACTTCCGGATGAGCCTGCGCATTGGATTTCTTGTGTGATGTTGTCGGGGTAATCTTTGCTGTTGCAGAATCGTGTATTATTCAAAATATTATTAGTCAGATACTCATCACTTTGCTGTTTAGCTCTAAATCAATACTGTGGTTGATGGCGACGCCACCGGAGATGGTGTTGTTTTTCAAGATAAAGGAGACTGGAGAGGCTCTTGAGGAGGCCGCGAGAGTAGATAGGCCAAAACGCAGCACAATCAGCAGGGCATAACCCCGAAGGGACAGCATTGCGGTAGGGAGGACTAGCTTGGATATGTTTCTGGAACACAGAATAGCACAATTCGTCCGGTTGGTACCTGTTCTTATACAACTTTCTTCTCACTCTGCTATATTTTTATAGAAACTTATCTCCACGCCTGCACTCGTAGACACGTGTGCTGTATGTTTGGTCCAGAACTCCAGCGCAAAGCCTTATTTTCTCGTCCACAGCATTCACCGGATGTATCATCCTTCGAAAAACATTCGCATGCATCATATCGAGCTTCAGCTACTTTCTGGGCACGCCCTGTTTACATACCTTATTACCTCGTTAGTTTCGAACTGCTTACTGGTGTTGCGCCAAGCAGTGATTCAAGACTATTACCTCGTATATAAACCACAATCTTGTTCGAGTTTAGTAAAATCCGACTATATATAACATTCTGAGTAGGTAGTTGGCACGTGCACCCCAACTACCACACTCAAAATGTTAGGACAGATCATGATTTAGCTCCTAATGCAAGAGCAGTAGTGGTTGTAATTGAAACCTGTTAGAGTGTGCCGAAGGAGATGAGCGGCTGAATACTGTGTTCCGTAAGATGCATATTATGAACAGTCTTAGTGGGGTATCTAAGCGAATAGATATGCAGACAACCTGGCGCACCAGTTGTAGAGCAGATGGTGCAACTCCATGAGTGGTTCAGCTCGCAGAGGGTACTGGAGCTCTTCTCTTGGCCCAGCTAATTCCTTTAGTCTTCCATTAGCTACCTTGATCGTTGCCTGGCTGGCTCGCACAGTGGGGCATAGGGAGCAGGGTATAGATACTCATGCCCATCATGTTCTATCTTTGCACCAGGCTCAAACTACTCAGGGAATACGAACTCGGATGGTAGTGGTGGTGGGTGCGCACATCCCACGTTGTGATGCGGAATATACCGTATTCACTCACTTAAGAGGTACACTGCCCAATATAGTTAGCGCATAATAATTGCTGCCAGTGTGGCTGTAAAACACTCGCCTGTTCAACTAGATCATTGACGTACCTTTCCTAAATTATCGAATGGTTCCTGAAGTTGCCATATTCATTCCTTCGCTCTTGCTTACTCGAGCTTCCTATAAATTACAACAACTAGTGTCGTGCACAGTGATGGTATGATTGCGGTGATATGATACTGATTATAGTCATTTCTCTATAGTCTCAGATCGTGCTTCTGCGCAGCGAAAAAAAAACGCCCCAAGAGTAATTTCCCCGTTAATTCTGGGAATGATACCACTCTCTGTGTGTGAATATTTCAGTAGGTACTACAAGATACTTATGTACCCAAATACTTAGGTACTTAAGCAAGTAATTTTCTATATTCATGCCTCCCTCGCATTCACTTGACCTGCTCCATGAAATACGCAATCGCGGGCCTGTCGAATCTCTTAGTATGTACTATCCTTCTATGCTTCCCCTTCTCTCTTCTAGTCTCGGATCGTGTGCTTCGGCGCAGCGAAAAAGAGTCCCGAGACTACCTTTCTTCGAAGATTGGTACCACCATTTCCGGCCCTTTTGATACTAGGAAGATTTTATCTAAACTAAACGGGGACAGGGCAGATATGGTCTCTTCTTGGGGCAGGACCAACGTTTCTAGAAGCACAAAATGCCATCAAGCCTCTGTACGTTCATTTCTACGTTCTCAATTCCCATTTATGATACGTACTCTACTGATACAATCTTGACAGTGAAATTATCATACGGGTTGTACATGCAGTCATCGTCAGAACGGTAGCAAGCGGTTACCAGCCTCAAACCATATGCTATTCTGAGTCTGACACCGTTGTGTTCTTTATGTCTAGCTGCGGCAAAGTGTTCCTAGACTCTTCATTGACTGTTCTCTCTGTGACAACTGTTGGAGATGACTTCAAGTATTTTCGAAGGACGGCAAAGACATGTGGAGACCCATTTTTGTTTTAGTATGTTGCCATCTCTAGGCCCATTTGTCTTTTCAGTATATTAGCTGGTGATATCTAGCGTTTTAATTATTTGTGCTGTGTTTTCCCTTGTGTCATTCACTATATCAGTCTGGATGAGTTCAGTGCATCCTCACTAGCTCGTTTATTTGGTAAAAGAATAAGAACACCCATGGCCTTTGAGCGATGATCCCGAAATCCTCAAAATATTTTGTCCATCCATGTGCCGAATTTTGAAGTACTCTACAATGATTCTACAATGATTCTACATTTTTGACACGAGGATGGTAGGGCAAGATCCCTAGAGTTTTGGTTTGTAACCACTTAGGGTATAGGGTTTATGTTGCAGGCCCTCTTATATATGCCAAGGCTACCTCTGCACACCCATATTGCAAAGATGTCGAATTCATTTCTTCATCGCCAGCAACCGTTGGCGATATGCGTGATTGCCTTAGAGCGAGCGCGTCAGCTACATGCCAGGAATGCGGGATTACGAAATTCCGGCGTGGATACCTGCTTGTGTCTGAACGATACAGATAATTAACCCTCAAACAGGAATCCATTATCACTCTCAAGCGATTTAATATATCCTGTGCTCGACTTTTATGATTCTGTTGTTCATAATGTACTGAGCAGGCACGGACGGGTACTTGTTGAAATGTCAAATCATCCCCATCGGATGAGGACATGACTTGGTCTTCGGACAGACACCAAACAGATAATTGACCTGATAGATTATAGACTACACCACAACACCACAACACCACAACACCACAGCCACCGCCACCACATGCAACACCGCCACCTTCACTCTCTCCGTACCACCCTCCACCTCTGGATGACACCGACTGGCACTCGAATGTTTGGAAAGGGGGTACTACGTGACTGACCGATATAGACAGAAGGTCGCCATGACAGATGAGGATTGGACGTCCATGCCTGCCTACCGGCTTGGTAGTTAAGCCGAGCAATAGACATTTCCATAAATCCCGTCGTAAGTGTGATCAGAATTGTGGAATAAGCAAACATGTATGCATATCAGCATCAGAAATCTGCAGAGTCATCTGTGATCAGCCTCAGATGTTTGTTCTTTACTGCGGCTGATTGTTCTTTACTGCAGTTGATTGTTCTTCATGCGCGATTACGCATATGGACGCAGCCTTAAGCTTCGCCAGGGCTTCACCATATGTATGACGGCTTGAAGAAAATTCCATCGCTATTTCGTCTACGCGAATAGCTGCTCTTTATCTATTCTCTCTGGCAGGTTTGGCCCACCTACTTGCCCGACGGCCTGCACATTTACGGAAATATAACTCAAACTCACCAGAACCGCAACGATGAGTGCTATACCTATGCCTTCATATCGTTTTATCGAAGAAAATTGGTGAGCCATTCTACTCCAGACATTAGCCACTTTCTAAGGCGTAACAATAGGGATTGCAATGGGCAGAGTGTTCTGAAGCACACGGACTTCACTACGGGCTGCCGAGAACTAGGCAGCTTCGAAGAGACAGGTTTCGAGAAGTTTGAACTGGAGTGTATCAGTCGGATCTCCACCCATTCCTTCGTGGTTTTGAAGTTTTTCGACAACCTTATGCCTGGACGCTGCAATGTGCGGGTGTATATCCACGACTCTAACCTCCTTGCAGCTCTTGGCGACTTCTTTGGGAGATCCGACTTTGGTATACCGCACGCAACGGCTTTAAGGATGATGGACGAAGGCTGGTTATGGCATTTGGCATTCATGCGAGCCCAAAACCGAGCTTTCCCCCATCGACTCAATCAACCGTTGCGGCAGCTGTTGGATGAATTCTTAAAGAGTCCTACATCTTGCGCGATTCTAGCCACAGGATCAGTGGTTTTCACATGGCTCATTATTCTCCATTGCAACTCCTACAAACAGAAATTAAGCAGCACTGTTGCAGCCGGGGTGGGGGTTACTTGGGTTGGGGCGTTTCCCACCGAGTGCGCTCAGAAACTGGGCCGCGGCTTCTGGATTGATCTTGCAATGTTTGCCCTCAAGTTTTTGTCGGACTTACTGTAAACCTGCCTAGTATCTAAAGATTTCTCATGAAACCGCTAAGTTTCCTTAATAGTCGGGGCCTAGCAGTCGTACCTTGTCTCAGCGCGACCAATAATGCTTTGCAGGCGACGATGTCTCAGGCATTTCACCAGCTATCAACCAGAACGGTTGGTATGACGATACCATCGAACTTATTATCGTTAGTCTCCATATGCACTAGAATTCAGGCATGATATGTAATACTAATTTCTTCAGCCTATATATGCAGAAAGGATATTTCACGAGTATCACTGGTCACTATATTACACCTCGTCGGAAAGTCTTGTTCCCTCTCTCATATCCAAGCGTTTGCCAGAACCTTCCAACGTTTATGACCACCCTCGAACTCGCTTTGCGGCGTGAAATCTGTGTTTTGAAACAGCCAATACCAAAACATGTTGACAATATAAAGACCAGCCTTCTGTAAGCTACTAACGTCAAGGGGTGTGGGAGTAAAACTAACGTAAACAGAACCTCAAGTTCTGCGCCGAAGCAATCCTCAACGGCAATATCCATTTGCCCACGCGGGCGAGAACGCAACGATACAGCTTCACGCCTCCGGTGCTCTCGCTGCGGGGAACGCTTCTCCACCGTCACCAACTTCAACCGTCATAATTATGCGTCGAAGTGCGGTACGACAGGGCAGATCTTCGTCTGCAGACAGTGTGGAAATCCCTATAATCGGAAAGATAACCGTGATCATCATGAGCAAAAGGTCCATGGGTTGGAAAAGTTCGTTAGTAGTAGAAAGTTAGAGCTTGTGTAGAGGTGGATTACATACTATTTGGTTTAGAGGCTTCTGGTTTTTGTTTGTAGAGTAGTGCTGGTCTGCAGTTCGCTACCATAAATTGTTTTCAGTTCTTTTGCTTCCTTCTCCTTTCGAATTCTTCGTTAGACGAGTGATATCTAGCACTGTAAGAAAATAGGCAAGTTTCCACAACACTACTTGAGTAGACGGAGGACGAGTGGAGCGAGTACGAGATCGAGATTGGGGGTGGTGGAGAGGACGAGGACAAAGTGGCGATGGTAGTCTCGAACTGCTTACTAGTGTAGCAATTAGTGGTCTACGACTGGCCAGTGACAACAGTGAAAAGGAGGATGCAGAGTAGTATCAATACTGTCGCCACCAGAGAGCGTTATAGACGAGCGGATATCTATATTTAGCAGAAAATAACAATATTTATTTACACTGCTTAGCAGACCGACCTCAAATGACACTTTAAAGCTGTTTACCAAAAGGGATGGCAGGGTGGCACTGCATCGTGTTGAGACGTAGTCTTTGTTGTCGGTAGATGGTGAGGGAGCGCAGTACAAGATAGATAGAAGGGAGAATAGATATTCGTATAAGTAGAAGCTCAAAATCTATGCAGCTCCACGAGTCACAGCAGCTTCACGAGCGAGTGAGAGTTCAACTACATCATCATCCTTTCGACAGACCTTACAGCATCACCACTCTGCCCACAAAGAAAGTACATCTTCCAACGTCTTCCTCAACCTCTCGGCCTCTCACGAGCACCCAGAACATCAATGAAAACATGTTAACATGATCGAAAGGAAGCAATCAAAAATTAAGACACCAAAATATCCGAAGATAATTCGTAGAGATCACAAAACCCTCGCTGTACAATGAGAGCCAGATCTCCAGAGTCCACTGCTTCTTGATCCAGTGAGTCGCGTCAAGGTAAGTATGAAGAAGAAAAGAAAATATGGGAGGTGATGAGGGTTTATAAAGGTGTTGGAGGCTTGGCATTAGGGTTGCATGTCCTGTCACTCGCATGTGGGTGTCGGCCAAATTTCGTGCATACTTCTTAAATACTAACAAGGGCTTCGCTACTGCTCAGATCAACGCCCGAAATTTTTCCAAATTTGTACTTATAGTTTTAAATTCCAATTTCTACCAACACATTGGTGAGCAGATAGATAGGTATAGAGTGAAGAGGAAGAGGAAGAGGAAGAGGGATAGCCACCCAGACGCTGAGAGGCTGTCTCTGCCACACTGAAGAAGAGGCACAATGCCACCCCATCTTTCTTATCCCGGATCACTTGCAGTTGGTTACAGAACTTACATAACTTGCAAAACCAAGCTAACCAAAACAGAACCAGAGCTTACCTAAGTCTTGGCCGGCCATTCCAAAATGTTACCCTCAATAAAATATCGGGCAGTGAGCACTCCCTACCTGTGAAGGTAGATAAGAGATCATATTATCTACTTTTTACTTAAGTAGGTATCTATACAAAGGAACAAAGAGGTCGAGATTTTGTACGAAGCCGGTCACACGTTACATTTTGAGCCGAGGTGTTGTTCTAGCCGCGAGACGAAACGTGCGAGACGAGACGAGTTTCGGAACGGCCTTACCTCCTGGAAGACAGCGGCTTGCGGTTACAGAAAGCACAGAGTAAGGGTAAACACGGGTGTTTAATACGGTAATGAATGCCCAGATGGCAGAGTGACCTGCCATGATCAAGATCACGTAATTTTTTTGATGTACTGTACAGCAGCAGAATTCGCCGTACGCATGGTACAGTACGAGAACCCCAAGTGGAGCAATTTGGCGTCATACGAATAGGTTGTCAGGATTGGCCCTCGTCCATTCTTGTACATTGTCATGTCGGAGCAGCGTCTTATCCTCGAGCTTATCGTTCAGAGTAGAGAAGTGACTTGAGACAAGATCCGATGGGAATCCGACTGGTGGTGATAAAGGACTCATGAGTAGATACTACTTGGTTTTAATGGATGTTTCTCTCATTATGTCCCTTTGTGCTTTGGACCAGAATTGCGGGCGTTTTACCTTCCATTCATCTTGGGTTCGAATTCGTCATAAGGCGACCGCGAGCGGATGCCCACAGAGCTTAAATTATGTGGTGGTCAATATGTTTTGAGTTTTCAGGCTCTCGCATACTCTATTCCAACTACTAATGTTGTTGTTTCCTTGTGTCTGAATACATGGGGTGCTGAAGATTTGGAACTGATAATATACGGGGTCCCTAATGTACTCTACACGCCTGAAGATTAAACCCGAATAACTTTCCCGAGAGATTTTTGAGCTTGTCCGTCGCCTGTACCGTTGGAAACCTGTTGTATACAATAATATCTGGCTGTTCACAGGCCGGATGTGTTCGGAGTTCTGTTTTATATCACACTTTATTAGCTCGGAGGCAGTTCCGCAGGAAGATCATTCTTACCGGGAAGTGGTCCCAAATGCGCGTTGGTAAACACAGCAGTTATAACATAGTGATAACCTTCCAGATATCGTCACGGTGCAGCCTGAAACCACCACGGAACGCCTTGTTGGGAAACCGGTGAAGCGGTTCTAGAATTATGACAGTTAGACTCCTGCAGCACATAGATGTTGCAACGTTGAGAATGGCAGAGTACTAGTATGAACCAATAAGCATTTGCGTATGTCTTGGCCCTTGTTGGCATCCATCACTTTCTACTTCCCTGTCCTCTACTCTCGCCTCCAGAAAGCTACCGCCCGGCCGCCAGAAACATGCGGAACAATGTGCGGCTTTTGTTAAAGGGTTTGGCCCATTCAGGCGTTTCAGGGCGAGCTCTATACTTTACAATCTTGATTCTAGTGCTAGTTCGTTGTATCACTTGAACTACTGCTATCTTGGAACTGACCGAGAGCGAGCGCAACCCCGAGACTGTGAACAGGTATCCCGCTTGATCAATAGCGTCGGGAGTGGGCGTGGGAGAAGGATATGGATGCATGGTCCTGTGAGAACCTAGTCTCATGAGATTGGCAGGAAATCCTGAGTTGCAGGGCTTACCGCGGCGTTCGAAATTTGCGGAAAACAGCGCGCGGCTCACCCTAAGGATTACCCCGTCAGTAGGTCTGCCGCGCTGACGCGCGGATAGAGAAGGTACGAAATAGACAACCCGTATTCTATGCGACACGCATCTCTGAGTAAAGTTTGCAGAACATCATCCTATCCACCTTCATATCCCCACGTTGAGATGTATTAATTCCTCGTTACACCCTCAACTAATGAAGGAACAAAAGCACAATTTGCTGCATGGCAAGATGACGACAGGATGAGTTTCCCTTCTCCTCATCCCAGCCTCGTCCATTCTATAAAGTACTACCACAAAAGTTATGCAGAGTACTACAGCGCTTTTTGGCCATGCACGGCAGCAAACTCGGGGTTGCAATGCCGGGACCGAATGAGATTGAATGAGTCAATTCACCTGTGCCAATGTCCATATCATCACTCTAATACCCGACATTACAGCCGCCAATCAACTTGGTATAGCCGAGTATAGACCTCGTCGCCACGATCGGAATTTCCAGTATGCGGCTCTACGTTAAATCAAAGTTTATGCGCGTTTAGTACGGCAAAGCCTCGGGAGGTTCCTCTCGACGCAGATGGACTGTATTCCTCAAACCTTTTAACACCTCGGTATGAAACCCAAGTCCCATACTATGTATATTGAGCCCGGGTGAGCTTCCGCCTCCTTCACAAGGTTATTTCGTCGCCCTACCCTGTATTTCTGCAAATTGCTATGCTGTCTCTGTAAGCGAAGGGGTGGCAAATATCTGGACGGCTAACAGAAACGGCAGAAGTTGGCTTATCGAGAAGGTGGTATGGGTCATTCCCCATCACTCTGGCAGTGATGGTCTGTGAAGAGGGTTTCTGTCTACAACATACCGTTTACTTTCCTTCTCTTTCGCTTCTTTGGAGGGAGAATGGTCGCCAGTTCAACGCCGGATTGTGAACTAAACGGAGCTAGAAAGATTATTATGCATTCGACAGATGTGGTACTATACATGAACGAACCAGAAGGCTTCTACCCGGGTTCGAAACAAAGACAGTGGTGGAAGAAAAAGGTGTTGGTAAATAGCAGCAAGAGTTGATAGTACGGTTGGGTTGTGAAGAAGGTAGTGACAACGCCCCCCTCAGGATTCTTTACTACGGACATAAACATGCCTGCTAACAGCTTCATAGTATCTCACTGTCGAAGCCACGATCAACGAGTAACACGAAACCCCCACACTGTTAGCTATCTCACAAAGACCATTACACCAAATTCGTGTGCCTAGCAAGTTTTTCAATTCAGACCCCTACTTGAGTAACAAACCGCGGTTGTGAAAAAGTCGAAATCACCCAGAAACAACGGCGCGGATAGATTTTGGTTCTTAATCTTTTTGCCACCCAAGGATTGTAACTTTCTCGCTGTTGCAATCTGGAGGGACCGTACCGTGTGCATGGAAATGGTACAAAGAGAAAAGACTCGAGGACTGATGCCTTACCGATCGGCGTCCAACTTCAGATGGGTAGCAACAATATTCCGTCCGTCGTTCGTTCTATTACTGATACCTACTTACTATAGATAGATACCCACCCGAGTAGGAAGTTTATGCAGTCTCTCTGCAGTCAGAAGTGATCATCCGTAATCGGTCCCATCTCAAACATAATATCAGATTAGTTTCGGTCTGCTTTCAGGCACGCATAAAGTACACGGATTGATATTACGGAAATCTAGAAGCATACACTCCCAATTGATGCGTGTTAAACTATTCTTATTTCGCCACTCACCTACCCCGTACATATCAATTTATGTTAAGGTTTTTTCTACATATATATGTGGGCAGCCCATAATCCGATATCCGCGGATACCCGCTCTTTATCAAAATTTCACGTGTTTCCAAGTCTTCGATGACGATGTCGTTTTGGTAATCTCGATAAAACGCACGACATAAATTTTTCAGAGTGTCTGCCCTACGGATCCCCCCAGCTGGTTACGGCTACCCAATGGAGGAGGAGGGAAGTTCATTATCTGTCCTACGACCTGCAGAGGTGTTACTGAACTGGGAGAAGTGGCCATATGCACTGGCTTTTCGACACCGGCAAGAAAAAACTAGTGTTCGAAGGATGTTTTGCAAGCAAGAAAACAAGCAGGTAAGTATTGGGCCACAAATGCCTCGGACGCAGGCGCTTAGTGGATAGGGTTAGGACTTTTACTTGAGAATATCATTGAAGGGGGAGACACCACACCAAACCAGCCAATACCTCCCTTGAAGAATAAAGGCACGTGGACGCCACCGTAACCGCTGAGGAAACCATTCGAAGATCTTCAATAACATTGGAGATCGCCCGGGCGCATATACCAAATTTCTTCAAGTACATTCACACTGTACGTAAAAATACCCTGCATTTACATCTCCATGATGGAACATAACACGAGCTGCGGGAACGTTCATGTTGTGCGAGCGGAAAAAGCAGGAACAAAGCATATTCCCGAGCGCCGAGTTCATGTAAATGCAATTCCGAACACAGGCTATGTACGGCTTTTATATGGAAATGTAACGAGAAATAAAAAACTTTTGCTCGGTTTCGAGCTGCAGCGGCGGCGGGATTTCCATGTGATTCAGGCGTGTGAAATCGATCACCTCCTTCATAAATGCTCACGACACGCACAATGTTCGGCGCTACGTACTTACTACGCTGCTGCGAATCATGGAATCGGAGGGGATGGTTTGTCAAACGTTTACCCGTTGCCTTGTGTCCCCTTGCATCCCCCTTCCTACCTTCTTAGAGAGATGACAAGGAAGAGGCTGTTCGCGCTGGTTACAAGTCGTGAAGCATAATCCTAGCCTTGTACCTGCCGAAAATTATATTAGTGCATGGATGTGTGTGAATGCTCCTACGCTGGAAACGAAGGGTGCAGCAACCAGCAGCGCTGGGCTCATGTTCAAACGCTGGTAGTGGGTGGAGAGAGCCCCATAAATACGCAGCCGACAATGATAATTTTCTTAAGGACGAAGTGCAATTGTTGGTGATAAGGATGAGGGCTCGACGCGCTGCTAGTTTAAACATCATGCAGGTGTTGCTGCATGCAATAAGGCGACGATCTCACAGCTGCTTGGCTGCTACTGGAAATAGAGTCCGGTTATCGTCGATGATTCAGCTTAGAATATGCCTCTTTTTTTTTTACTCGCCGTTGGGGGTGTGGTTTCAATGAAAGGAAGGGAATTGAGGATTGCTGTTGGTTGGTTGTGCGTTATCGAATCGCAAATTTTGGGGTTGAAATGCAAGATGGCGATTATATTGTACTGTGGGTGTGTGGGAAGAGGGCGGTAAAATGGGGGTGGCTCGCGTGGATGAATGAAGTGCAGATGTGAATGGTCAGTGGATTTGAATCTTCTTCGCGCTCATCTTCGAGGAATTCAACTCTCAACAGCGATTTGCGGAGAGGAATCCTCGTCTATGGTATCGATGAGATTGAATATCATACGCGATCAATTGAGCGACCGATGGCAGGGCAGATAGACTGATGGATGTTTCGTGTGCGAACCAGCAGAGTGGGCAGGAGCACAGGATGCTCTAGTGTCTCAGATGGCACCTTGTTAGCGCGATGCAGCAATGCAGGTACTGGGCTAAAGTGCGACTTCCAACGTCAGGGGTACAACCTCCTCTCCCCCGCTGGGTTCTGCTCTGCTTTGTATCCCCCTCTGTACTGGTGTGGTGTGGGTTACTTCTCACCTTCTACTTTCTTGCGTTCTTTGCTTTGCTCTCTCACGACGTACGTATCGTGCCGGCTGGAGAATTCTCCTTTCTCACCTGCCGCTTTCTGTCGTTCCTCTTTTGGTAGCCAATCCCCATCTATCCCCTTCCACTCCCCCGCCCCCCCCGCGCGCTCTGTCTTGCTTGTCTGTCTCTCTTTCTTCTCGGTTTCGTGTTTTGACGATCCATTCGATTCATATTCCCTTGTGCTGTCGAAACTGACAGACGGACGTTCGGCCTGCCTATTGTGAACTCTGTGTTTGGTGCCAGAAGTACTTGCCAATCCGGATAATCCCTCTTTACATCCCAGCAGGCACACGGAGTCCCTTTGCATTAACGTGCGACTTCTGCCTGTTTTGCTTGCTCTGTTTCTTCTCTTCGTAACTGATTTCTTCGTCTTCAACCCACTCGTACCACCCGTCCGCTGCGACTTCACTCTTCAATCTTACGATAAGAACTGATTGGAAGTGCAGTTTATATTCTTGTAAGTTTTGGATATATCATCCACGCTCTCTTCGAGAAGCTGACCGAGTTTTGTGAGACCATCTGTTTGGAGGTATATGGGGATGGGACGACCGTAAAGTGTAGTGTTTTGCAACGACAACATCTACGTACCAAATTTCTTCTTGACTCTCAGCCTTGTATCGGCGGGACTTGGTAGTCTCGTTTAAAGTTCGAGATAAAGACACTCGTTTCCAAAAAGATATAGAGAGCACATGCCATCACTAAGAGGCAGGCTCCTCGCACACCATACCTCATTCTCTTGTCTGTCTACATCGCTCCTTGGCCGTAGTCGGTCTACGAATTCGACGAGCGTCTGGAACATCCCACAGAAACGAATCACACGAAAAATACACCTGCGCGGAGCGCTTACTCCCTTCGTAGCACTTCGACAGGAAATAAACAATCATGCCGGTACCGCTACCGAAGAAGCCGTTAGGCTCTCACTGTTCGGCGATAAAGAACAATACACTTTATACGTTCTCGGAGAATGCGTTCCAGTCTTTGGAACTCAGGAATGGGTCGAAATGGAAGGCACTTCCGCAGAACGTAGGGACGAAGGGTGCGGCGTGTGTGCTTGCTTTCAAAGGAACACCTGAAGAGGCGCTATACATTGTTGGTGGCTTATCGAGTGATCCTAACCACGTCCCTGAGAAGGGGTTTATGGGTTTGCAGAGGTGGATTTTCGCAACTAAAAAATGGGAAACAGTACTACTACCGAATCCTATCACTTACAACTTGACGAATCATGGTGCTGCGTTTCTGGAATCGACTCGGCGACTCATTGTCTTTGCCGGATCCAAATACCCAGCTGTGGATGTCCCTTCAGCTAATACGTTTCTGATCCAGACGGATGCACCGAATGAGATTACTTCTTTGCCGGCTCAGCGACCGTTATTAGCGCCAATAGTCCTTCCTTGGAATAAAGACGGGGCGTTAATTGTGGGAGGAAATGGGGCCAATACAGCACTGAATGCTTATACGACTTCGGCGGGGTGGGTGACCTTGGGTGCGAAGTTGGACCAAGGCATGAAGCGCAGGGGTCAGGCGTGGGCGAGTTTGATGGATGGAGATGATGGCTCGAGGGTGCTAATGACGTTTGATCTGACGGAATCTCCGACGGCTGTGCAAGTGATAAAGGTGAAAGATCCTGGGGGTGTCACCAAACGACAAAGTGGAGGTGCTCAGCCGCCAATATCGACCGAGAACCAGCTTTTGGCGAATAATTGGCCGAAATACAACAGTACAGGGGCGCCAACAGCCAAAAGGGAAGGGACATCGCTTGCGTATGATGGAGATATGGTGGTCATTAGTGGCGGGAACCAGAACCAGCCATTGCTCATGTTCAATACCAGAAAGAATGCTTGGGTGAGTGCAGAAAGTGTTTTAGATAATCAGGAGCCGCTTCTGCGGGTTCAGTCAACAAAATCTGGTAATCCCACGGTTATAGCATCAGCTGCAGCAACGTCAACGTCAAGTTTGACAGTATCTACACCTGGTAACGGTTCAGTGCCAACCCGGAGTGGTCCAAATACCATTCAGTCACTTTTCATCGTGTTGGGGTCAATTATCGGGGCTGCACTTATTCTAGGCGCATGTTTCTACTTTCTCAGAAAGCGACGCCTACAGAAGAATATGAAGAAGGCTGGTCAGGAGGACCGTCATGATCCCAGTCGCATGTCATTTCAGGACCGTGGTGCGTCCTTCATGAAGGAAGCTGGAGAATCTGTTATCAACCTACCTCCTATCCACCTGTATGAAACCGAAAACAATAATTCCTGGCTCAATGTTCAACGGCAAGCTTCCGTCAAAGGGACCGGAGGCAATTTCCGCGCGCAGAACTCCAGGAACGGTCCACAGATACAGCGAGTAGGGGGGCAGGGGGTGATTGTCCATCCTGAGCAGGAAGCGATTTCTAGCACCAATAGAGTCTCAGAAGGCGAAAAATCAAGAGGATCGGGATGGAGCAAATATTTCTCTGGCAACTCGGCAACGAACTTGGTCTCATCGAATGCGCGGGGATACTCTGGGGCTCAATCGTCGGTGTATACTGACGCTTCGTCTGTACACCAAAACCCATTCCTTCACAATGCAGGACCCGGTGTTGCGGCTGGTGGCGGGATGGGCGTTGTCAGTATTCAAAGAGGCGGATCGAATGGCATTATTTTGGAAGATCCAATGATACGGCGGCAACAGCAGCAGCAACAACACTACCGAACAGAACGTCGAGGCTCAGATATTTCCATGTCGTCGATAGGTGGAGATAGCTACTACTCATCGGGTATCCCAGAGAGTATCACCGAGAAACCTTTATGGAGCCAGCTGGATCGGGAACGGGACAAGGATAAGTACATCAGAAACCACCATGTTCCGAGCAGCAACGTGCGTCCCGAGAGTCGAGAAGATAGACGGGATACGGATTGGTCGAAATATTCCTCGGGACCACCGATAAGACAAAGTCATGAACCTATCGACAACAATCTGAGTTGGTTCAATTTGCGGTCGAACTAGGAATTTCGCGATCCTACCGTGATCATTTTTTATTTTTTATTTTCCTGGTGAAATAGGGGCTGGAACTTTATGGTAATAAGGACTTTTTGTATCATGTGTGTGGCCTACTTTTACTTATGGGTTTTTTTGTGTGCGCGGGGGTATAATTCACTTCGATATCTCTTCATTTTTTTCCGCGATTTTCTGTTTCCTTTCTTTACTTCACCTCATCGACATCTAGGGGCTGTGCATCTAATATGTGTGTGTGGGTGTGCTGAGGGACAGATTCGAATGTTAAATTTTCATTTCCTTTATCTTTTCAAGCACTTGCACCTTTTTTTTTCGGTTTGGTTTTTTTTACTCGCATTTACGTGGGAGCGAGCGGGTATTTAGGATTCTTTCTTCTTCATTTCTTGTTTGCTTAATGTTTACACACTCTCTCTATCTCTCTTTTGAACTGGATTGGAGGCTATAGGCTTGCGGAGAGGCAAAGGGGTGGAGTGTATAGAGGTGAGGAAGGCTACTTGACTTTTTGGGGATATGAAAGCAGGACGAAAAGGGGATGGGGAAAGGGAAAGGAAAAATTAAAGATGTTGAATTGAAGTGATATGTGATGTGATGTGGATGAGGAGTGGGCCAGTTCCGCGGAGTACTTAGGTTATAGCCTAGACGGAGGCCTTTTGAAATAGAGAGAAATGGAACTCAATTAAGAAAGCTATATCTATGTTATCCCCCAAAGACGAGAGAACTGACCAATTAACGGATATCTGATATATCGGAGTCCACCTTGTCTTGGTACCAAGCATTTATATTTGTGGCTTATGGTTTTTGGGTATGGTATTATCTCCTCTCCTGGTCGGATAGTACTGTAGGATATGGAATGAATTTTGGTTTTCGGGGATTCAGGTTGCTTTTTTCTCTACCGGCATTAGAGTTCCTCAGACGGCATGCATTGGGGTTGACAGCGGCCCGTCTACTGTGAGTACCCCGTCGCTGCCGCAGTGGTGATGTTGGTGTTCGGGTTTGTTTGGAAAACAACCACACAAGGCGCCAGTACACCTTGATACCAGTCCATTGATAAAAACATAAAATCGGTAAGCAGAACCTCTCCCCCACCTCCCACAACAGAACACGCCTCCCAAGTCACAGATTTAGTTAGTCTTGGGTCCCTGCGGGGTATAGGAGTACGATGAAACAGATAGCGCCGAAAGCTTGACGATGAAGATAGAAGTATTGTTGAACAGGGAGGGGAGTGATATCGAGTGACGGAACCTCCCGTCGGAGATTGGATGTGGGTGCAAGTATGTGTTGCTTTTTCGAGGGGATGGGGAGGATGGGGGTATAAGTGGTGGGTATATAACCTGTCAAGGGGACGTGTGGTGTTGTGTTTATGAAAAAACAAGCGAGGTGGTGGGAAAGGTTCTGGAGATGGTGAATCGAAGCGCGGAGGTGGATGATCGGTGAGGATGTGGAGGAGGATGAGTTAGAATTGGGAGGCTGGTATGTTTGGTGTTGGGTTGGAGCAGACAGGCTACTGAGTACTTTCCTCTTAGGCTTGTGCTTCTACGTTTGTTCAAATTGCAGTAGTCTAGATATGACTTGCGCGGTCTGGGCTTAAATTTACTATAGAGGAACAGGAGTTAGTCAAAAAGATACTTGACCAGCTGGGAATATCAGATGAAAAAGGGCATTTCGGGGAACTCAGGCACCACAGGAAGCGGTGGGGTGATAGTTATGCTGAAATGGGTTTTTGATGAGCTTCAAGACTGAGATATATACCTAATCACCATTTTTAAAGTGGAAGAATACTCAATATATCATGCTTAATGGGAAAGCACCAGGGCGTGCTGGTGCGGTAGCGATGTCAGGGTACGTGGTGCTTGCTCCACCCCGAAATCTAGAGTATCTCTTCATCGCTGAACACATCGCGGTCCCTCAATTACCACAACTGACATCATTTGGTTCCATCACGCAACGACGATAATAGTGATAACAATCACCGTTATCACCTCCTCCCACCGCCAACAGCCTCTCCGCTTCGAACATCTATAGTCCATACCGCCACTTACCTGTTTCTCCACTTCTTACGATATTCGGATGAGACGGGTTTCTGCTACTTTGCACCAAGCAACATCAATTTCGTTTCTTCGACACCGCTAACGGCCAGAATATTGGATGAGACGAACCCAAGGCAAGTTGGTCCTGGCCCATCTCATCCTTCTCGCGTGGCGCTCTAGTGTTGCCAGGAAACAGCTCAAAGATACTCTACTATATTACGTCCAAGTCTCCTTTGTGTGCACTATTTGCCGTCTTGCGAGCTATTAGAGACGGGTCGTCCGATACCATGTGCAACACTAAGGATCACTCTCGTGCACGGTTCGCAGTGCCGTCCAGTGTAGCATCGTACGTAACTCCTAAGTGAAGACGACGAGGAGCAAATCGGAATCGGAAATCCTGAGTGTGGTTGTAAGGATTCCGTATGATTCCTAACTGGCGATCCTTTTCCTTTCGGGTATAGTGTGAGTAAAAATCCTTTTCTTTTGGGTACAATGTGAATAAAAGAGTCACATAAGAATCCTGATAGCTAATCAAAATCTTACCCCGATGATCTTTTACTCACACTATACTTGAAAGGAAAAGGATACGAATTGAAGGCTACCAAACATAGAAAAACAAATTTTTACTAAGAAACATCTCGAAAGACAGTTTTGCAATTCTAATCAGCGTTTGGCGATGTGGCCATCGTGGAGGGGTGGCCAAGGAAGCCTGAGGGCAAGACAATAAGAGAATATTCCGCGCCGTTCTACTCGCCGCTGTTCGAGGGCTTGCCGGCACAGATATCATAGGTTTGAGGTATATGTGTCGATCCTCTCTGTTTGCGATTGAGTGCTGACTTTTTTTTTTGGCTTGTTCGAGCGCCGTCTTTGTCGATGTCACCTGATTGGGGTTGTATGTATTTCTCTGTGCGCAGATTATGGTTTTTGTAGGCTCATCTTCACCACTAGTGGTACTTTTTTTGAGCTGATTTTGTCATATGGTGGTCTCTTTCGTTGCGCACTCGCTCGTATTTATAGGTTCGAAATTTTGAGATTTAGGGTTGAGGGTTTGCATCCTTGAACCCGATTGGTTAGGATCAACTCCTCAATTGCGAATTCTTCCCAACATTATCACCGCCGAATCAAAACAACAGACAGAACGACCTGTCAACAATAGCATTCAATTTTTTTGCTGTTGCCTCTGATCTCTTGTATTAGTTGGACCACCGCAATGGCATCTCCGGAGTGGTTGGAGGGAAACCCCAGCAAAGAGCTCGTGGAAGGCCCTGCTCTACGAAACGTTGGGGATGCACAATGGCGCTCATCGACGGTAACTGTAGAGAATCTTATCGACTCTCGCGAGTGGCTAGTATATCACCAAGTTAAGTCTCGCCTCTTGAGCTATGGGGACATTCGGCTGATGCTGCTGAATCCATCGCAAATTGAAGCCGAATAAGCATTCATACATTCAACATTGGACGACAGAACCGTAAAACAACCTGCCCTTCTGCAATAACCAGCATAGCATACTTAAGAGAATGCATACCCTCCGTCCCGCCCCTCCTCTCCGAAGTAATACTTACGGTAAATGCTAACTGAAAACCAACCCAATAAAAAAACACCATAGAAGCCGTGAAACTACGGTATGTGTCAGTCGATCATAAGTATAGCAATGACAACTTGCGAGTCTGGGACTCACTACATATGAATGCCACCAACTAGGAGAGATCCCCTTGAGGAATTGTGAATAAAGCGGGCTGTACTGTGGTGAGCAACAGCTGGGCAATTGTGTGGTAGCCGTTCTGAACTGCATAGTCTAGTGCCGTCGACCCGTCATTGGACTTTGCCTCCTTATTTGCACCTAAGGTCTCGACAAGCAGCTGGACTGTAGAGATATTTCCATTGACAGCCGCCCAATGCAATCCCGTTCTTCCGTTACCATCTCTCGCCTCTTTGTCAGCTCCTAAGTTCTCGACGAGCAGTCGAACTATAGTGTCGTATCCGTGAGAGGCAGCATAGTGTAACGCCATCCATCCATAATTGGATCTCGCCTCCTTGTCGGCACCCAGTGTATAGATGAGTAACTTAACCGTAGTGGCATGTCCATTAAAGGCGGCCCAATGTAACGCTCGGCAGCCGCGATAGTCTCTAGCCTCCTTGTCTGCACCAAGGGTCTCAACAAGTAGCCTAACCGTTGCATCATGCCCACGAGAAGCCGCTAAATGAAGAGCTGTCCGCCGTCCTCGGGATCTCGCCTCCTTATCGGCACCCAATGTATTAACGAGCAGTTGAACTGTAGTGGCGTGGCCATTACGGGCTGCACAATGTATTGGGGCACATCCTCGATGGTCCCTCGCCTCCTTGTCTGCACCATGGGTCTCAACAAGCAGCCTAACAGTTGTGCCATCCCCACGAGAAGCTGCTAAATGGTGCGCTGGCGGTATGTTGATTGCCCTGGACCCAGGCTCGTTGTGATCGAACAAATAGCCGCAGTGTAGTTCGTTGACATATATGGGTAAACAGATGACGGCGACGTTTGATATCTGGGATAGGGTAAGTCCAGAGAGTTGCGACCACTTAGATATTGACGTGGTGATAGTCTTGAAAGAACTGGTTGACGTATTTCTGGTTGTTTTTTTGTAAACTCGGGTTTTAATGAGATCTTGCTCGAACGAAACCACAGATGATGCTGGTAGGCGCTCGAATGTTGATATGGACCGACTTTGGGCTAGAAATGAACAGTCATCTGGCTGGAAGTTCAATGCTTCCATGCGTGCCGAAAGACTTGGATTTGCCTCCAGAATAACTTCAATGAGTTGCGCCAGTCGTGACATAGAGCGCTGGGCTTCTTGTGTTTCTTTACTACGTACAGTGTCAAATTCAGCTCGGAATTGATTGCGATTACAGCCGATATGAAGTGGTTACAAACCAGGTAAAAATCCCCAGCATCAGACTCATTGATGACTTGTACCTTTCTAGCTCGGCAAGAATGAGATTAAGACTCTGGTCTTTTTGTGCCCATTTCACCCTTCTCCAGGTACCGAGTCTAGAGTTCGATCCTTCGCCCGTGTTAAGGGTCTCCAGTTCGTTTTCCAATTTAGAGAAGGCACAGACACAGCCTGCTACGATAGTTACGATTTGCTCCACATATATCATCGATTTTCTAGTCTCGTTTCCTTCGGCGGATATAAAGCCTTGCATCTGATGAAGGATGGCTGAAAAGGTTTGGACTTCGGCTCGTATAATGCGTGCAGTGTTGGAAGCATCTGCCATAGTTGATATGAAATGGATGACCTTTTCTGCAGTTTGAATAAGACCCGCTATCGACGCTGCGACTGAAAGACATGAAAGACAGTCCATCATTTCGGTGATTTCGGTTCAAAAATCGTGAGTTTAAGATGCAGCGGCGTGATCTAGATCTCTAGGGGGTTATAAACTGCAAGGTAGCATGCGGGGCCGGGTGTCGCTCCCTATTCTTCCCAGTATTTAGACGCCTCATAGATAAGAAGCCTTATCTGCAGACGGTGATGTCATGACGTTTCCTCACTGGCTCACGCGCGGATTCTTCAGACGGACTTGGTGCTACATCTTCCTCGCACACACATCGTGTTACAGCCTATAAGGAAGAGTTCTATCTATGCCCCGTCAAAGTCACCTGGCTTGAGCGAGCGGTGAACTTCAATTGGTCCAGCCACTTATGAGCAACAGCCTCGCCAACTGCAGTCGTTAGTGATACTCCAACTCTGCCTGCCTTGCAGGGTCCGGCCAAAACCAAAGAGGGAGATTCGATGATTTACCTTGACTGCTTGTGGTGTGTGTAAT